>JBCNJP010000007.1:108967458-108996585 GCA_039602395.1 Deinandra increscens subsp. villosa | reverse complement strand
GGATGGACCAGGTATCACTTTAGGTTTTGTTTATACTTGCAAAATCAATATTTAATTCCTCTATATTATCACCAATGCATATCATATCACTTTAATTCATGACGCCTATTGTTTGTTGACCAACTGACCAGAACCGGCTTTAGTTACAGGTCTGATAAAAGAGGACATAAATAAGCAGGGTGTTAGTGACGACTTATGATAAACAAGCACCTGATGGAATTTCCATTGACTTCAACTTTTACAAAACCTTTTGGAGTTTGCAGGTCAGTTTATTAATCTCTAGTAAATAAGTTATCTTCTATATACTAAGTTTGATTGTTTCAGAAGTACTTTAGCAACCCTGCTTCAATTAGTTGTGGAATAATGTCACTTTTAATAACACATGTATTCCTTATTGGTCTTCACTCATTTTAGCTCCATGTTGGTTGATGCAGATATAACCACGTCTGCTTAACAACGGCTCCCTCAATGTACCTGCGATCTGAAAACCTGGAAAAACTTAATCCATGGTCTCAACTTAGTGGACTCAAATTATAGTTTATTGGTAGCTAGCATACCGAATTCATTTGTAAACTCATGTTAACTTTGTAATGTTTTTATATATATGAAATGCATTATTTTACTATAAGCGTATTTTTATATTGTATTATCAGGTTAATTGTCATTTAATGTAGAAATTAGTGATATTATTAAATTTTTTTATTTTTTTAAATCCATGACGCGCAAAAATGCATGTCATAAGCAGATTTATGACGGGAGCTTCCTTGACACGCTTTTGATGACACGCTTTGCGCGTCATAAAATGCGCGTCATTGTTCGCGCGTCAAGAAGCAGATGACGCGCATTTTGCGCGTCAAGAGGATTCTTGACCCTGCCTTCCTTGACGCTTTTTTGCGCGTCATCTGGGCCCTTTCTTGACGCGCAAAAAACGTCAAGAAAGGCCATTTTTATAGTAGTGTTGGTAGGATAGGATAACAAATTATATAACCGGAACACTTTGAAAAAATGAGATACTTTTTAGACAAATATGAAGAGTCAATCTTGATAAATTATAAGAACTTAGAGCATTCACTCATAGTAGAGTCCCTAAATTTATGTTAGTTGAATTTTTAAAATTTAAGGTTTTGTTATGAGTCGTTATGAAATGAAGAAGAGAGAAAATGTTGATACTCATTCTTATATTCAATAAACTAGCGTTCTTTCCTATCTTTTATTAATATTTCTTTTATTAATAATAATAATGTATAAAAAAGATATTATTTAGTTAAATAGAAGAGAGAGATAATAGCTTTTAGTTAAATTATTACGACCAGATATAAACTTTGGTGTGAATGCTTCATAAACGCATGAAGCTTTAACTAAACAAAGAATTACGTTGGAGTTGAAAGTCAAAAGCCGAAAAGAAAAGATAGAGTCCGTTCACTTGGTTGAGTACTTGAGTTTATTAATTAAAGTATTTTTTTTCTTTAAAACCAATTTTATTCACCACCAAGTAACACGATATATAAACAAGACACTTTACATATACATGAAACAAACCAAAGGATCAAGAAAAACACCACAACTACCAGGATCCGGCACACCACCCTGTCACCTCAAAAACCTTTCGGGGGACATCCGATAAAAAAAAAAAATCTCATTTGAGTCACACTAAAGCCCTGTTTGATCGGCCCTTCCTACCCTGACTCGGTCAAGCCATTTTTTTGCCCTTACATGGTTAGTGAATTTTTGGCTCTAGTCAGAATCTCGGTTAGAAGCTAATAAACAGGCTCACTACTTAGCGGGTTAACAGTCAGCTCTGACTGGACCCTGAAAGTTATTATCAAATATATCACTAGACTATAAGGCTATGGATAAAATAAGAAATCATAAATTATGATTAATTTCTTTAATAATTCAAAACAAATAATCTTACCAACCCACCGATCACCTTCATTCCCCATCAGGAGAAAACTCATCATAGGTGAGAAAACCCACTGGTCTAACCTGGATCCCATTTATTATTTATCACATATAAAACTTGAATCCAAAACTCCCACTTTTAATTTCTTTAGATACCTCACCACCTTAGCAAATTGAACTAATAACAATTTTTTACCAATAACATCAATCATGCATGTGTTTTTAATGAATTGAACTCTTTTATTAGGTTTGTAGAGGAAGGTCAACATTCAACACACCATACCACTAGATTATAGATTATAAGACGGGTTCAGCGGGTCGTGCACAGCAATTCGGCATCCCCTAAGGCTCATAACTTTGTATTTAGTAGAATTGAGTTTGCTATCCAAAAAGGGCTCGCGGCACAGCTTGTTGCCCGCTTACCCGCCACCTTTTTGTAATTTGTTGTGTCGGAATAAATAATTTAAGCGTAAAAAAAAAATAAAAAAATAAAAAAAATTCATTAAAAAAAAAAGACATTAAGGCTATGGATAAAATAAAGAATCATATAGATCTATTTAAGAATTTCTCCGCAACATATAGATCTATTCACTGATCTCATCTTTTTCTGTTTTCTTTCAAAATACTATGGTAATATCTTTTATTACAGATATATAATACTGATCATGAACATGCTGATCGATTATGAGACTCTATTACTCAAACAGTCAAACCCTAATTATTAAGTATATATCCAAATTTAACATGTTTTCCATCCAGAACTTGTTTATATATATTCATATCATCATATATCATATATATATAATTATCCTCGGCCGGAGATATATTTAAACAAAATAAATAAACGTACACTCACTCAATCGATCTTTTTCCTAATTTTCCTTTCGCATGAAGAAATTTAGTAACATTATTAAGTAATTAATTAGTTGTGAGTAGGAGGGTGGGTCTTTGGTGGAGAATAGTCAAGATTAAAACCAGGTTGCTGCTGCTGTCTGCACCCTGCAGGAACTCTAAAACTTATCATAGACTTCTTAGGATGATGATCAAGTTCTTTATTAAATATTGTCTTCACTTTTTTGCTGTTCGGTCTGCAATCTTCTGTTGTTTGCTTCTGATGGTCATCGTGGACAATATTGGCAGCAATATGATCCTTCCCTTTTGGGATATTATTCATGTTGAAAGGATCATCTTTCAAACCCTAAAAGAAAAATATTCAAATATGAGTATTAATAGCTAGCTAGCTAGGTTGAAATTTGAAAACATAATATATTAAAATGAGCATCTAAAAACAAAAAAGATTTCACCAAATTAATTAAAGATTAAAGAGTAAACTTCGTTTTTGGTCATTAACGTTTGCTTTTTTTATTCCTTTTAGTCTAAAGTTTACAAAAATCGGATTTTGGTGTTTCACATTTCATTTTTGTATCAATTTTGATATAAAATCTAAAATCCGTTTAAAAGAACCTTAGTTAAGCCATCTGAGACTCTGAGAGGTATTTTAGTCATTTTTTTATATCTGACTAAAATATCCCTCAGGTGGGGGTTAGCTAACGGTTCTTTTAAACGGATTTTAGATTTTGGTCCAAAATTGATATAAAAATAAAATGTGAGGCACCAAAATCAGATTTTTGAAAACTTTAGACTAAAATAGATAAAAAGAGCAAACGTCAAGGACAAAAAAAGAAGTTTACTCTTAATTAAACGACGACATACCTTGATGGTTGAACGACTGAGAAGTTTTGGTTTGTGGGCATGATCATGGCTGCTGCTGCCGATACTAGTTATAAGATGTCGACCGCCTCTACATTGTTGTGAAAAACACACGATTGCAAGTAGAACAAGAATACATGATGTTGATGATGATAGCAATAACATTCTTGACATGATGATCATGAGATCGATAAGTAATGTGATCGATCAGATCGATCAATATCTTTGTATCGATCTGAATTAATTTGTTGATATATGTGATACTAGCTAGCTAGCTTGTAATAAGATGAAAAATCAAAACATTAGCAGAGGTTTGGTGCATGTATGTATGAAAATGGAAGAGGGACCAATTCCACAAACTTCTCCCAACCAGGATAGAGGAAGTGTGTGTATATTTATTTATATATGTGGTCTGCTTGGTTCCTTTAGAAGTGGATTTAGTTAAATTTAATTGGACACTAGCTACCGGCCTACATATATATATCCTTATATTAAAAACTAGTGGGGTGTCTACGTAATGCGGTTGAAAACACACAACTCAATAACACACACCAGTAAAACATTTAAATACATAAGTAAAACATTTAGACAATTAATTTGTGAGATATCATATATATATATATATATATATATATATATATATAAAAGGTGAGGTTATAATAAAAAGAGTTCTATATAAGAAAAGATTTTAACATTTGGATGATTTAATGAATCGTAAAGATTGAAACGTACAAAAATGTCAAATGTGTTTAAAAATTAATATGACTAATTATATAAAGAGTAAACCTCTATTTTAGTCCTTAAGGTTTGTCATTATAATCCATTTTAGTCCAAACGTTTCAAAATATCCAATTTGATCCCTCACATTTCGTTTTATAATCAATTTTAGTCCAATTATTAATTTTTCTTTAAAAATAATATTTTAGTTTGACTTTGTTGACCCAACTTAAGGGTATAATTGTCCGATTATTAAACTTTTTTTAAAAATAATCTCCTAATATATATTTAAAAAGCCCTTTTTTATACTTGCTTGATGTTTTTTTAAAAAAAAATACACTTTGGGTTGATCATCCATAATAATTTGAGGAACTTATCATCACACAGAGATGTCAAGGTTAGAAATCTCATCCCCAAAAGGTTACAAGCTAGTTTTGTAAAAAGATGAAAACGTATGAAAGCACAGAGATGTCACATTCTTTGTCTGCAAAAACACAATTAGTATTTACTTAAAAGCATAGAATACAAAAGGGGCTTTTTAAATATATATTATGAGATGATTTTAAAAGGAAATTAATAATTGGACAAATATACCCTTAAGTTGGGTAAAAAAAACAAACTAAGATATTATTTTAAAAGAAAATTAATAATTGGACTAAAATTGATTATAAAACGAAATGTGAGGGATTAAATTGGATATTTTGAAACGTTTGGACTAAAATGGATTAAAGTAGTAAACCTCAAAGACTAAAATAGAAGTTTACTCTTATATAAAATTGGGTCATTTTGTATCACTAATGTAAATAACTTTCTAATACATTAGTATCATTTTTTAAAAATGTATCATAAAATTTATTATTTTTTATCTTAAATTTGATTATAGTATTATTATATAAAATATAAATAAAAATATTATTTTTTATTTATTGTAATGGGTGTAAATAATAAACATGATCTTTAGATTTTTAATTTAGATTTTTAATATGATGTTATATTTTGGCCCAATTGTGTTAATTTGATTCAACATAGTGTTTTAAAGATTACACATGATCGATTATATTGAACACACTATACCGAACACACTGTACAAGATATATCTTAACTTACTGCACGACACGTCCTAACTCACTCTACATTCTAATATTATGTATTAAAAAAGGTTGTGAGTGTAAAAGATGCTCGATCAAACCTAACATAATATTTACATAAACCTAACACATTGTACAAGATATCCTAGTTCACTACACACCACATCTAACTCATTACACATCCTAAAACAATCTCAATGTTTCAAACACATTGTTCTAGACATACATAGCACATTAATAAAATGTTACAATAAAAAATGACGTAAATATTACCAATGTAAATATCTTGAATAAAAAAATTTTGATATTAATTTTTAAATCGAAATAAAAAAATTATATATATATATATATACATTGAGAATTGGTGGTCATAAACTCACCATTTACTATTCATATTCCCACTAATTGGAACATGACACGTGTCATGTTCCACCATTAAAAACATGACACGTGTCATGTTCAATCAATAGTAAATTGGCACGTGTCGTAGTGGCTTCTTAAAATTTTATAGGTCACGACGTGGCCTGACACGTGGCCGCGTGTTAGGCCATGTGGTGACACGTGGACACGTGTTAGGCCACGTGTCATATGTAGGTCAATGCTTTTGCGACACGTGGACATGTGTCACGTGTTATGTGCAGGTAATAATTTTTCTGACTTAAGCGCAGGTGGTCACTTTTAGAACACTTTTAGAGTTGTTGACTTTCTCACAGCGTTTTGAAATATGGGTGTTAGGCCGCGTGCCATGTACATGTGGTATTTTTTTTAAACTTAAATGTAAGTGGTCAACTTTTAAATCACTTTTAGAGTTTTCGACTTTGGCCACGACGTTTCGGAAAATGGGTGGCCCGCCGCAAAGCGCGGACGGGTCACCATCTTGTATTGTTACAAACATCAGTGCAAATATCTTGAAGTAAGAATGATATTTATATCTTAAATTAGTGTTTGAATGTATCAACTTATATTTTATTTTATAAGATTTAAACTCTTTGATTACGACGACACCACTTATTTAACTATCAGGATATCCCGTAAGATAGGTCGTACATACATACATAAACATGAAAAACCTATCCTAGTCTCCTCATTGCTTTACATCACTCCTCTTGCTCTTGGTGCTCCACCTCAGACGAAACAACAAATCACACTCTCTTCGAATGCAACGCCGCCCGTAAAACCTGGGATCTCGTGGTCTCCTGGACAAATAATCACCTTTCTACTCCTGTCTCCCTTGTTCAAGCCTACTCCCAAACATCCACTCTCGGTCCCGCAACCAATCTCAGTAAAACACTTAAAGCAATCACCGAGGCAACGGTTTGGGAACTATGGAAAGCAAGGAATGGGAAGGAATTCGAGGGTCGAAACACACATCCAGGGAGAATCATAGAAGTAATAAAATCGGAATCCTACCTCTAGCTAACCAGTCGGGCAAAAATTAGAGATTTAATTTGGAATCTTTGGAAACGTGATCCATTGTCTTCGTTGTAATTGTCATTATTGTTTTTCCATTCCGTCCTTGTAATTTTTCTCCACCGGTAACTTGCTAGTGGTGGTTTATTAATACAACTTTTGTTGTTTAAAAAAATAATCATATAAAAATAAATATAGGATTAAGTAGTCAGCATACCTTGTTGATAAAGTTGAGGATCCTATAAGCCTTAATGATTTCAGGCTTATCTCTTTGATCGCTTGTGTTCAGAAAATTGTTTCCAAGACTCTTGCTAACAGGTTTAAAAAGGTTATCCCAACGGTCATTTCGGAGGCTCAAATGGGGTTCTTAGCTGGTCGAAACATTATTGGTGGTCCTTTGATCATCAGTGAAGTGGCTGCTTGGGCAAATAAATAATTGTCCCTCTTCTTATGTTTAAGATCGATTTTGAGAAGGCGTTCAATTCGGTTAACTGGGCCTTCATTGACGACATTCTGAGAAAAATGAACTTCCCCTCAAGATGGAGAATGTGGATGCAGGGTTGCCTCCGTGCCTCTAGAGCCTCCGTCCTGCTAAATGGATCTCCCACTTTGGAACTTCAATGTGATAGGGGGTTCGGCAAGGTGCCCCCTATCTCCGTTTCTTTTTTCTGGTGTTTATGGAAGCCCTCCATATCATGTTTCGCAAGGCCTTGAGTATTGGGGTTTTTCATGGGGTTAACTCCCCGATATGGATCCGACCATCTCCATTATTACGTACACCGATGATGCTATTGTGCTTGGTAATTGGTCTGCCTCTAACATCGCCAACCTTCTTTGTATCCTTCGTGGGTTCTTCTTGGCTTCGGGGCTTAAAGTCAACCTAAAAAAATGCGGTATTTACCGGCTAAATGTCAATATGGAGGAGGTTAATTCGGCTGCCCTGTCTTATGGCTGTTGCGACTGCAGTCTTCCCTTTAAGTACATGGGTCTCCCTGTTAGGACGAATATGAACCGTGTTGTGGCCTGGAATCCGGTGATTGACATTTTCGAAGCCCGGCTCTCTAAATGGAAAGCCAAGTCCCTCTCTATGGCAGGTCGGCTTATAAAGTCTGTGATGGATAGTCTCCCTATTTATTTTTTCTCCCTGTTCAAGGCCTCGGCTAAGGTGCTGAATTCTCTCGAGTGTATTAGATTCAAAATTTTTGGGGTGCGGGCGGGTTTGAGGATGGCGTTTGTGTAAAGAAAAAATTCATTGGATTAGCAAGGAGGCTATTTGTAAACCCAAAGATTGTGGGGGGCTCGGTCTTGACGCATTGGGAAACATCAACAAAAGCTCTTTTGGTTAAGTGGTATTAGGTATATTTGACTAAACCAAATTTGTTACGGAGTAAAGTTGTTCATGGTATTCATGGGAACGACCCCAATGATTGGATTCCTTGCAATAAAAGGGTGCCAAGTGTGTGGAGAAACTTCGCCAAAGTTGAAGGAGATTTGGCTAAATATGACTTTAGGTTGAAAGACCTGATGATCTACGATGGAGGAACCTGGAAATGGGACAGTGAGTTCTTTTCGACAGCCTCTGTTCGTGCTTTACTGGGCCAGAAAATGGCCATGGTTGGGCCGCAGTCTATCTTGTGGAATAGGTTGGTTCACGCGAAAACTAATATGCTGATGTGGAGGGCTCAGATCGGTAGGTTGGCTACTCGTGTTGGGTTGTTAAGGCGCAATATTCGGATTTCGTCTCCCTCATGTCCGTTCTGTAATACCGCTGATGAGACAGATGATCATTTGTTCACGGGTTGTTCGGTCGCTTCGGAGATATGGGATATGATCGCTATTTGGTGCAGGATTCCAAACTTTTTCTGTTTCTCCGTCACTGTTTTGGCTCAATTCCATGCCAACATCAACACAAGCAATAAGCGCTCCTCCATTATTCAAGTCATCATTCATGTGGCGTGCTGGGCGATTTGGAGATCTAGAAACGAGCTCGTGTTCCATAATAAGAAGTCTAATGCTCATAAAATATTTTTGGAGATTCAATCCCTTAGAGCATTCACAATGGCTTTGGCATAATACCCCTTATCTTTATATTTTAGGGTGAATGTAAAAAATCATAAAAATCACTCCTCCATCCCATTCTTTAAAACACTCGTTATCTTTAAAATTTACAATCTAAATTTAAGATGTGTATAGTAGATTGGTAAATTTACCAAATACTATACCACACCATATACTAGGGGTGTGCAAGAATCCGAAAAAATCGACTCGAAACCAAAATAACCGAAAAAACCAAACCGAAAAAACCGAATCCAAATAGAAACCGACGGTTTTGGATTGAACTTTTCTAAAATCCGAAATTTCGGATCGGTTTCGGTTTTAACTAAAAAGAAAATCCGAAAAAACCGAACCGATCCATTTAATTATTGAAGGGTTTCTAATTTTAATTATAAAGATTTATTTATAATCATTAGGATATTTGAGTCTTTGAGATTAGATCATTATGGAACTTTAGTTTTTATTTCAATATCGCTTGAGTGTTTGAGATTAGACCGTTAAAGATTTATTTGATTAGGGATCGTTATGCAACATTATAAATCCTTGAGTCTTTAAGATTAGATCGTTAAGGATTTGTTTGAATGTATTTGTTTAAGATTAGATCATATTGCAACGTTATGGATTTTAAAGTTTTATTTTGAATGCTATTAGTAGTCAATTAATCTATAACTGGAAAATAAGTAAACCCCAGTTTAATATTATTAGTTTTTTTAGCCCAAATATTTATATGGATTTGAATCCGAAAAAACCGAATCCAAACCGTAAAAAACCGAAACCCGAAATCCGTGAAACCGAAAAAACCGAATCCAAATGGATTTGAAAATTGTAAAATCCGAAGTTCGGTTTTGGATTCTTTTCTAGCCAAAATCCGATCCAAACCGATCCATGCACACCCCTACCATATACTAACCACATTCCCTCCCTTCATGGATAAAGAATGAGATGTGAGTAGTTTTTGAAAAACAAGAGTTAAATATAAGGAGTGATGATTTTTAGTTAAATTATAAGGACATGGATAAAGAAGTCATTGTGAGTGCTCTGAGTGCTCTTAGCTTTTTATGAATTTCCAATAGATTTAAGAGATGGGGTTATTAATTTGTATGCATGTTGTAACTTTTGTTTTCCGATGTAAGCTCGTTTTGTTGTTTTGGCCGCGCCTAGGGCCTTGTTAGGGGATGTGTGTTTTTTTTTAATGAATCCGCAGTAAAAAAAAAAAGTAAAAAAGTAGTCAACCTTTCCTAACCCATATAATAATGTAAACAAAGAATGGAGAGAGAAGGTGACAAGCATGCAAGAGGTTGTCGAATTGTTCTATTTTCATACGAGGAAGTATTATTATAGTGTGTATATGTATATATATATATATGCGGGAATATACTCTTTTTTTACATGTGAAAGTTTCTAATTAATGAGAAAAAAGAAAAAAAAAATTAATCACAACCATTAGATCAAGAGATCTAATGGTGAAAATGGTGTCTACCTGTCTACACTTATGGGGGTGTCTACAATGAACTTTTCACTATATATATATATATATATATATATATTATATATATATATATATATATGTAGGAGAAGAATAAAATGAAAACCTATTCGAGTTTGGAAAACCGTGAAAATCAAGCTAAAAATATGTTTTTTGTTCCGAAATTTTTTTTGTCTCTTTAAGTTAAAAAAAACCCATTTATACAAAAAAGTATAAAAAACGTCTAGTAAATTTAAAAAAAAAAATATTTTATAACCGATGTTACATATGTAACAGGGTAATGTTACATATGTAACAGGGGAATTTACATATGTAACAGGGGGATTTACATATGTAACATGACGTAAAGTCAGATTTTGGAAATTCTTTTTAAAAAAACACACTCGGCGTTTTTTCGATTTTTGTCACCATTGGGCTTGTATTAACGCACAAAATCACTAAAATAAATGAAGAAAAAAAAATCGTTTTAAGGATGTTTTAGCTTAATTTTCAATGTTTTCCAAACTCGAAGAGATTTTCATTATATTCATCCCTTATATATGTGTGTAAATGTATATGTATGTATATATTTGGCAACACATGGGTTTATGGATCCTTGAATTTAGCCACCTACCTTCTTGAAAACCATTAATCATTTTTATAAACTAAGACCTTGCACCATAAAGTAACTACTCTTTTTACGTTTGTGTGTGCCATGTATACACAAATCCCACACACGCTCACGTGTATGCATTGCAACTCGTGTAACGTCACATATATTAATCAATATATATCCCTTTAATCGACAAATTAATGTTACTAATCACAATGATCTTAAATAATAGAAAAATATATACAAGTCAATGCACAAATGATATATTTATTCACAATATATTACATGTTTTTTATTTTCTCTCCTGAAGTTTAATTAAAAACAATATGCTTTGTTAACAACATTGATGGTCAATATTGTAAGCATTGACAGTCAATATTGTAATTTAAAGCCGAAAAATTGGATTTAAATAATCTAACTAATTTTTCAGGGTTGGTCGATAATAATTTCTTTTTTAATAATAATTCCTAATGGTCCTAAATTTCATCCTATTTACTAATAATGGTTCCGCCGTTACGTTAAGTTTTTTATCCATTTCTTTTCAGCCCCAATCTTTAATCCACCATAACTTCTTCAAATCTTGATGAAAAATCAATCCGTAAGTTGCTATAAACTCATGACGAAAAACCGAACAAAACTAGATGCATATTGCTTAGGTTTTAAAAAGATTATGATGATGAACATGAGCATCAAAGTTACGTTTTTTTTCATGACTTTGGATAAAAAAAAAATTGAGCATCAATTCCATTGTATTTGTGCTATTGGTCGATTCCGGCAGATTTAGCATGTTCTCACGAATCTACAGCAACTTATTTAATTGTTTTCATGGAGTTTTGATCGGATTTCCAATTTCACAAGTTCATCTTCTTCATGAAACTTCAACAATGGTGGATTGACCAATTCCTGATGGTTTTCAATGATTTTTGTTGCTATAGATTCGCTTTTTCATCATGAGTTCATTGCAACTTACGGATTGAATTTTCATCAAGATTTGAAAAAGTTATATTAGATCAAAGATTGGGGTTGAAAAAAAATCTTAACACCGTTAAGTTTTTTAACATCGGGACCATTATTAGTAAATAGGTTGAAAAAGTTGGGATCATTGAGAGTTATTTTTAAAAGTGGGATTATTATCGGCTAACCCTCAAAAGTTTGATTATTTAAATCCAATTTTCCTTTATAGTTAGTGCTTAAAAGCTTTTGAATAAATATTTACTCCACAACACATCTGTAGTTTACCGGATAAATTGATAAGCCGGGCATTCTCGGCCCACCAAGCGAAACCGGTGGTTTCTTGGTCACGACCAACTAAACTGTATTGTTACTTTTGCTCCCGTCAGGATAAATCTGTCCCCTTCTCATGTTTCCACCTACGTTATCGAATGATCAGAAAAAAAAGGATCCGGATCTCCTGCGAGAATGATTTGGAAGAGCCAAAACCAAAAATAGTGGCATTTGCTAGCAACAACATAATGGAGGCAGTCAATCAATATAGATTGATTCGTTGTACTGGTTGAATCAATAAAAATATATACAATTGATAATATATTTATATTCTTCTTAATATTGGAATTATGTGTTAAACTACATCAAGTAATCAAATAATTACCATCGGACTTCTGGAGCAATGACATGTATGAGATATGAGGGATAGATCGAGCTTAGCCCTCTTTGAGGTCCTGGGTTTGAATCCCGATTTAAGCGGGTTTAATCATAGTGATGTGGGTTTCCTCATGGTTTGGACTGGACAATCAATGGGTGGTGGGATTGTGCATGGCCTGACGTTTCAGAACGTGTCCATCGACTTCGCATTTCCAAAATAATAATAATAATAATAATAATAATAATAATAATAATAATAATAATAATAATAATAATAAAATAACTTTTTGTTCAAAATGTTTTTGATTATTGAATAAATGATATATATAGATGAAGAAGTGAAAATTAAAGTTTTAAAATTATGACTTTAAAAGATAATCAAACGAATTGAAGTGAAATGGTTTAGGCGAGAAAAATTTTGTGATGAGAAATATAGTGATAACAAGTGTCCAATATTATAAATATTTATCGTAAAATAGATTAATAGCCAAAAACCGCTACCTCATACATCATCAAATTATTTTTCTTTAACAGCTAAATCAGCACATAAGTCTTTTGAAGGATTTGAACTAATATTTTTTTGGCCGGGAAATCATTTCACACAAATACCCCTATATAATACACTAGATACATACACGTAACTTATATTTATCAAACTTGATCACTCGATTAAGGCCAACAAAATTTTAAGACTTACACCTCCATCATTTAGATTATTCGTCATGAACCACCCCACCATTTATGTTCAGAACTTGTAGCTTGACGAGTTAACACATTAAAACTCGTTTGGAAGCCAAAACCTCTTTCAAAGGACCCAATCCAATTATCAAACTGGTTTCATTTCAAACAAAATAGTTGAGATTAGTTTCTAACCTTGTTAATGTTAAACCGGTTTCAGACTCAACCTGATTTCAATCCGATCATTTCTTCGACAAAAATTGGTTTCAACCCGAACCGGGTGTAACCATTGCTAACCCAACCCGAACTAATTTGGGTCAAAACCCAATTTTCCATTCTATCCACCACTGTCAATATCAAAGGGATCAAAGGCCTAAGTTTGTATCACTTATAATTTGTCAAACCATACTGATCGGTTTGATTAAAAAATTAATCAAACTAGACTGGGCTTTGAAAAATTAGTTTCTACAATTTTCTAGCTTGGGCCTATTATGTTTCAAACTAGGCTCTAGGTGTGGGCCGAATTTTACATCGTTCTGTTTCCTTTGTAAATGAGTAAACTTCGCTTTTAGTCCCCAACGTTTGGACATTTTAACAATTTTAGTCCCAATTTTTCGAAAATCCCAATTTAGTGTGTCACATTTCATTTTCTTTTCAATTTTGGTTACAACGTTAACAAACGTTTAAAGAGCCGTTAGACTGCCCTCACATGGTCCTCACGTGAGGGGTATTTTTGTCATTTCCGTTTGTTTTAAAGTATGAGTTAAAACAAACGGAAATGACAAAAATACACCTCATATGGGGACCACATGAGGGTAGTCTAACGGCTCTTTAAACAACTATTAACGTTGAGATCAAAATTGAAGAAAAAAATGAAATGTGAGACACTAAATTGGGATTTTTAAAAAGTTGGGACTAAAATTGTTAAAATTTGCAAACGTTGGAGACTAAAACCGAAGTTTACTCTTTGTAAATTGTAGCTCTACTCTTTTAGAGTTTTTTTTTTTATAGATATTGTTACCTTCATTTAATAAGTTTAAATCATAAGAGCAAATTTTTTATATAGTTTGGTTTCAATTAGAATTGTACGCAATAAATGGTAACCAACACCGATTCAAAACCCGATCTAATCAGATGAGTAAACCGGTTTGTATATCATCTAGTGTAATAACGGTTCGAAAATTTTCACATGTAAAAAAGTATAATGCTTTTGAAAAAAAGGTCAGTTTTAATTTCTTTTTTAGTTTTTTTCTTCAAACTACTAATCTAATTTACTACTAAAACTATTTTTTAGTTCTTGTTAGTACTTGAACCCTTAACCTTAACTCGATAATGCATTTTTAATAAGGTCATGGTTTAAACGGAATCGCCATTAGGGGTGTCTTTCTCGGCAATGTAAGCCCGAACTTCTCTTCCATATCCAATTCTTGTGCTTTCATGTTTCCTTCGAGTTTCCAATCAAACTTGGCGATTAAAGAACCTAATACTACATGTAACATTCTATGAGCAAGATTCAAACCCGGACAAATTCTCCTCCCCGCACCAAATGGTATGAGCTTGAAATCATGACCTTTATAGTCGATTTCAGCTTTCAAAAACCTCTCTGGTATGAATGCGTCTGGGTTGGACCACACTTTTGGGTCTCTGCCGATCGCCCAAACGTTGCATAGGATTTGTGCATCTTTCGGAACTACGAAGCCTTCAACTTCTACGTCATGTATAGCTTCATGTGGTATGAGAAAAGGGGCGGGAGGATGTAGTCGGAGAGTCTCTTTTATTACAACCTGTAAGTAAGGGAGTCGAGAGATATCATGTTCCTCTATAATAGTGTCATCGTGTCGCATGCACTTGATAACCTCAAGTCGCGCTATCTCCATTTTCTTTGGGTTACAAATGAGTTCAGTCATCGCCCATTCTAACGTGGTTGATGTCGTATCAGTTCCCGCAATAAACAAATCCTACGAAAATTTAGGAAAGGAAAACTGGATTTTAATAATCTCAACTATTGCCTCTTGGCCGATAATAATTCAACGTTCGTTTTTTCCCTTAAAAAAGTTAAACTTCGTTAAAAAATAACTTTTTGATGACTGTGCATTGCGATGACGTCTTATGTGGCATGTTTTATTGACCGATAATAATCCAACCTTCGTTTTCAATAAACTTCTTTTTACGCATATTAAAAATAAACAGATTGCCGTAAAAAAAGTTAATCTCCGCTAAAAAGTTTTAACTTTTAATGACGGGGCATCAGAGTGGCGTCTTATGTGGCATGTTTTGATGACTGGGTTCAAATACAAAGGTTTTTATTAATTTTTTTTTTGTATATTTTGATGTTGTGAAGAAATATTGTTTTTTATCCACTTGTAGAAGAATGTTGTGTTTGGATGATGGTTTTCAATGAACTCCTCTTCACAATCATAAAAAACATGGCACATAAGATGCACCGTTATGCACAGTTTTCAAAAAGTTAATTTTTTTTAACAAAGGTTAATTTTTTTAACGACGATATGTTTATTTTCACTATGCCATAAAAGTTTATTGTAGGAGGAAAACAAATATTGAATTATTATCGACTAATAAACAGTATTTAGAATTAATAAATTCATTTTTTCTTTATGAAAAGGGTTATTAACCTGGATATATATGGTCAAAAAGTTTAATATATCAACTTACCAAGAACAAATGCTTCATGTCAGTTATACTAAACTCGGATTTGTCTTTGAAGTTGATATCAAGGAGCGAGTCCAACACGTCGTTTTGCGTGCACGAATCGTTGCCATATGATAACCATCTCGCTCTCGTTTCCCGTCGCTGATCGATGAGCTTATCGAAAATATCGTACAACTTTTTACCATAAACAAGTCCTTCTGATACCAGCCCTTGTGGATCAAGGGGTTTTAGTACCGGGAAAAAGTCTACTAGATTCGGCTTCCCGCCAATTTCCATGACACCCCATATGACATCCTTAAACTCTTGTGATGACGTGGAATCGTAGTGGGAGACATCGACAGAGAATATCATGTTTGATAACATGTTGAGAATTGTGGTAAATGTAAGTGCACCTACGTTAAGAGCTTGTTCATTCTTGCAACATCGACTAACATGGTCAACAAGTTCTTGTACCTGCAAGTATATATAAAATAAACATTTTGACACATTCTTTTAACCATATGATGTAAATTGACTTTAAACACACTCCAAAATAAACATATTCAAAAGCAAGCGGTAAAAAAAACTTCACATAACTAGGGTTGTAAACGAGTCAAGCTAACTCGTGAGCTATTAAAGATCAGAACAATAAAAAGCTCAAGCAAGTAGAAAATAAACAAGATCGAGCCTGAAATATGATTCGCCGTTTAATAAAAGAGCTCAAGGGAGAACTTTACATAATTGAGCCTTTCATTTATATAACTTTTAATTCGTTTATTAAATATATATTTAGAAAAATAGTTATAGTTATATACAAAATTACAATAACATAATTAAATAATATGTATTATGTTATATATAAAAGGTATAAATATAAACATATACAAACTTAATTATAAAAATATATACATTTAACACTTTAAAGCTCGAGCTTATATAAAATTTACGAGACGAACTTGATCTTCAAAAAAAAAAACTCTAAATGAGTCAAGCTTCAGAAATAAAGCTCTAAACGAGCAGAGCTCGAGCTTATATGATTTCCTATGAGCCGAGCATGACTTCAGAAATAAAGCTTTAAACGAGCAGAACTTGAGCTTATATAATTTCTTACGAGCCGTGCTCGAGCCTCAAAATTAAAACTCTAAACGAGCTCGAGCTCATCGAAGTCTATACGAGTTGACATTGGCAAAGCTTAGTGTTTTCCCATGGGGGGCTTAGTGTTTTCCCGTGGGGGGGGGGGGGGGGGGGACGTCACTGCGGTTTTTTCATCCAGTAGTGTCCAGTGGTGTGTATTTTCATGATTTTTTTCTCAAAAATTATATATGTATTCAGTATGGCCCTCTTGATTTTCGGCCATGTCCGAGTTTTTGTTCAAGCTTTGCCATTATGAACCGAGCTCAAACCGTGACGTTGACGAGCTCGGACTCGGATCGTTTATATCCTTACACATACAGCTTAGCCGGCTGAATTTCTAACATAGAGCCTTGTATTTAGCACGCAAAAAAACTTAGGTGGCGTTTGGTTCGTGGAATTCAATGAAATTGGAATTGTAAAGTTTTCCTTTGAAAGTTGTGTTTAGTTGGGTTATGAATAAATTTAAATTGAAATGAATTCCTTTAATTAATGGAATTTGAGGCCATGTAACTTTCACTCATTAAAGTGAAGGATTTCAAAGAATTGTTGAAATAGTATTAAATTTGGAAAACAGACAAAAATGACTATGTTGACCATTCTTGGGACTAAAATAGACCCTTGACTTTTTTTTCCTCAAAATAGTCACTCAACTATGTCAAGGCCCGATCGAAACACACGATTAATAAAAATCACTTCTTTATTAAAACCTTGAGAAAATAGTCTCAAAACTCAAGATTACAATACTATCTCACTCAACCTAATTCCTTTAAGGTATAGAGTATTTATAGACCTCTAATCCTTGATGCCCAAGAAATAGGAGTTCTAAACCTAATACAATTATTAAATGGCTAATCTAGTCCCTTTAGATTTACACATATAACAACCGAGTCCTTAAGGTTGTAAATAATTATATTAGACATTTTGGGTCTGCATAATCTCGCATGGCCTATGTTGGGATTAAGCCCAACAATCACCTCCCTAATTCCAACATGGAACTAGAGAGTTCTTCAACTCCGAGCTTAGCTTTCATCTCTTTAACCTTTAGTCTCGGTAGTGCCTTGGTCTTCATGATTTTACCACTCGAGTCGCTTTTGAGTTTATAAAGCCGCTTTGGACCAATAACATTTTGACCTTTTGGTAACTCGGTCAACGTCCAAGTATTAATTTTTTCAATGAATTCTATCTCGGATTTCATTGCCTTTTCCCACTTTGCTTCTCCATTAGCTTGTGAGAATTTTATTGGTTCATCTTCTAACGTCAGTAGTAGATCTTCATTAAGTTCTCGAGAAACTCCATCCTCTATTACAAAGTCACTGAATTTATTTCTTGATGACTTCCATGTCATAGTTTGAGATGAGCTTGTTCCTTCGTTGCATGTAACTGGTTGATTGTTCTCATGCACCAATTCTGAATTTCCATGATCAGAATGTTTCACTTCAATAGTTTCATGAGCCGATTCTAGTGGGCCTTCATATGCTCCATTGTTTCCATCATTTATCTCATGGGTATTAGAAGGTAAATTGGTTTCAATAGTGAAAGTGGAGGTTTTTACTCCTTCGTCACCCCAGTTCCATATCCTTGACTCGTCAAATATGACATCTCGTGATATGCATATTTTTTGGTCTATAGGATTGCACATTCGATATGCTTTTGAACCGGGTTCTGAACCGAAGTGTACCATGGGTTGGCTTCGATCGTCTAGCTTCCTCTGACCCGCTTTAACTTCTTTCACATATCCAACACACCCAACTATATTAGGATTGATTTCAAAGAAATAACCCCGCTCACCGGTCATGTGGTTAGATGCTCCGTTATCTAGGTACCACACTTCATTTTGGTGATCTCTTTCCACATAATTTTCCGGTATAACCTTCTGTTCATGGATCTCGATTACATCATGCATGTAGAGTGCATGATCTTCATCGTTCACGTGGTTCAGATTTGCTTCATCCCAATCCTTCTTCCTTTGTGGGCATACTGACGCAAAGTGGCCCCGCTGGTCACACTTGAAGCATACAATTTGAGATCTATCCTTCTTCTCTCGTTGGTGTCCTTTGTTTGACCCGTTTTCCCATGACCCGCTCGATTTTCCCTGAGACTTATCCGACCCTTCTTTGGACTTTCCTTTACCACGATTATAGGATTTGTTTTGGGATGAGGATTCTGTTTTAGAGAGCATTACCTTTGCTTGATTATCTGCTGATGGTTCCTCTTCTCTTATCCTTTCTTCATAAGCTTTGAGACGCCCGACAACGTCATCGAATGTAACCGTTTTGAGGTCGATCACTTGTTCAAGAGAGGCCACCATATGAACAAACTTTCTCGGCATCCCGTGCAGAAACTTCTTTACGAGTTTCTCTTGATCAATAACTGATCCAAGTGCTGCGGATTTTGAAGCTAACCCCGATAGATTACTAGCGAACTCATCGACGGTATTGCTCTCCTCCATCTTCAGCCTATCGAACTCAACCATAAGTGTTTGGAGCCTCGCTTCCTTCACTCGTTCGGCTCCCTGATGCCTGAGTTTAATCGCAGCCCACATGTCCTTCGCCGTCTCCATATGCCCGACTTGTAGGGTTAGTTCTTCAGGGATTGATTGGAAGATCAACGCGATGGCAATATTCACTTTCTTGTCATCTGTTGTTGTTCCCGGATCAATCGTGTCCCACACCCCGTGGACTTTGAAGATGGCCTTCATTCGAATAGCCCACAACGTGTAGTTAGTTTGATTTAAATTGGGGCATTGGAGGTGTAACAAACCTGGTTCCTTGCTGGTTTGCGTAGAAGGATTCGGATTAGGGTTTGAAGTCGACATGGTATTAACAAAAGTTCCTTCCTTGTGTTGTTAATACTTCTTGAATAAAAGAAGTTTGTGAAGTGTCCTGTCCTTTGGATCTTCACGTGAATAAATGTGTGAAGTTTCCAGCCCTTCGGATCTTCACGTATTGAATCGAAACACTGGCTCCTTCCTTGAATCGACCCTGTATTGAAATTCGATTAGGGTTTCTTGAACGAGGCTCTGATACCAATTCAAGGCCCGATCGAAACACACGATTAATAAAAATCACTTCTTTATTAAAACCTTGAGAAAATAGTCTCAAAACTCAAGATTACAATACTATCTCACTCAACCTAATTCCTTTAAGGTATAGAGTATTTATAGACCTCTAATCCTTGATGCCCAAGAAATAGGAGTTCTAAACCTAATACAATTATTAAATGGCTAATCTAGTCCCTTTAGATTTACACATATAACAACCGAGTCCTTAAGGTTGTAAATAATTATATTAGACATTTTGGGTCTGCATAATCTCGCATGGCCTATGTTGGGATTAAGCCCAACACTATGGTCTTGATGACCATAGTTACGATCTTGACGACTGTAGTTACGATCTTGACGACCGTTGGTCCACCGAGCTAATCACAGTTTGCCACGTCACCACGTACGGTCTTGACGACTGTAGGTCCGTTTTTCAAAAAGGTTCGCCAAACCGGAGAAGGTTCCGGCCGGCGAACTTTTTGGGAAACAGACCTACGGTCCTCAAGACCGGGACTTCAAGACCGTAACTACGGCCGTCAAGACCAACTGTGGTTAGCTCGATGGACCAACGGTCGTCAAGACTGTAACTACGGTTGTTAAGACCGTAATTGAGTGACTATTTTAAGGAGAAAAAAATCAAAGGGCTATTTTAGTTCAAGAATGGTCAACATGGTCATTTTGGTCTTTTTTCCCAAAAAAAAATTATTGATTAGAGGAATTAATTGCATTTCAAATTCATTCGTTACCAATCAAGAATAATTTTTAAAGAAAATAAAATCAATTTCATTTCTATTGAATTTCACAAATCATACGCACTTTAAAAAAATATTATTCGTCCATCAAAATACAAAAAGCTGACGGTTAAAATCTATCATTCAAAAGATATGCCGGCTGAAATCTAGCTTCCCAAAATCTTAAAAAAGCTTTAATTAATTATTATCTTTGATTATAGATACTGTTTGGGTGGCAGGAATGCAAGTTCGATCTCGACTCATCTGGGATTTATTATAATGGGTGGGTTTATGTCACAACTGGTGAACTTTAGTGGTGTCACACAGTTCAACATCTCATTAAACTTATCACGAGTTGACTGATTTCCGTTAAAAAAATATATACATTTTGGGAAGAAAAATAAAAAAAATCTTACCTTTTTCCTGCGTAGTTGTTGGCTATGATCCAGACTTTGAGCAGAGAACAAGCATTCTTTAGTAATTCTTCGCAATTTCCGCCATTGATCTCCGGCGGGGAGCCACGCAATGGAGTATTCATGGTGGTTCATTATCCGAGTCGTGTCCGCCAACGATCGGCTAGAGAACGATTGGTCATGTTTGTTAAAGAATTGTTGGGCGACATTGGGCGATGAGACCACTATAGTCGTTCTACTTCCGAGCTTAAGTGACATTAAAGGACCATAACGTTTCGAGAGCGCGGCAAGAGAGCGGTGCGGTTTGTGGCTGAGTTTCAAGAGGTTTCCGAATACGGGGAGAGGAAAAGGCCCCGGCGGAAGCCGCGGGGTCCCGTGGCCGGAGATATTGGTGAGCACATAGATGATGGTTAAAAGGAAAGGTAGTAGGAGAATTAAGAAGGTCACATGATCCATTGTACTTGTGGTTGTGAATTGTAATGCCACTCAAATATTTATTGTGTATTGTGACAGTATATTGTTTGTCTTCATATTCATATGCCAACGTGGTTGTATATATATATTTTTATTTTTGTTTTTTACGTAGCGTTATAACAATATAAATATTTTATGTATTGTGTTATCTTCACAACAATACGTAGCGATAGTAAACTAGTTATTATCAAAATGTTGTCGTTCTTCCATAAGCGGAAACCCTAGCAAATGGGTACCCAAACACAGGTGTCGTGACAGTCATCAGACTGCCACTAAGCCAGACGGCCGGTGGTTTAAGTAGTAGGTTTAAGTAAGATTCAATCCCTAACGCATCGACAAGTGTCGGTGGATATAGTTTAGGAGTAGAATCAATATCGTTTAAAAATAAATATGGATGGTTTTTATGATTTGAGAAAATAATAATTTGATTCATAAAAAATAAACATGGTATACAAGTTACTTTCCTCAAAATGTACATGAACTAATATTTGTTGTTCGGTACATAAAACAATTGCACTGTTAAATCGTAACATAAAAAAACATAAATACAAAAAGACTGTACAACGACGTTAAATAATAATAATAGGATAAATGAAAACCAAAAAATTAATAGGATAAATGAAAACAAAAGAAAACGATACGTAAATACAACGGTGTGAACAAAAACCAAATAAGCTTATAAGAAAAGACAAAAATCTTACCGAAGAAAAAAGAATTAGAAGTCAAACACTCCTAAGACCGAACCTAAAACTTATGTTACACAACTCTACTCACTACATCATGTAACTCAATAGTTTGCTTGTGTTAGCGTTAAAATATTTTTACATAGGAAAAACATTTTTTGAAATAAAAAGTTATAATTATTTGGTAGATATCATGTGATATTCATTCAGAGGGAGCCACATGAACCAATAAGTTTATTGTATAATTATGAGTAAATTAATTTAGATTAGATGGTGAGTTGTCCTAAAATATAGATAAAAGAAAGGAATTAGAAAAACACAAGTCCAAAATCATGACACCCTGCATGTTCGGCCAGAAAGCATACGTTTCTCCGGGCCACCGTTGGTAGGAGAGATGTTGGTTAGGGCTAAATATTAAGATTGTAACAAATATACGATACCAATGATTTCTAGCCCAAGATATTATAAATGGGAGGTCTTGGTTCAAGTTCCATTTGTAAAAAAAGTAAATAAATAGGAGCCCCAGGTTACGGCCGTGAGTTTCTCACCTATGGTGAGTTTCCTCCTGATGAGAATTAGAGATAATCAGGTGGGTGAGTAATAAACCCGACAGTGATCCAAATTTGCCTTTAAAAAAATAAGTAACAAATATATGATATTTTGTATTTAATGCAACTTTCGTCTATTTGGATTTTATTTTTAATTTTTTATAGTAATTTAGATTTTGTATTACTATTATTATTTTTTTATTTTTACTTTTTTTTTCCATATCCCCTTTACTTTGTATTTTCTCCCATTAATTACCCTATTATACAAAGTTCAACTTGGATACTATTCAAGTTTATTATATCATATTTGGTATGCATAAAATACAACCACCTAAAGCACCTATCTTGATTTTTTTGTTTATTATATGTGTCATGCTCTATGTACAAGCTGCCAATGCAATGCTCTCTACCAATTATAAGTCGATTGTTAATTGTCAAGGCTTTTGATTCAAAGTAGGTATTAATTGTCAAGACTTTTACACGTGTTCCCCTTACCCTTTTTCCTGTTTTCTGTCTGTCCTTGCTGCACTGTGTAGGTGTGGCTTATATTACAAAAGCATTCCCCTGATGTGTGTTATCAGTCAACACACTCCCTCCTTCACGTGGTTGATCGGCAATGAACTGTACAAACAGTTGTACTTCTATGCGTCCATATTGCGTGTCTACTCCTTCTTCCTATGCCCATGCCGTCCCAATTAGATTGATGTACATGCGGTGTCTTCAATTGGGTAAGAGAAGCCTGACCATCGACTATTGCTTATAAGTTAGGACGTGTGAAGTGCCTTATTGTTTGTGATTCTTAGGAAATTGGGTGAGTTTTCATATCCTTCTCCTCTTTTGCATCTTCAATCTCCATTTACTGTTGCTATTTTAGTGTAATTAGGGATTGATTATTGATTGATCAGACTTTTAACTTATATTGGTCGGGTTCGGTGGTGCGGGGTAGTGCACGCCCGTATCGATAAAGTTAAGGGGGATCCAAGGGGGCAACGCCCCCGAGAGAGCGGGGTCCAAGGGGCGGCAGCCCCTGGCGGGGTCCAAGGGGCAGAGCCTGACGAATTCCTTCACTAAAATTGCACTAGAAAATTCTTTTGTCCCGAAATTTAATTATGAATTTCGCAGGGACCAATAGTGTAATTTTGGGCGGTTTTCGAATTGCAGATAACTGCAATCACGCTCCTCCTCCTAAATAATCGATCATCATCAAAAAAGAGAGAGGGTTCAAATTTCTATCGCTGCAAAAATTCTCGAATTCATCATGTTCATCTCGATCGTATCCGATTGATTTTCTCGAGTGAACCACGAGAATATTCAATCTGAAAGTGTATCACGCTTTCGAGATTATCCAAGTAACCAACATTTACGTGTTAATTTAGATTGTTTTTTTCCAATTCCTGTCCTGATCGTGTGCTATCAGATTCTTGCACGCCAGGTGTTTGCTTAAACGCATTTTATTTTCATAGCTTATTTTGTGCCGATTTCTTCATTGCTTTTGTATGTGGGTGTGTTATTTGGGTTTATTTTTGTTGATTTTTGTTCTTGCACATGTCTCATTTTGTTCTTGGTTTTTTTTACAGGTGCTTTCTTGGATATTGGTGTTTTAAGGTGAGCACTGTACGTATGAATTGTGCGTTTTATATTTGGAGTTTTTTTATGTTTAGTTGAAGCTAATATCTATAACTTTGGGTTTTGGGTTAACTGAATACAATTTTTCATGAAATTTCATGAAACATTTAGTTTCAACTCTACAACTTTGGTCAGAAATGGAATAGATAGGCAAAGGCCTCTTAAATCTTTTTGGTTATGTTTAAGTGTTTGAATCACTTAACATTTTCTACCTTCTTGGCTTTTGTCCTTTGTGACTTTCGGTATGAATTTCTTTATGCATATGTTTTCTTATTTTTGTTATTAACTAGGTTTGTTTATGGATTTCTTTGTGATGTATAATTTTGGGTTAACTTAATACGATTTTTCATGAAATTTCATGAAACATTTAGTTTCAACTCTACACCTTTGGTCAGAAATGGAATAGATAGGCAAAAGCCTTCTACCTTCTTGGCTTTGTCCTTTGTGACTTTGGGTATGGATTTCTTTATTCATATCTTTTCTTATTTTTGTTATTAACTGGGTTTCTGTATGGATTTCTTTGTGATGATGTTAGGCTATTAACTATAGATTTTAATATTAAACTTTGCACCATCATCCATTTCATATCAATATTTTTCTTCTCCTTTTTACATTACATTATTGTTATTTTTATGATAATACAAACAAAAGTAAGAGGAGTTAAAAGCAAGGCTTAGGTAATAGTAACACTTACAAACGAAGAAGAGTTCACCTAATAGATGGTCATTTTATTGTTTTCGGATGATGAACGGATTTTCTTTTTCTTTTAAACTTTAGAAATGGTTTAATTTTAATGGAACTGGTTGTTTTTCTAAATATAATGTTTTTTGGCTCTACAAGTCTTCTAAAATCTGATGGTGTATATTTGTGTTGTTTTAATAATCAACAAATGTTTCATGATAATTTGATTCACCCGTTCTGTCCTTTATGACTTTGTGTATGGGTTTTCTTTGGCTCTACAAGTTTTCTAAAATCTGATGGTGTATATTTGTGTTGTTCTAATAATCAACAAATGTTTCATGATAATTTGATTTACCCGTACCGTCCTTTATGACTTTGCATTTGGGTTTTCTTTATGCATGTTTTTTTTTTGTTATTTTCTTTGTCATTGTGATTCTGAGTTTCTTTATGACCATTAAACACTCTTGATAACATACCAATCCTGAACTCATTTAAACAGATACTGTGTGAAAGGAGACATTTCAGATGGCTCTGGAATGATCATAGTGACGATATTTGACAGCCCAATCAGTTCATTGCTTTGAATAGCATGCAACGACATGGTCTATGGGCTCGGTTACAACGATCGAGTGAAAATACCTAAGCCGCTAGAAGATCTCAAGGGTGGCACTCATGTATTCCAGTTAAACAATCCAGAAATAGATAAGTAGGCCTGCAGCTTGGAAAATCCAAACACAGAGGAGCCAAGCAGTGAGGCAATAGTTGTTCAAACGACACAGGGAGCAAAGATAACAGGAAGGCCAAACAATGAGGTAGCAATTGGTATCCAAAAAACACCAGCAGAGACCATAGAACCAACGTTGAACCGAAAGACAGTTGTTCAAACAGTGGTCTACAGTGATGAGGTCGGAGGTAAATTACCACAAAAGGGAGCTGAACCAGCGATGAACCAAAACGCAATTGCTCAAACAGTGGAGGTCGAAGGTAAATCACCAAAGAAGGGAGTTGCATCGCATAATGCAAGGAAGAGGCTTTTCAAGAACCCAGGTACAATTTCCTAGAAAAAAAATACAATAACACAATAATCAACAATTCTGACCTTATACTTTCGGTTTAATAGATCTGACCGAGCCCTACGGGAAAAAGAAAAACAACAGCCAAGAATAGGTGGTAACGGGACGTTTGGAAGTATCGGTTATAGCTTTTGGGTATAGTAGCATGAAGTTGAAGATGGCAAGCCGTTTTGAAACTCTTTGGTCTAACTTTTTGATATGCATATGCTGCATATATATTATATGATCATGAAGTTTGCTAGGTGTGTAGTATGTAATATAGGCAGTAGCTACTAAACCTTAAGGTACAGCTTGCTATTCAACTTTGTTATGCACTATGCATATGTGTACGTAGTCTTTCTAGGGGTGATGGTATGACTAATATTTTGTTAGAAAAGATCTTGCTATTATATACAACTACAAACATGTGTTATGCTTAAAAAATATGTTTCTCACAAGAATGGGAACGGCTAATATTGCTTTAGACGATAATACATATGCATAAACACCGGTCATTAAATCGTCTCCGCGGCAACGCGCGGGTCGAAACATCTAGTACAATTTAAACATTTTGTTTATTTTCATACAAAATAATTTTTGTGTTGAAAATATCGACCTTCTTAATTTAAAACCCTTTAAATTTAACTAGAATGTTGTCGCGTGGATAATGTGGATATACAAAACAATTGAATTGTTATAACATTTATATAAAGAAGATGGAAAAAAAAAATATGTAACGACCAAAACATTTTAAAAAAGAAACTTTGTTACAATACCAAAAAAACACCAAATACTTTGCGAAACATTCGGATAAAAAACCAAAAAAAAACAATTAAGTTGTTCATTTAGAAGAAAAAAATATTTTAGCAACAGTTTAAAAGAACAATAAAATAATATTTGTTTTTGTTCATCCAAATAAAAAATCAATATCACCATTCAAGCAAGTTGAACTTTGTATTTTAGGGTAATTTATATAGGTTTATTAGATTTTATTAATTTAAGTTATTACCAATTGGCCAATATTAGGGCATGTGATATACTCATGTTATGTTAAACTTTAACACGTGCCACGTACGCAATGACCGGATATATAACACCACATAACACATATGTGGTATCCTCCATGGTATGTAGTGTGGTGTGATACAAGTATTTAATATATATAAAATAAAATATGAAAATGTTTGTCAAATTATGATTGGATGGTCCAAGAGAGGCATCTCACTATCACCTCACTATCACGCCGTTGAAGATATGGCGCAGGCAAAGGATGACGGAGGATGACGAGGGAAGGGGGTGGTTTCGGCGGCGCCAAAAGTGGTGTTAAAGGGTTTAGCGTTGTTCGGCGCCGAGCATACCGTATGCTCTTAAGGTGTTGGATTTCATTGGGCTCCTTTACATTTTTCTTAACTTCATTTGGGATTTTACTCAAAAAATTCCAAAGGGGGTCCATGAAATCCAACACCTTAATAATTGAGATTAATGTGGGCCATTTTCTAAATTGGGTTTAATATTGACCAATTAGTGATAACTTAGATTAATAAAATCAAATAACCCATTTATATATGCATTATAATAAAATCTTAACTTAAAATTTAAAGAAGGGAATATTTCACACAATAATGTTCAAATGTTCCATCAAAGTTACTCAAAGTTTTTTTCTAATAAAGTTTGAGTCTCTCATGTTTACCATGTTTAAGTACCTTAGTTCGAAATTTTGAATTATTAACAATTATCTGCTGAGATTTTCATTTCGTAAGCATTTGAGTCCTTCTGACTAATGGGGTTAAAATTTTCTATAAAATGAAAGTGTATTTTAGTCATTTTAGTTATAAGGGACTAATTATGCAACAATTCAAAAATAATTAGCAACCCCATTAGCTATAAAGGTCTGTTTATGTAAATAATAAATTTATTAAAATACCCCATATCCCTCATCAGATGTCACCCACCACCATTAATATTTCAGCAATGTGTATTTAACTTCACATCTTTTATGACGTCGAATGCTCCTACAAATTGATAGTTTATTTTGGTCGTATTTACACTTGTTTTGGCTAATTTGTCATTTACACGAGTTCTGATGATGATCAAGATGATAGGTGCGTAATTGTGAAGGTTTGATGATGAAATGTCGAAGTTCAAAGAAGAGTCCAAGTTACAAGAAAGTCATGTCTCGTTATAGCATAACGCCTCATTACGCTGAAGTCCTCAAGTGATTACCTAAACCCTAATTTGTAAGTAATGAAAGCAGTCATGCCCCGTTATCCGTAACGGTCCGTTTGGCTGAACTTCCAGAAATCCTATACGATACCTACAAATACAAGGTATCCTCAATCATTTGAAGAGTCCATATTTGCTTGAGTGTTTGCGGTTTCTAAGAGGCCAGAAGGAGAGTTCTAGAAGATTAGAAGTCCAATCGAAGTGTCCAAGATATCAAAAATCAAAGATCTGAAGCGTTGGCATATTTGGTTTGCGTTTGTTATGTCTTTTATTTACCTTAGTATGTTTGTTTACTATTTTACAGGCACGCTTGGCTAGTCTTTGAGTATCGACTAAGAACACGTGAACCCATGATGATACCTGTTGTTGAATGATGATTGATTTTATGTTTACATGATGGTTTTAGTGAAACGAACACATTTCTTATCCATGAATGATATTTGTTGCTTGTTTATGTTTGATCTGAGAGTTGATAGTGTTAATCTTATTTTTAGGGTAGAGGTATCCTAGGTATTTAGATCTATACTGTTTTTGAGTTGTAGATCTACTGATTTTAGCATGTGTCTAAGTCTCTAGCGAGTCTAGATGATTCTCTGTTATCTCGGTAATAAGTTGGCATGTCAATTGAGTTGT
>JBCNJP010000007.1:108930784-108966958 GCA_039602395.1 Deinandra increscens subsp. villosa | reverse complement strand
CAATTAACATACTTTTGATTTGTGATCATAGTGATACATCACTCACACCCACATATGCAAACGACTAATATAAGAGGCAATACCAAAATTGCATTTATAATGCAGTTGCTACTTAGTTCATAATAGTAAGTTATTACAATGCATATCTGCCATTTACACAGGAAGCCATTATGCTTCTCTATTGTTGCTGCTTTTTTTTTCTTCACATTCTGACTTCTTCCCATTTACAAAAGACTATTAACCATCTACAAAATATCTAGTTTTATAGAAACCGTGAAGGAAGACTGATTTACCTCAAGCAGCTGAAACATGGATTCCATGTCAATAAGAGACTGCACAGTTTCACGATAAACACTACCAAGGAAGTCAAGTGGAAGAGACAGTCGGAAGAGGAGCCCATTAATCATAACCTATACATATCATAAAATAAAACTAAAGCGATATTATCACTTAATCAAAGAAGGATCTATAGATTACAGTTTCTAAGTAGCAACTGACATCTAATCTAAGACTATAAGTAGATTAAAAGTGGCATCTAAGTTTGGTTACTTAATCATTTAGCTATATTCATATCATACCTGGAAAGCATCACTGTTTTTGTAATTAGTAACCGGTTGTGCAGACCTAAGACCTGCACCAGGACAAAAGAAATAAACCATATCACAAACTGAAAAACAGTAAAGTTGTTTATAAAACATGAACTTGGGAGAAATTATGTAAATAAATTTCTTTCAAGTAGCTTTTAGGTTGAAAATTTTGTTAGAGTAAGGAAATTTTCTGGTAAGGAAATTTTTTTGGATGTATTATGATAATTATTATTATTATTATTATTATTATTATTTTTTAAGTAAGTAATGATTGATTAATAAACAACGGTTACAACTCAACATGAAGTACAAGGGAGGCGGGCAACAAGCTGCGCCGCCACCCCTTTCTGAATAGCAAAGCCTAACCGAGTGAAAACCACATTCAAACCCCCAGAAGTCGCCACATTCCCATTCATATAATACTCACTGTTAAAAAAACAACAATAAGGGTGATTAAAATATTAAATATATAGTGACCACGATTTATTAAAATATTCTAACAATTGAATAATAAATGGATGATAATAGATTTATCTTTCTATATTCAAGCTTGTCGTTGAAACTTCTGACCAATTTAAAACTCAAATGACATATAATTTAAAAATCAAATATATAGAAATATAAAAAGCTTAAAAACTAAAAAAGAAATATATATTTGAGATTTGGTCCAATCGGTTGGTTAGCAATCGGTTCCAACTAAGCGGTCCAACTATATAAAATCGGACTGTTTATTGCAAATCCGGTTTTGAAAACACCGGATGATAATCATAAGTGGTCTAGTAATATTATTATTGAATATTTACTACAAAGATCAAATCCATCTAGGTGATATACTTTTTACAATATTTATATAAAAGGATATAGAATTTGATATTTTGAACCTTTTTGCTTATTATTTTATAAACAAAATAAAGTGATGTGTGCTGCAACACTATAAACAAATCATAACTTCTGTTTAAGTTTGGTTAGTTGTCCGTTTAGGTATAATCAGATGATACCTATAGAGCGGACCTGTTCCTAGGCAGTCACTGGTTCTGCACACCTGTAACCTGTAGAAAAACAAAAACAATAAACCATTAACATAACTTGACAAACACATAAATCTGTTTAAAAGACTTATGCTGATAAACCATAACACCTATGCTGATAAACAGAACATCTCTATAGCATAGTAGAGTCTAAGAACAATAACAATAAGGAGTGATATAAAAGGTCATTTTGTGACCGAGGAAAACCTATTAAGGGTGGACAAAAAAGCACAAACACAAAAAAACACATCATAATTAGGATTTAGAGTTCTCAATATCACCTTCAATTGCACGCAGTAAGAATCAACTGTCAAGAAATTAGGGAAAACTGAAGCAATATAAGGCCGGACACATCAGAATAATGATTTAAATGTAATGAGATATGAGCAACTGCAGCAGGTTGTACCTGAAATTATGCAGAACAAAGTGGATCTAATTAAATAGATTTGTAAACTTCACATTCTGTATACTTTCATATAAAATACCAAACCGTGTAATTTTACTAAACATTGAAAAATAAATTGAGACCTCATATACCTTAAAAATTTCTTGAAATCTAGTTTCTCCTTATGTGAAATCTTTGCTTGCATCTGGATCCCAGTTTTTTGGCTAGCTGGTAAAAAAATAATAAAATAAGTTCCAAACCGATTAGATCAGTGTTATACCTCGTTATGAAAAAGCCACTAATCGATGCCTGCAACAACAAAAATTCATTCAAGTAAGAACAACAACCCTCAGACAAAACGTTAGGGGAAAAACACTAACCTGTTAATCGAAGAAGACAACCATCAACGATGAAGCGTCGATCACGATGAGGCGAACAACTTCTCCAAATAAAACCTAAGAATATAAAAAATCACATCCAACGGTTATAAATATAGAAACAGAGGAAATCCATTGGAACAACATCAGGGTAAAAGACACAAACATGTTAATCGATGTAGGAGACGATGAACTGGGCGATTTTTGTAAAGAAAATTAAAACAATCGATTCCAATTGAGTTTCAACCGGAGAAATCTAGTCGAACAACGTTGGGGGAAAAACACTAACCTTTTAATCGATGAAGGCGACGATAAGGCAGCGATCGTCGATGAAGTCGGAGATGAACGATGAGCTGAATGGATTCTCTTCAGATCTAAAGCCACAACTACGATACACAGGACCACCGGCTACCACCATCGCCAACGGCAACATCGATGTCCGATAGAGAGAGAACAGAGACACATCAATTTTGATTTCTAGGGTTTGTTATGGGTGAAGAGACGATGCGTGTGTGAGTGAAATGAGAGAGGGGAGGGCCATACCCTGGAATCCTGGATAAGGAACGTGGGTGGGTAAAGGAGTCAAAGGAAGGAGAATGTATATTTTGCCCTTCAATTTAAACAACAATGACAAAAATGCTACAAAACTATTCATCAAGATTGTAAAATTATAGATTGTACTAGGTGGTGACCCGCCGCGTGTTGCGGCGGCCTCACGTATCCGTATCACGTGATTGCTTTATCATGTCGTAACGGTACAAATAAAAGAACACACGTTCCAAAGGCTATCCAAAAAAGCAGGTCTCACTCTATTTTGCTCTATGTTTGATGGATGAAAGAAGGGCAGTCATGCGCAACCCATGACCCAAAACTGCAAGAAGATACTCATTCAGAAGCGTAGGCGAAGGCCTGGACTCCATTTTAGTTAACATGTAATACATCGGCTTCACCTGCAAGAGATAAAACATAACTCAAACAACCCATCTATGAGTAAGACATGACCAAAAGTTTCTTTGAGAGTAAAAGGGGGATGATTGAGATGGCTGGATGATGCAAAAATGGGCAGCCTAAACCGGCATAGGAATATATTTTCAAAAATATTTTGGTAATGGCGACCTCTACCTATTCAATCCATTTATGTTTATGCCGAATTTTATCACACCCATTTGACCCGTCATAAATAAAAACCTAACCCATATCAACCCGTTTATCAGTAATGGGTGAGATCGCCACCCCTAGACATGAGAAATAGATTTACCTTAACTCTAAAAAAGTCATTGTTTCTTTAGTTGGCCATCAATAACTCAAAACTTTTTTTTTGAGATACAAAAACAATGACGTTACAATAATGAGAATGAGATATGAACCAAGATTAGCATATCACATTACATAGCATCTTTGGATTTCATCTGTGGTCTTATATTATATAACAAAGAATGCATCCTCATTGCATACAACCTAAAATTTTGGGTCTTCAAGTATTCAATATAAAAAAACTACGATAGAGGATCAAATAAACTTGTTCAGGAAAAAAGACAAAAAGGCAAGAAAAGATAGAGATCTGAAGGCGTAAAACATACCTCAATAGCTGATCAATGGGCCTGACCGCAAACCACCTACAATCAAGAAACATAAAATAAGTAAGACATCCATATGATTTAATAAATAGATATGGATAAAGGCCTCATGAGAAAGCTAAACACAAAAAATGCGGACTAAAATTAAACTTTCAACCCGTATATGCAAACCTGTGAGTGGCAGAATACAACAAAGTCTAATCTGAAATATAACTTGCATAATAGTTACCAAAATAACACAATTCAAAACCAATGGAAAATTACCAAACCTGCAAACACCATATAAGCAATCCACATAATCATTTAAAATTTGAAACCTAACATCAGAACATCCTCTAAACATCCTTAACATCAGAACATCCCCACTTTACATAATCCTTTTAACATATAAGTTGGGTCTATTTTCAACCTTTTTTTATCACGGGTCTATTTTGAAATAGTCGTTTAATTTTCTAGAACAGAAATAAAGTTCACTTTTATGTTATTGTTATTAGACCTTAGTTTTCAAATGACATGTTTCTAACATTAATAATATATCAGAGTTAACAAAGCTGTCAAGTTCAAGCTCAATAGCACCTAAAGGCTAAATAATGTGTGCAAAGTATCAATCTGTTAACCAACCAAAGAAAGACTAATTTATTGCTTACTTGTATTTAAGCTCATCAAATGTGTCATCTGATGCATATCTACTTGCTGCCTGATGGAAAGATGGTGGTGTTGCATTTGGGGCATGCAATGTAAAACCAACCTTTGTTTGTCAGAATTTCTGTTATTGAGCCTTAGCAAGTTTTTCCCTGCGTTTATTAATATTTGTGAGTATATGAATGATGGGGATATGTATATTTGGGTAATAAAGCTTACTATCAACTCATGTTTAGTGAGTTGCAGCAACACGATAACAGTAGTGTTGATATGATCGACATTCTGTAAATGTAGATTGCTGGGGTCTTCTTTAATTTGTTGCATTCTTTCTTTAAATCTGTTGGATGTGTAAAATACAGGAATATATCAGCGAGTCTCATCAATTATGGTGTTGGGATGTATATATGGTTAGATGTTTACCTTAGCAATAAAGATTCAACATCTGGAGTATCTGGATTTATATAGAAAAATGTTCCTGGTGTGGAATCAAGTTGTAACATACATGTTTCATATTGTAACAATTGTTGTTTTGTAATACAATTAGTATAATGGACTGCCATAGCAAATTCATCATAAAAATGTCATTTGATTTTTAAGGTAGAAACACTTTTATAAAAGAACAAATTTGTTTGAGGAATTGTTCCTTGGATCAAAAAAGTTGTTGGTTAGTTACAGTTGAACATCCACCAAACATATATGTGTCCTAAGATACTGCCACTATTTCCAGTTTATTCTACATATCTGCAATAAACAACATGTATTAAAAGCATTAGCTAAGTGTATATGAACCCAAACAACTGATACTTTGAAGGTACAAAAAGAAAGTCATGAAATTACCTTGAAAATAAACAACAGGTATTAAAACCATTCTAAGAAAAAATCACCTTCTAAATACATTCTAAGAAATACTTTCAAGTAAAGCTATGAAGCTGAAATCAATATACGCAACATGCTTAAAATGGTTTAATTCAGCAACTATTTTAAGAGAAAACTAAATATGACTAAGACAATACATATGTTAAAACCATTTACTAAATGTTAAACCCCTGTAATTGCATAAATAAATAAATAAAAAATAATACAGATGAACATTTGAGTCTGTATTCAAACTTTGAAATCGAAATCAAAGCAGGCCTGATTGAATAGAAAATGAATCCTAAACCAAACCTGCGAAAACATGGTCCGTGCATAATTTATGATATAACTTCAGAAAACACACCAAACCATACCTGAACATAGCATCTTCACAGTAGACATCGCCCGCAACATCGCAAAACCATTAACAACCGCAACTATTCAAGAGGAAAGAAGTAACTAAAGAAAAAGATGGGCAAAAAATATACCAGATCGACCATCTGAAAAGCCCTAAAACCCGCTTAGCGTTTCCCTCAAATTAGATATGAATTATATGAACAATAAAAGCCGTAACCTGTATTGTTATTGCTTGAATTGCCTCATCAGATCGAGGGTTTCGATTTGGACACGACGACGATGGTAAGGTGCATCCCACAGTGGTCGTGGTCGGAGAAGAAGGCCAGAGTGCCTGAGAGCACCGATTGGTTCGCGGTGATGGTAGGGATGAAGAGACCGGATGCGTGTACAGAGAGTGAAATGAAAGAGAGGCGAGAGCAGGGTATGGAGGTATGGAGGCCTGGAGGGGATGGAATGATCGATGCGTGTGCAGAGAGTGAAGTGTTTGTTAAATCACTATTCATCAAACTTGTAAAATTATTGTAAAATTATATATAGTATAATAATAATATACAAGTTTTTGAGTTGCTACTCATCTCCTTTTATTTTTTGCCCAGTCTTACTAGCACATTAAGACATTTTTCTCTTTTTTATCTTAGGGATTTTTTCTATAGTCGTGTACCATTACTTTTATGTCTTAGGCTCAATGCTTTTAGTGTTTGGTTTCTAATTATGGAGTCTTTTGTATTTCGATATTCTTTATATATCGTTATAGCAATGCAACTAATCTTTGTGGTCGTGTCGTCTTTGTGGTTTTTATTTTTTCACAAGCGCAAGGAATTTAGCACATAAGTTGGCGTAATGGGTACAGTTGTGTAGCATAACTTTTAGGTAGTAGGCTCAAAACTTTAAGCATTTGTCTTCAAGTTTAATACGTCTTTACTCAGTTTTTTTTGTTTACTTTTAGTTTTCTTTACGTGACGTTATAGCAATGCAAGTGCAGTGTTTGGGTCGTTACATAGTTTTTATTTATTTATTTCCGTCTTCTTTACGTAGCGATATAGCAATTCAACTGTTTTGTGTGACAACTTTAACCCTTGCGGCAACACCTAAGTTGCAAAATCTAGTTTTATACCAAATCTGTTATAAAATTGGGTAAATACTCTCCTTTAGTTAATGAGGGGGTAAAATTGTCATTTTGTAAAATCCAACGGATCTGTTAGAAGTCCGCCCATTCTAGGGACTTAGGTGTGGATGTTTCAAAATTAGTGACTGTTGGTGCAGCTTTGATATTGAGGGACCATTTCCATAACTTTAGACAACCATTGAATTATATCATCCCTTCCATGTTTAATGCAAGTAAGTTGAGCATCTGCTGTGAAACTAAGGCCCATCTTCATTATTTCAGATATCATGCTTCTGCTTCATCAAAGTTTCCAGTTTTTGTATCCCAGGTATATTGTACTTGTCCATTATATTATATTTATTGTGCCACTTATCTCTTGCTTGTATGATAATTCCTAAACTTATCCCTTTTAATGTTAACATTTTCAGGACGGGTCAAATTCTGATGTTAGAACAAAGGCTTTGAGTTACGAGCAGTTGACCTACATGCAGGTACATTTTATGTTGCATAAATGATCTATATAGTATAGTAAATGCATATTTTTCCAATTACCTTGCTATGTAGTGGCAATTAGTTTAAACTAAAAAAGGGAAGATAACTTACTGCAATTTGTTACAGCACTTGGATTACAAACCTGTGCATACCGAAAGGCATGGGGAGTTAATTGCATATTACAAGATTGCACGTAAGAGATACAATTAGACTAATGTTTTCATTGGTTCAATACCTATGTTTGCTGTGGGAATATACTTCATCTCATTCTTTACCTACCACATTTTCAGGTAATTCAATAGGCACATTGTGAATGGTGACCCAGATAGGTATGGATGTCGGTTCATGTTTGTGGAGACTAATGCCCGGTTCCCATTTATTCAACAGGATGGGGATATTATTAACCATCCAAGGCCCATTTTCTAGGACCTCCCTAAGCCCTTTTTCACTCTTGAATTTGATGTAGTATAGCCCTGCATTAGTTTTAGTAATTTGCTCTAGATCATACAGACGCCATAAGCGTTTCAGGTTATAATTCACAACATTCCATCGATGTGCCTAAAAAGTAACCATAAAGCAACAGAGTACATTTTTGGGCTGTAATTTTGAGGTCCTCCTCAGCAATTTGAATACGTTTATTACCTGTAGGTGCTATGACAGGGGGAAAGAAAGCAACTTTTACCTCGTCAACCACATTGGAGAGTTTGATTCTGTCAGCAAAGGAGGTTTTTCCAGGACCATTAGCAAGCCAAGCATTACGGGGAGGTTGAACAAGGCAGGTTGTCACCGGTTGGGGATTGAGGTTAGGCACTTGATTGGGCAAATTGGTATCAGGCACCACCGAAAATAATGATTCAGTTTCGGTTCCACGTATAATAAAAACCGAACCGAACTCAGGGCATGTATATAAATTAGTGATTTATGAGGGGGCATTATGAAACTTAATACATTAATATTTAAATATAATATTCTAATAATATTCATTAAACCAATTATTCGAGACGTCGATTAGCAAACCGCCAAACCCTAGTTCCCACCCACTTCTCTGGATCGACGGAACACCGCCACCGCCGGTACGTTATCGGCGATCTCAGGCCATCGCCACCGGAATCTCAAGCCATCGTCACCGCCACCGATTGTGAAGCCCGTCGCCGTTCCATGTTCCCAACGCCGTCACCGATTGTGAAGCAAATCGTCACCGCCTACTGGAATCTCAAGCCATCGTCACTGCCTACTGGTTCATTACGTCGGATCGACAAACCACTGATTTTATGGGCCAAGTGATGGTTCCAAAGTGTATTTATTTTCATTTGTATTTAAGTGAACATGGACCTTTCTTTAACGTCCGTCGTGCCGGGGTTATGTGTTTAAAGCCCTGGCCGGATGAAGTTATAGATTTGGACTTGGATCCTACTATGAGGGAAACACTCAAGTAGGTTTCCCCCCTTGTATTCTTTTATTTCTTTTAATAAATGTTTACCATGGGCACTGCCCATTTCCCCCCCCCCCCAAAAAAAAAACACTAAACCCTAAAACCTAAACCCTAAAACCTAAACCCTATACCCTACACCCTAGACCCTAGACCCTAGACCCTAGACCCTAGACCCTAGACCCTAGATCCTAAACCCTAGACCCTAAACCCTAAACCCTAAACCCCAAACCCTAAACCCCAACCCCAAACCCTAAACCCTAAATCCAATCACATTGAAAATAAAAGAACTTCCTTAGCTTATCCGGCCAGCTTTCAATAGTAGCTATAGTTGGAAGTTCCCTAGCATCAATATATAGACCATCACAATATCAGTTTGTTCTTTATATAATCCCTATTCTTTGTAGTAGCCATCCTCCTTAAAATACACATTGCTCTCCTCCAAATCACCTCCTTCCCTTAAAACCTTGAACCTATTTTGGATAGCTACATTTTCATACTTCAAGGGCTTAGCAGTTTTACCAGAACTATTAGGTTCATTGATAACAACCGGTTTCTTACCATCAGCCTTAGAAGAACCAGCAGCCACAGAACTACCCGCAGCCTTAGAATTTCTAGAAGCCTTGGAATTACTAGCAGCAGCCAATTGAGGCTTTCCCTGAGGGCTTGAACACTCACCATTCTTTTTCCTCCATACTTTACTATTAGTCCCACAAGAATCCACAACCTTAGCCTTAAAATCACCCTTTTGTTTAGTAGAATCCACCTTCTTATCACCAGATTTAGTACCAGTACGTTAGCCTTGCCTTTCACTAACCGAATTGCGATTATGGCCAGGCTAAGGCTATCAGCGTTAGCACCTTACAACCCAGGTTCTGCACGATCAAATAAAGCTCCTGTTGCTGCACATTAACACCGAAAATTGGTACTTTTATGGTGGTTAACCCGGAGCCCAGATAACGCAAAGAAAACACGCAGAATACGAGAGAGATTATCAATATTTGAGGTCGAATCCTCAGTAATAAAAACCGCATCATCGGCATAGAACAAGTGGGTCAGCAGTGGACCCTCTCTAGGCAATTGGATACCACTGAAACAGCCTCTCGAAACTGCTCTGTGCATCAGGATATTGAGGCCTTCCATAACCATAGCAAAGAGAAGAGAGGATAGGGGGTCCCCTTGTCTAAGACCCCGGGAGATATTAAATTCAGTCGTCGGAGATCCGTTGACCAAAACAGATGTACAAACCGATTTGAGACACCCCTTAATCCAATTACGCCACGTGAATGGGAAACCCATGTGTTCCATGACTTCAAAAAGAAAATCCCAACAAATATGGTCATATGCTTTTTTTAGAAATCCACTTTTAACAAGACCGCTTTCCTTTTAATTATTTTTCAGCCAAGAGATCGTTTCTCCAAGAATGAGGGGGCCATCAAGAAGGTTTCTTCCACTCATTAACCTCTATCTTTATTTGTATGTTTTAAGCAGTACCAATTTTTTTTCCCTTTTTTAAAAAAGGTTGATTTTATCCATAACCCCCCCCCCCCCACCCCCCCCCCCACACACACATTCTAAATTTACGCCCTATGCAGGGCGTATAGGTCTATAGGCATCGTATATGAAAAAAAGACAAAAATATTGCCCCCTAAATTTTGGGAAACTTTGTTTTTTCGACGCTATACAAGCCCGCATAGGGCTATATGCCCCCGTATAGCACCCCATATAAGGCTATACGTCCCCGTATAGCACCCCCATCAGTGGCGCAGCTTAGTGGAGACCGAGGGGGGGGGGGGGCGGGGCGACGGCCCCGCCCCCGGGTTTTTTCGGCCGTAGTGCTAATTTCTGCTGATTATTTGTAAATTTATTTATATATATTAAGGACCGCCCCCTCGGGATTAGGATCCGTGACTTTTCGCCTTCCCAAACTTTTCGCCCTCCTAAACTTTTCGCCCAAGTTTCACCAATGCATCCCATCCTAACAACCTCGTACTGATCCGTAACCTAAACGGGAAGTATACCCCTATACGTCCCGTATAGAAATGTAAGTTTAAACTATGGGAAGTACGAATAGGAGATCCTTTAAAAATACCAATCTTTGTGGTTTTATCAAGATACTCCCAAACAAACAAAAAAAATCCAATAACAGGAAGAAAAAGAAAGAAAAAGAATTGAAAAAAAAAAGAAGAAACCTCCACCAATTGTTGTTGCTGATGAGTATCTGCAGTGAGTGAGTGAGCAAAAAGGCAAACTGTGTGCTGCAGGAATGGTGGCACAGTTAGGTGTCATCTCCTTCTCTTCTTGTCATCTTTTTCATTCTTCACGCCAATTCTCTTTCCCTCTGCATAATCCCATGGCTAGTAAGTATCATTTCGTATCAATCTCTTCTTCTTCTTAGGGTTTTACAATATATATGCATTTTAAAACCAAACCCAGTTTCAATTTCTTGTGTTGTTGGACAAAATAATTTGAAAACGAGGACCTAAGAGGACCTAATGGAGTTGTGCTTGTAGTAGCAGAAAGTTTGGATTTTTAAGTCATGAGTTGTTTAACCAGTAATTAGGGTTTAAGGAGATTGGTTGAATTTTGCCTAAAATTCTTGTTTACTTTTGCAATCTGATAATAATTTAATTTGGGAATTTTGAATGTTTGTTTCATTTTGCTAATTTCTTGTTGGCTTGAAAAGTGTATGTTGTAGAATTTGTATTTCCCAGCCTGATGAAAAATCAGTAGAATAATTCGTCTAATAATCATATAATAATCAATGAGTGTTTTGACTATTTGGACCATTGTTCTTTGGCTTTTCCTCACAAATGAACCATTGTAGCATTTGCAAGAATGCAAAATTCTAACTTTTAAAGTTTCCAAGATTTTTAATTTGGACAAGAAGGGCTATGAGGATGTTTGGGATTGCTTATTAAAACTGCTCATATGAATATCCTGATTTTGATTATCTAAAATCCCGAGACTGAAATAGTGAGTGCTGAATAATTAGTATAGGAGTTGCTTATTCAAGCTAATTACATCTTATTCTGATTAATTGATTATTTACCTCTTTAAGTCCTTCAGATAATCAGAGTATCATACAACTGATTGTCTAATACTCTAATTACTGCATTTTGTTATAGCACAATCAAGTTCATACCATTCTCTGATTCTAATAATTTCAAAAGGTAGAAGCAGTTTTAATAAGCAATCCCAAACACTCACTATATATGGTGTCTTTTTCTCTGCATTTCATATTCCCACCCAAAAATCACTCGTTTATTTCATAGCTTTCGAAGAATAATGGTTAGTTTGCAACAAGATCCTCTTACACGATTCAACAAGTCGACCACAGCATGATCAATCTACAGTTACTGTTAAAATCTTGTAAAAAAGTGGCATTATAACCGTCTAAAGTTTTCGCCTTTTTACAGTGGCAACATTGAGTACGGATCCGGTACGTGAATGGATTTTGACAGAAGGAAAAGCAACTCAAATAACAGGAATTAGCCCCGTTGGTGGTGGCTGTATTAATCTTGCAAGCCGATACAATTCTGATGCTGGTTCTTTCTTTGTCAAGACCAACAGGTTCTTTTTTTGTTACCAACCCATTTCAAGATTCTTATTTTATTAATTCCCTATATAGCTTGCTTACAGATTATACTTTGTGCATACTTTCTGTATCGACAACATGGTTCTAGGCGTATTGGACCAGAGATGTTTGAGGGAGAGGCTCTGGGGTTGAGTGCAATGTATGATACAAAATCCATTCGTGTTCCTAAACCATTCAAGGTAGGGGTCCTCTAACTGGATTTCTAATAGCCGTAACAAACGGGTTGAAACATTTCAGGTTCAAGTGGCTTGTTTTTCACATTACGGGTCTGTTGAAGTGTTGAACTGGGTTGGATTGACCCGCAAACACTTGTATTTTCTATTAAATTTTATGTTGACAGTTAATATGTTAATCATGAATATAAAATGAATATTATAACAGTGGCAATCTAAATCTTTGAAGAATACAAATTGGGAGGTTGCATGCTTTGAAAACGACTATAGTGGGCTTTTAACCCGTTTGACCTTTTGACTTGTTCCCCTTTTCGTAAACCAGTCGAAATTTCCAAAAAATTTGTTTCTTCTCCTGTTTTTTTAATAATGCCGTAATTGCCCCTTGAATGTTTCTTTGGTACCTGAAGGTAGGTGCATTTCCAACGGGAGGTTCATACATCATTATGGAATTTATAGAATTTGGTTCATCAAGAGGTGATCAGGTAAGCCCCAAAGCTCACCTTCTTGCACATCAATCATGATTCAACCTTTTTTTTTAATTTTCTTTTAGTTTAGTCTATACTAGGAAGGAAGCTTGCAGAGATGCATAAAGCTGCAAAATCTGAAAATGGTTTCGGGTTTCATGTCAACAATACCATTGGCAGGTAAGTTTATGCATACTAAAACAGCTCAAAAAGATTCTTGAATGTAAATCGAATATTGAAGATCTATTCTTTAAATTGGTTAACATTAGAATATGCTGTGCTACACACTGCATTTCTTTTTTGGGTGACTACACCTTGTACATAGATTGCTTCGGTACAGAAACTGAAAACCAAACGACAAAAAGGTTACAGAGAAGAAAACCCGAGCCAAACAATTATTTCAAGCAGACAGTTTTGGTGTGGTTCAATAGTTTTCTTTTTCCAGAAGTTATAGAGAATTTGTTTTTGGGAAAATACGACGACCTTTTTAGCAGTTGTGTCTTTTTGGAAATTAGTTTTAATAAGCTCAAGTTCTGCATGTAGCACGCCACAGATAAACACATGGACATCAGATTGGATCGAATTTTACGCTGAACATCGGTTGACTTTTCAACTTAAGTTAGCACAACAACAATATGGTGATTCAGCTATTTATGAAAGAGGTTTGTGATCCGAAAATACCCTAAGTTCAGTTTACATATCGACTGTCTAAAGTGGACACAAATAAATTTCAACCACCAATTCAAAATGGTTTCTTGTGATTTTTAATAAAGGGGATCTTCACAAAACTCTTTAATAGACACTAGCCTATCAAAATGTTGGTACAACTAAAATCCTATCTGTTTGACCGCCAAGTCAAAATGTGTGTCTTGCTTTGAAAAGGTTAATGTTCAGGTAATATTGGTTTTGATTTAAGTGCAGGACAAAGATTAGTAAAAAATATCGCAGCTTTGTTTGAAGATGTGACGATCGAGCCTTGTTTATTACATGGAGATTTATGGAGCGGAAATATTGCTGCTGATAAGAATGGGAAGCCTGTTATACTTGATCCCGCTTGTTACTGTAAGTGCTAGTTTAGTTTTCAAGATCCCTTTTTGTTATCTTTTTCGTGCAAACTAATCGTTCCCTTCTTTACCCTTGTGGAGTTGGCAAGGAAATTATGAGATATTTTTGAAATATGTATATTGCATATTTGCATAAATGTCCATCAAATGTTTATGTTAGAAAGTACTAGTGTCTATTTAGCAAGTCTAGTTTTAACTCTGTGGGTCCCGTTTCTCTAACACAGATAAATGAAACGAGACCCTCAAAACGAAGATGCAGAAGCTTATAAAAGTGCCTTTTTTTGTCTATTTGTTAAGTTTTTGTGTTTCTTGATTGTTATATAGATGGACATAATGAAGCTGAATTTGGGATGTCATGGTGTGCTGGATTTGGAGGGTCTTTCTATAAGGCCTATTTTGAGGTACATACATTTTGTATTTCATTACTTGAAAGTAATTTTGTCATCTAAAACAAATTTATTATATATATCATTTATAGGTGATGCCCAAACAACCAGGATTTGAGAAAAGGAGAGATCTTTATTTGCTATATCATTACTTGAACCATTACAATCTCTTCGGTTCTGGTTACCGATCATCGGCTATGTCCATAATCGATGATTACATTCGGATTTTAAAAGCTTAGGAGCTTGTGAATATGCATGTAAATTTGACTCCAGAAGTCAAAAGTGTATCTTTTGATGATGTAATATGTATGGTTATTGATTTATTGTAGTAATTACACATATGTAAAGTATAATTTGGCTACAGGTTGACTGGAATTTTCTTGATTAACTTATGAAATTAGAATTTGCAAAATGACACTAAATCATGCACAAATTTAATCATTTACTATTTTACTTTACAAATTAAAGGTTATTTGTACACAAATAAAGAAACTACATTTTGTATTCCTTGATTTAATTACGGAAAATATAAAGAACATATATAGTGAGTATCTAGCTACTGTTACAACTACCCATGCCCCAACCATATTCAGTAAATGAGATTGCAAGTAGAGCTGCAGCTAGATGCTTCTTCCACCCTCAAGTTAAAGCCTAAATGTCAATCATGCTCAACTTGTTACAAGAAGCAGATGACAAATTCTTGAAAGTTTTGAATGTACACTAAACTAGAACAAACAAGATGTAGAACCGATGTTCACCAGAAGCAAACTAGAATATGAACTGAAGCACACTTTGCAAGCTTCACAAGTAATAACACACATGTGATCGTAGCCACCAGAAACATAGATGTGATTGAGAGAAGTCAAGGCGCAGATGTGTCCATAGTCACCAGAAACAGGCTCCTTGCTTGAGCCGTGTATACTTTGCACTCCCCCTGAGCAACACAACTACGTGGTTGCTCGACCCAAGATTGTTGTTTCTAGACGGCTATTAAGCCAAACTCAAATATAGACGTCCCAAAAGGACCAGATGTCTCGAAGGACCTTAGTATCTCAGAAAGACCAGATATCTTGAACGACCAAATCTCTTTTAACTACTAGATTTGTCCCGGAAGACCAGATGCCCTGTAGGACCAGATGTTCGATACAACCAGACGTCCCAAAGTACCAGAAGTAACAGAAGCGGAAGGTCCGCATGATGTTACAAACATGAAATACACAGAAGGACCAGATGACTATACTCCGAATAACTGAATATAAATAATTTGACTAGGCAACTGGAAATAACAAAATTCATATTATGATTTGGCTTTATAGAAAACTATGACAGGCTTCGTAGAATTTTGTGTAATAACTGATGAAATAGCTAATCTTTTTTTATTTTTTTTTATTTTTATGTTTCGGGTTGACGATAGCAGAATTCTATTGTAAATTAACTAACTACTTCAACTAACAACCGAAACGGGGAAACATAGGGTGAAAACAAGGTCAGAGAAAGATACCACCTAGACCCGGAATCCTAATCACTACCAACGACTTCAATAGGCTATGACTAATCTGATGGAGGCTAGTTCACCTTCTAAGTTCTTCCTAGCATACAATCCTAACGCTCAACCAGGAGTTCACCTTATGGGTTCATCCGACCTCAACTAGACATAACCACCCTCGAAACAATTTAAGGCACCTTAAGCTAGCAGGTGCTACCACTAATTACTATGACTGACAAGGATTAGCAAGCTAACTAATTTCCTAGGGCGTCCCTCTCCCGAGGCAATGTTATCCTATTCCCTTAACTAGACTTTGACAATACCAAAATATCCTTCAAAACCCTCGACTGACGCAACTCTGTGCATATATCAGCTTGTGTTGTAGAAGTAACTGGAGTTGAAGTAGTCTCAGGCATAAACATATCTGGACCAACAGATGAAGATCCACCGGCAGGTCGTTGTAATATAAAGTCTGAACTTCTTAACATCTTACAACCTCGGCCACAAGCAACAATCGACTTCTTCCTTTTTTATGGTGTCAATGAAGATGAGGAAGCAGTCGGTTTCTTACCCTTTCCTTGACTGACATAATTTATGTTAGTCGGTTAACAAAGTTAATAGACTTAACAAAATTCTTGTGACAGAGTTAATGGACCTAACGAACTTAGCAAAATTAACAGAGTTATGTGAAATTTCACAAATTTCCGTGATAGTTCAGTGATTGAAAATTAGTAGACTTTTATCGAAGATTAACAGGAACTTAATACAGCATAACAGAAATAGAAGTTCCTGAGACCTTCTGTGGTTCTTGAGCAAGATCTAGATGTGGATTAAACACGAAATTGGTTACCACTAGGCAACTGGTAGGCTCAGACGATGGCGGTGAAATAACTACGGCGAGTCTCCGACAGCTCACGCGCCAGCGCGTGGTGGGAAATGGCGACGCCTCGGTGTTTTCCAGCATCGCGTCGGTAGCTCTCCTGCGACAAAACTTCTTGGGTTTCACAATTCGAGTGGCGGCGAAGCTGATTCGGTGGTGGCTAGAAAAAGGAATTTGGAGTTGAGGTCGAGAACTGAGCAAATGGTTTCAAACTGATACTAGGAGCCGGACTAAACCGGACTGATTCTAAGAACTGAAATATGTCTCTAATACCATGTAAACAGAGATGAAACTAGATATTAAACAGATGAATAAACTACATATTGTATTCCTTGATTTAATTACATAGAATATACAGAACATACCACTTAGCTACTGTTACAACTACCCAAGCCCCAACATATTCAGTCAATGAGATTACAAGTGGAGTGTCGCAACTAGATGCTTCAGCTTTATTATATTATCTAACATTTAATAACAATTACAAACTAATACTACAAAAATAAAATGTTGTACATCACTTTTTAGTTTCTTGATAGTTTACAACACATGTAACATACCGCCTTGAGGTTGTACGCTTGAAGAAAGATCTTTCAGATCTACCTATGCTCAAAAGGGTGTCTACAAATAGCATGTGTTATGCATCTCCAATCAAATTATGCAACTTTATAAAATCTTCTAATGTGAGTTCTTCTGGTCTTGACTGCATAACAGAGAGTTAGTTATTTAAAGCTAAAGATCGCTAGTAATATAGAAAACAAAGATGATACTTACAGTCGCTGCAAGACCAGCATTTACAAGAGCTTCTTCTATCTCGAGAGATGGTTTTATGTGTTGAAGCGTTTTCCGCAACATCTTACGTTTCCCGTTAAATGCAGAATTAACCTACCAAGATCATGTAATGTACATGTTATGCTAAACAATATAACATGTTTTAATCCAGAAAACTAAAAGGTATCAAATTATATAATATGGAATGGATTATATTCAAGTAGTACAAACCATTGAAAAGAAGTTGTTGGTTGATAAAACTTGGGGGTAGTCTACTGCTTTCTTCAGTCTAAACACAACAACAGCTGCATCTACCTATTGCAAAAAAGAATGTCACGATAACATGAATGAATTTACTAAAAAAAGAGAAGATGATATTCACTAAATACATTTTCAAACTCTTACTTTAGGTTGAGGGAAAAAATTTGTCCTAGGGACCTTAAATTTGTATTCAGGATCTGCAGGGATAAGGTTCGAACCAATAGTTTTAATCGATGTTTTATCTTTTTTCTTATGAACAATGACGCAGAATCACCTGAATAGAAATTTATGAATATATTGATGGGCCTATACTCGGATGTCCTCAAGGATGAGTCCACCAAGCGTAGAGCAGCTTCCTCCTGAACAGTTTCAATCACAAAAGTGGATCAAGATTATAAAATCATACCATAACTTCTTTTGTGGATATGATGAGAATGCGAGTCACTTAGCATGGTATTTTGCAAGTAGCAGAAAAATATCACATGCATGAAAGAAAAAAAAACGAAAAATTCAAACCTGGAGTAATAAGACTACTTCTGAGAAGGTGTCACCCATTGGAAGAAGTTGTTTGATTATATCTGTGCTTATATTGAATGGTATATTGGCAACTACCTGCAAAACAATTCCAGGCAAACATGACACTTCTAGTTAAAACTTAAGAGACCACCTGAAGGTATCCAATGTGGCTAGGGAAACTAAAAGTTTTTTCACCTTTGCATATGAATTTACTTCTGAATAATCACTTCCTAAAAATGATGACAAATGAGACCGGAGGTGGCATCTTGTAAAATCCTCCTGTATTACCTACAAAATCATAAACTGCATGTTCATGTCAAATTTATCATTTGTTATAACAAAAACTATTTGGAGTTGGTGATCGGTATGCTTAACTACTCGAGACGGATTCATATGCCAAATATCCAATGAGAACAACTTATATCAGCAAAAACAAATATGATAACATATTACCTTCACTCGATGATTATCGGCAAAGCGTTCATTTACAAGTGCAGCCATGTAAGGATCCTACAGAAAATATGAAAGATAACATCATAACATGTAAATGATTTATCATGTAGAAAACAGAGAGTTAAAGATTTTGCGAGAACATTAAAGAAAGAAAAAGAAAAACCTTTTCAATGGCAAGAACATTTGCACCAGATTCAACAAGAACATTGGTGAGAGACCCGGTTCCCGGACCAATTTCAAGCACCATGTCACCATCACCCACATTGGCCGCACCAACAAGTTGCTCATTTACTTCACCATTTAACATGTAATGCTGCATAACAAAAAAAAAAAAAAAAAAGAAAACAGTAACAACAAATTAACTATCAAATCCTCCAATTAAAAAGACAGAAAAACTTTACTAATCTACTGCAACTATTCTCTTATACCAATTTTGATAGTTAAATCAGGTCTCCACATTTAGTTAGTAAAATTCCCTACAATAACTTAAATCTAAAAAATTTAAAGCCAATTGAGTTTACTGATACAAATTGTAGCTTTGCAACAACAATTAACATAGCATCCACCAACTGTTCGACGAAATGCCCCACTCAAAGAAACACAAATCAGGTGCTGCTGATTCGCCCAGAAATTGCAAACTTCCGTGTAATTAACGCACCATCCAAGATAAACAACGTTTTAATGAATCCTATAATCCACAAATGCATACAAATTAAAAGCGAAAATTCACCTGGCCAAGGGACTTTCGAGGGATGCGGCCTTTGGAGTTCAGAGATTTGAGAGTGGCGTGGTAGTCGTCGGGTTCTTTGATCTTGATTTTCGTGATTTTGGGTTTAGTTTTAGGTTTAATTTTAGGTTTATCGGAGTTGCTGCTGGATACAACGCAGATAACCGTATCGGATCTTGTGATGCGAGTTGTGTGACGAATGGGAGCAGACGAAGAAGTAAGTGGCGGGAGATTTTGTAGCAGGAGAGTCATCGTCTTCACCACAAAAACAACTCGGTGGGATTGAACCAGTTGAAAGAAAAATATTAGTAACCGTTATCTTCCTTCCCACTGTTGATAATCGAGTTTTCAGATTTTTGGGTTATTTGATTTGAGTGTAATTTGGCTGGGTTTAATCGGTAACCGAATTATTATACTAACTAAAATTAACTGTCATTGGATTCAAATAGTTAAATAGCCTCTCAACCTTGTCTATATTGATAAAACCTAATCTCGATCAACCAGAGACCAATCCGAAACACACTAAATTGGTCTGATCCTTAGGTCTTTGGTTTTTTTTGTTTTTTTTTTCATTTGGTTTAGCGTCCTGACTGTTTCGGTCTGGTCATTAACTCATGGTTACTCTAGGAGTGGGCACTTCGTGGTTCAACATGAGAATAATGATGAACCGGCCTAAACCGAGACCGACCTAAATCACAAAATCAGGCCGCTCCTCGGTTTTCGTATTTCATCTTATTCAGTTTCGGTCATGTGCCGGTCTCCTTGAACCATGATCGCTCCTAGTAAAATCAAACTTTGTTCAATAAATAAAACTTAAAGCCTAAAAAAATTGCTCGAAAACTTATACGTTACAATAGATTTTTTTTAGCAACACTTTTTTTCCATCAATATATCAAATTTGTATTTGCAAGGACTTAAACGCTCGCCATTTTTATTAGAGGCAAACACCATACAATTAGGCTACAAGGTCCTTGATTGATACAACAGATGATTAATTAAAATTTTGAAAATAGTTTGAATGTCAGTATGTCACTGCCAAAAATGTATATTGAAAGTTCGCCTAGTGTTTCATTAAAGCCGCTTAAACTTTTTTTTTGTCTATTTTAAGTCACTCAACTTTTATTAGATATAATTTTGTTTTTCTAAATATATATATATATATATTTTTACAATTGAATTTAACAATAAAACATATATGAATCTCGATTCCTATTTGATGAATATGTTTTACAGGTCTAAACTACACACAAACACATTACTAATTTTACGAACTTGATAAGGCCATAGAAATGCCTACGACCAAATGAATTTTTTTTTCTTTCTAAATAAGAAGTAATATTATGAATAAAATAAAACACCCCCTCTGAATTTTATGTCGGTCTCTAGGGTCGTAGAGGCTTCTAGGGACCGTATATATATATTTTAAAAAAAATGGAATAGGGGCCGTAGAGGTACCTAGGGGTCGTATACATTTTTTTAGAAAAATGGAATAGAGGCCGTAGAGGCTCCTAGGAGCCGTATACATTTTTTGTATATGGGCCGTAGAGGCTCATAGGGACGTATACATTCATAATTTATTTTTATTTTTGAAAATTTTAAGATTCTCTTGGGTCTTAAGAGTCCCTACGGCCGTAGAGAATATGTGTGGTCAGTAAAATCTCTTGTGTGTATAGTAATTCTCTTTTTAAATTAACTTAAAAATAGGAGGTAGTTGTAGCAAAAAAAATAATAATAATAACAAAATAATAATCAAGTTTATAATTTTTCAATTTAAGTCAAATTGGAAAACCAAAAATTATTACTAAATAGTAATAAAATTAATTTTCATATATCTTTCATTTCCTAACTTAATCTTAAAATAAATTTAAGATTTATAAAAAATATATATGTTTAAAACATTTAGTGAAATTTAAGTAATCTTAAAAGAGATAAAATAAAAAGTCTCGGTCTCTCAGACACTTTAATAAAAGTATAAAACACTTTATTACTATAAAGTTTAACCATAAAAAAAGTATCAATGGAATCATAAAGATCACTACAGGGGAAACCCGATACGGCGATACCTAAGATGGTTTGAAACCAAACATTAATATATTTATAAAAAAATTATTCAACAAAACGGGTAAAGTTCATGTAAGAACCATTATCTATTGTAAGAACTTAAGAACCAACTTAAATGGAGGATAATTAAGTAATTTTGTCATTTCTTTTTAATTCCTCCACTACATTTATGGTAAAGATATCTTGTTTTCTATTGTACAGACTTATAAGAACCAAGAGAAAATTATTTTAAATAAAGTTTTTTTTGGGTAATTTGATATATTTTTTTTAATTTAATTTTACGTATATCCACCCATATCCACCCGATGACTTTAAAAAAAAAAGTTTTTTTTTTGTTTTTTTTTTGCCTGTCCGACTATGTTGCATATATGCAACATATGAAACATGTTTCATATGTGCAACATGGTATGTTTCATATGTTTTATATGCAACATTATATGTTTCATATGTTGCATATATGCAACATTATATGTTTTCATATGTTGCATATATGCAACATAGTCGGACTTACAAAAAAAAAACGATTTTTGTTTAGTTTTTTGTTTTTTTAGGTCTTTAAGTTGCTATCATGTGTATAGACATGAAAGAAAAAGAAGAAGAAACATAAAAATTATGTAAACAACCTTCATTCAATTGAAATTTAATGGTTCTTACATTAGTTCTTAAGTTCTTACAATAATATTGGTTTATACTATACCTTTACCCCAACATGGTATGTTTCATATGTTTTATATGCAACATTATATGTTTCATATGTTGCATATATGCAACATTATATGTTTTCATATGTTGCATATATGCAACATAGTCGGACTTACAAAAAAAACGATTTTTGTTTTTTTAGGTCATTACGTTGCCATCATGTGTATAGACATGAAAGAAAAAAGAAGAAGAAACATAAAAATTATGTAAATAACCTTCATTCAATTGAAATTTAATGGTTCTTACATTAGTTCTTAAGTTTCTTACAATAATATTGGTTTATACTATAACTTTACCCTCAACAAAACAAATGGTAAATCCTATCAAAATATTACATGTACTTGGTGTTAATTTGTTATTACGTATTTAATCACCACTGTTTGTCAAACAGACTATACAACAACGATAATATATGTGATTATTTTAGTTTAGGCGCTCATATTTACATTTTAAGTAACTATTAAATGTATTAATAGTATTATATTATGCAGCAGTTTATTAGTTTTTATTGTAAGCTTTAAATAGTTTAAATCAAAATGGGTATCTAGAATTTTTATAAAAAAAAAATCAGATGAAAGAATTGTCATTTTTCGTTTGTTAGATTTCATCAAATAGGCAAACATATATTTAAGTGAATGTAGTTTGCACATGACAAAAGAGGCCCATATGGAAAATCGGTGAGAAGCCCACAAACTACATGGTGTTTAATTTAATAAGTTTTGTCTCAAACTAGATTACTATTCTTGTGTTAGTCGTCGGGATAACACAAATACATAAAACAATAAAACAATTGTATTCTTAAAGCATAACGTAAAAAATAGATACAAAAATATTACATACAAAATTAGAAGTCAAATGATCCAAATATAAACCTAGGATCTAACGTTATGTCACACAACTTTGTCTATTATATCTCCAACTCTCGTGATAATTGTGTTGCCTATAAATACGTTTATTTATAAATCAAACACTAAAAAATTCAATTGTTGCCACATGACATCCATTGAATAAGTCTATGTGGCATCCATTGAACAGGGTCACGTGGAACGGTCAATGAGAAGTACTATTCATAACAACTCATCATTGTTAATACTTAATAGTATAATTGAGAATCTTATAGTGACACGGTATTAGTTTTCTTTGTCATATGACCGGTTAGTTAGTTTTCCATGATCAAAATTGAGTTTAGGGATTGTATTGTCGTATTCAATATGACTTTTAAACATATACTAGACATAAATGTATTCTTCTTATTTTTTACTAGTGAATAATTTGAATGTTTACGTGTTTAACGTATGTGTGTGTTGTGAGACAACCTGGTTGATCACACTATAAATATATTGTTTTCGTCATTTGGTTTATATCATTGAAGAATATTGTGTTTTTGTTTGCAATGTCTAGTTTGGTTGATGATTAAGTTTATATACTTCATGTTTTTTATTTGTTTGGTCTCGAATCGTTAAAATCTAAGTTGCATGAATGAATTATCTGTCATTCATTTATATACCATCATACATGTATGTTAAACGAGTTTATGTATATGTAGCTTATTATTGTAATAGTTAAGTTAAGTTATACATCATTCTATCAAATCCATACCTGAATATGATTTCTTGTTTCTTATCTTGTACTTTTGTGTGTTGTTTGTCTATTTTTTTTATTAATTTAAGAACAATCTAGGTTAGCAATACTTTAACTGACAATCAATCATATCCCTTCGTTCACGATCAAATAAAACGTATAATACCAACCACACTCTCCTTGTTGATACGATATCCTACTTACTATAACGATTTAGGTTAATCAGGTTTTTAAGTAACCTGTCAACGGTCATCATCATGTGACCTAGAGCAGTAGTGAACGTTTAAATAGTGGGTGTCCGACTTATTACATAAAAAAAATTCAGAGTGTACAAAAAAAATTTACGATTACTAAACGGAAAAAACAGAGGGTGAGAAGACACCCCGACCCTATAGAAGATCCGTCCATGACCTAGAAACCACAAATACAAGTCATAAAAATATCTTGCAAAAATACAAAGTAACATTACATATATCAGCATCAAATACACCCAGAGACCCATGTAAATATCAAGTTTTGTCGATTAAATGTATCCAACAATAAAATCGGTATATATGGTATCCAAGGAAGGGAGAATATAGTTTTCTCACCGACCGGCAACGTTTGTCCTTTTAACAAACAAACAAACAAATGTTTGTCATCTCCTCACTAAAATTATAGGCATTGCAAACTTCAATTTTGGCCAAGTTTAGAACTCTCTATTTGTCACTAACAAGAAATTATGACTTCTAAACTTTGGTAAATTTTCAATTTTTTTTTTAAATATAACTTCTAGGCTTTGATATCTATACAAAATATATACGAGATTTCGTATAGGGTCTCGAAATCTGAGTATACCGGCTCTGATAAAAATAATTTGTGGTCAATGACAATCTATATCTATATCTATATCTATATCTATATCTATATATATATATAATAAAAGAAAAGTTTTTGGCACCACAATTTGCCATGTGGTATCACCATATTCATCCTCAATAAGTTTTCCCGCCAATAGACATTCACACTCCTAATTATGGAAGTGATTCGTATTTCTATTAAAAAAATTATGGATATATATATCCAACTTTTTGTTTATTATCTTCTTAATTATTTAATAACCAATTATTTAATTACTGAAGATATAAAAATACATAATTGTCGTTGATTATAATTGTATTTATAGTTTTTTTTAAGTCACCGTGTAACACACGGGGATAAATAACTAGTATAAGATATTCGACTTGATTTGTATGGAATCCAAAACCACACTGAACGACATACCCGTATTTAAATTTTGGAAATTAGAAAGAAAAAAAGAAGGTATTTAATTATTATTAGGGACTAAGAGGCCACGTTATCCTACACACGTATCATAAATTTATTATTTGTGTATGACTTAGGGAACATCCTCACGTTGTTTCTAATTTATATAAGTTTTTCATTTTTTATTAATTCGGTTCACATAAGTTTTCTCTGGCTAAAATCAATGTATTTTGAATTAAGCTTTGTAAGACATTCTACAATTATTGGAAAGAAAAAAAAACGAATCCTATGTTTCTATAGTTCCTCATAACAAGTAGTTGTTATGCTAAAATATCAAAATACTAAAACAACTACCTAAGATACAATCTAGATATGATACATGTATTTAGGGAGGGGGTATTTTCATAGATCTAATTACGCAACTTCTAGACATCAAATACATGTAAACCTGATGCACGATAATGGAATTAATCTTGTAATTTATTTAATAGTTAGGGGTTTATTAGTAAAATTTTATTAAGTAGGTTTATTTTATTAGGTTTCCTAATTTGTGTTTAATTAGGTTTCTTGTTTTCCAAGGGTTAGAAATATTATAAATAAGAGTTCTAGGTTAGGGTTTATGTACCTTCAACATTTATTATTAATCAACGTGTTTTTTTTAGTTAAAACTATTCTTTGATTAAGTTGAAGAAGGCCTGATTTCCAACACACGATGCACCATCTTAAATGGTTTTTACTTTTTAATCCAGAGTGCATCAACTTTTAAAAGCGTCATCTAAATAAATGTACACTACAAGAAACTGGGGTTTTAGTGGCGACGCAATGTCGCCGCTATTGGTCTAAAATGTCGCCGCTAATACCTTTAGCGGCGACATGTCGCCGCTAAAAAGTCGCCACTATTTGCTGGCCGCTAATACTTCATCGTCGCCGCTGCTGTGTCGCCGCTATTAACATGTCGCCACTAATACTTCATCGTCGCCACTAAAAAGTCGCCACTAATGCTCATTATACGGTATAACGTATTTTTTCGTATTTTTTTCGTTTTCAGTTTTTACCAAATACATATTTTCCCAGATACAGTTTTCCAACAATAAGTTTCAAGTTTTTCCCAAATTCGTATATAAACATCATGAAATATCCGTACATAAACGTTGTAATCCAAATATTTTTCTAAGTTATAAGTTGAACAAGTATAAACTAGCTATTTAGACAATATCGTGATTCTTCCGTCTCATCTCCAACATCCCGCATCATCGTCTTGGTCGCCAACACGAGTTCCCCATATTCAAACCTGGATAATATTCAAAAAATTTGAACAAACCGTGAACATACATTGTCCTCGACTTCCATCTCAACCCAAAACTTTGTTGATGTATTATCAAAATCTACAATAACCTACAGTTCAAACAAGGAAACAGTTACAAGAATTTTAAGAAATAGATCAATAAGCATCAAACCAAGAAATGATACACTCCATACAACTTGTATGCATTAAACCTTTGAATAAAAAAAGATCCAGAATCATATTACTATTTGCAGACTCATAAATCACAACCTATTTCTTTAGATTACAGTAACATTATAAATTTATTTTTTTGTAACCAAATCACTAACTTTTGTACCAATCCATCAGCTTTGAATTTGGGCATTTCACACATCTATCAACAATTAAACATAGTAAGTGGTGTACTCACTTCACCAAGTGGTACATATTTTGTGTTCATCAACAAATATGCAAAAGTGAAAGCTTAATACCAAGAAGAGTTAATGAAGAACATAACAAAACAAAGGGCTAGCAACCAGTAACATCGAAACGGTTTAACCACAATCATAATTAAAATGAATAAGAAATCCCAAAACCTATGCTTCATGTCTATTTACATATCAATTTTTGATAAACAGAGTTTTAAAAAGTAGTCAACCAAACATGAAATGAGTTTAATAAAACATACCTTGGATGTGGACCAACAACTTACCTTCTTCAGAAATTTGGTAATTAGCCCATCACATTTGTGAAAAAAAAGAAGAAGATATGAGATATGAGAAAAAATGATGACAACACAGGATAATCCCATCCAAGGCTTAAGAATCAAGGCTGAAGATAACTTACACACGCATATAACCTTTATGAACCATCCAAAACCAATTGGTAGCACCAATCTACAAAAAAGATACACATGAACAATCAGATATACATGAAGCTTACCTAATTACACAATTGGAGCTTACCTAATTACATGAACAATCAGATATATTACAATTCCCAGCAATAGAAATGTATGAACTATTTGGTAACTCGATTGAGATATCTAAATCTCCCATCTTGTAAAGAGGTTAGACACAAATGAACCGAACAGCTCCACTATGGCACCTACTTGCAAAATCAAACTTACAATTTACATAATTACACAAAGTTCACACAATCTAATACAGGACTATGTCTACTTACCTCTAAGAATATCCACAGTTGAAACAACATTTTTTAAGATCACTAATAACTTGATGTTGTACTGACCAATCATCTTCTGTGGGATTGAGCACTTAAACAATATCCTTGAGAGTAATCGCCAACAAATAATGGAAATTAATCTTCAAAGTGAACATTGAAGCTAGTAAAATGAACAATGTAACTTTCAATAAAGCATACCAAATTATAAATCATGTTCATATAACAAAAGAAACTCCCAAATTTTGAAACATGAAACGGGTTGTAAGATTAGGAAAAATCTAAATAATACAATTAGATTCAACAATAATGTCTAAATAAAAAAACAACAAAATATTACTCCCAATTAAAAGAACAAAGATTATAAACAGAGTGATCAAAATAGGACTCTTTGATTGTTATCATAATCAACTTATTGATATTATTTACTAAGAAAGATAGTTGTGAACATTAACTCATCTCGCGATTCATGAAATCAACAATTTGAGAATTACATTCATTTCATTTGCTTCGAATTTCCCAATCAATACATGAGTAACATACTTCCAAATGGACAAATCCACATGAACAACATTTGAAGCATGAGTAAAACTTTAAACAGGGACAACAATTGAAGCATGTATACACCAGAAACATAATATTAACAAATCCACATGAACATTGACACTTTCTAAACCCGAATTGAAGCAACAGTTAAAGCATTACTGAAATTGAAATAGTTAAAACCCTAAAATTAACACTCACACTTTCTAATCAACTCAAATTGAAACAATAATGAATCAACCAGACATGAAATGAAGCAATAGTTGAAAAAAAGAATGAAAGAGGACAAACGTACTGAAGAGAGGTGGAATCGGAGATGGTTGTCGCAAGTCTGAACGAAGGTCAAGAAGGTGTTGAACGGAGGTGGAATCGGTGGCCGTCGTGATCTAGTGGATGTCACCGCCGGTCGTTGCAGGTGGTGTCGGGAGCGGAGGGTGCATTTGGCGTCGAGAATGGAGATCGTTTGAGGTGGTGTCGAGAGGATTTAGGGCTGTGAATTTGGGTAAAGTGAAGAAGACGACCAAATGGGAGGGAAATAGCCCGCTAATTTTTTTTAGGGCATTAGCGGCGACATGTCGCCACTAAAGATGTCGCCGCTAATGCTTAAGTACGGTTAAACTCAGGCTCTCAGATCTTTCATACAATCGACGGTCCGAAATAAAAGCTGGACCCGCATACGGATTGGGAATCAATAGCGGCGACATGTCGCCGCTAAAAGTGTCGCCGCTATTAATGTCGCCGCTAAAGACCTCTGTCGCCACTAAAGATGTCGTCGCTAATACTCATATTTCTTGTAGTGGTAAGGGTAGAATGCTTGAATTAAAGAGAATAAAATACATGATATAATTTTTTATATTTAATAATATATGCAAAAATTATTTGTTTTTAAATAAAAGATATAACTAAATAAAAGTTACAAACAGAATAATAAAACTTATAAATGAAATTACCTAAAAACTATAAAACACAAATTTAGTACAAAAAATACAAATCTAATACTAAAAAAATGAATTCACTATAAAAAAATGAAACCATTAAAAAAAATACAAATCTAGTACAACAATATGAATTAAGTATAAAAGAATACAAATGCAATAAAATAATAAATTTGCTACACTATTTTGTATTGAATTGGTGTTTTTATAGTTTTAGGCAAAAAAATAAATCTGGTACACTATTTTTCTTCTACGGGTTTAAAGTACCATAGCGATTTTCCAGCAACAAAACCCGTGATAAAACCCAGAAAATATAATAGAATAAAATTGATATTAAGGAATGATAATCCAATGATTACCATTCAAATAGCCTAATTCAAGACGGGCAAAATCTCTAGTTAACAAGTTTCTAGAAATACAAAATCAAGACTCCATAGCTAAACAAACGTATGAATACTTAAACTTGAGATGGAGGCAATTATTAGAAATATTATTCAGCCCCACTATCCACTACTTAAAATTCCTTCGACTTGGTCTTGGGTCCAGCCTGGATCTAATACAATCTGATGAAGGTCAATTATTATTGGGTTCGTATCAACGGCAAAGACACACTCACTAATCTACTCCTAAATTACACCAGAAACACATTGTCAGGGATTGGATCCACAACCTTCGTTTTAAAAAGGCGTACACCTCTATCAATTGGACGAGTCCCACATTGACCGGATATCACAACTTATTAAGAAGAAAACTATCTTCTTTTATCTTCAAAGTAAGCATCTTATCACTCCTTCTAATATATGGTAGATTGGTAGAGCGTGAACGAGTCAAGTCGAGTCAAAGCAACTTTAAATCTTAGATTTGAAGATGATAGAGATCGATTCTATCCTCTAGGTCTTTCATGGGCCGGGTCAAGCCCACTCTTTGCCAAGATTGCAAGTGGGGTCACACCTCCGCTCCTCATTAATTGTTAGCTTTGGAAGAGGGGCCCCTAAATAACAAACTACCGATTTACATGGGATCCTCAACCAATGAGATTTTTCCTTTGCAAAAAGAATGTTCTCACTTCAAGGTCGGTTCATGTGCCTTGACCCTCGCACGCTGACCTCACCATAGCACAAACCCTAATTCAAAATCTAAAAACACCGGCATAAGAGGTACCTTTCCTCTTCATGATCTCACTCTCTCTAAACTCCATAATCACACACACTCTTTCCTACGAGTTACTAATTCTCACGCCGGAGGGTCGTTACATGGACCCTTCTATCCCTATACCGCCCTAACGGTTTGCTCAATGTGCAGATTTCGAGTGTAGATCCATCACAGTTCGTCAAAATCCAATCCCAATACAATCATGGTCAAAGAGCTTATTAGATCTCCGATGTGATCGTCTGGTTCGATGATCCTTGATTTCTACAAGATTCTTAAATCAAAGAAGAAAAACCTGGTTTGAATTGCGATTAGCTTTTCAAGTTTTGTTAGAAAAAAAGAAGGAAAAAAGACTTTTCAAGTTAGAGCTCGGAAAGACCGGCTTTTGAACCGACTTCTCCTATTTTAAGGGACTAACAAATCTTGAATCTTGACTAAACTTTGGTGATAAACATTCAATTATCATCCTTCTATATCAATTATGCAATGTTATAGAAATCGGGATTAACCATTTGACGATCAATCTAAACTGTTTATGAAAAGTTTAGAGAAAAGTTTAGAGAAAAGTCGATGTGACATTATGACTAGGAACCATCACGGGTAATCTAAGTTAACTCGAGACTCGAAAAACTCAATCTAAAAACACCATCTAACTAAAGTTATTTTAATGGCAGAGGGAGAGAAAACGTCAGGGGACGATGGCGGCTGGACGACTGTGTCTCGCCGAAGATTGGGACAAAGGTTCACATACACCTTCTTCATCACCGGTTTCTCGGAGAATACTTTCCACGCGGAGATCTGGAGCGTTTCCTGTTGCTAGGGATCTCTGGAAGACGTTTACATTTCAAGGAAAAGGAGGTTCAACAAGGAGTGTTTTGGGTTCGTTCGCTTTAACGATGTCAGGAATGTGGAGGAGATGCCTAGGAGGTTGAACAACATCTCCTTCAAGGGTCAGAAGATTAGGGCTAATTTTTCGCAGGTCCCTAGACTGGCGTTTAGATATGGTGGTAACAACCGATCACATGGGGGTTCCGAAGCCTCCTCCTATAAAATCAGTGGTGACGGTGGCCAATCCGATTCGAAGTGGGGTAAATCTTTTCGTGATGTGCTATCAGGAGGTAGGATTGTTGAGCCGTCACCTCATTTCCCCGAGTAAACGATGTTAAATTGGAAATCTTTTGTTATACCGGAGGAGGGGGCTAATTACGCCTCGTCTTTTTTCGGACGTGCATTGTTAGGGGAAGCAAGAGACAATGGGCCTTTTATGAAGTGTTAAATTACTTCGAAATGAAGGAGGAGGGTCTGATTTCGATGTCGTTTACGTTGAAGGATTACATGTCCTCTTGGTGTTTAATCAAAGATCGGGGCAGAGGAATTCTTGGAACTTAAAGAAAGTTGGTGGAAGGACTACTTCTTGTCATTGTCTCCTTGGACAGGTCAAGCCTTCCCTAGATTTGCGCATTGTCGGTTTACGTATTCTCGGTATTCCACTGCATCTACGTGATGACATAACTTATGACAACATCGCAAAAGGGTTTGGCTGGATAATCTAGTCGTCGTAATCATCCTGGTTGATGGAGACTGGACAGGAGGATCGGTTCACGTGTTATCGGAGTCATGGAAAACAATCGATGAAACGGTCATGATCACCTAAAAGGATGCTAATTTTACCGTCATGGTAAAGGAAGACGTGAATTCTATGGACCCCTAATTTCGAGGAGGAGGAAAGATTTCTAGCTCCAGACTCTTCGTCGGACAGTGAATCTGACAAGGAGGACGTGGACGACTGGGAAGATGGAGAGTTGAGACGATTGGATTGACGAGGCTCTCAAAAATTTCAAGGGCCTAGGCGGTGGAGCAGTCTTGGAAAATCACGTAGAGGTGGTGCCATGCGGGGATGATGATGTCGAGCCCTATCCTCAAGTCATTGGGGGAAATTCTGCTTTGGCGGCTGAAAAGGTGATTGGGGCTGACGCGGATAAGGGTTTTCCCTCAGAGCCTTTTTCCTCAGATCGGGTTGTAGGCCTGGATGGGGATAAGTTTTGTGGGCTAACGATTCTGGAGGAGACCCAAGGTGGTTTGGTGGATAAGGTTGTTGGTCCTTTATCGGATCCGGGCCCTGGTCTTCCAGACTTAAAGAATTTCGCATCTCAAGTGAGTGGTTCTTTCCAAGAGGATATATTTCTCTTCCTAACCCGTCTAGAGCGCAGTTTAAGGGGAATAAAAATACGTCGTCCTGCAGGAGGGTTCATCAGGGTGGAGGCAAAAGGATTTTCTGGGGTGCGATTTCAAAAGGGAGAGGAAGTTTGGGAAGAAATTCCGCATCATCTTCTCACCCGTCCAGTCAGGGATCGGTCTCTGGTCAACAGAATTACATTGGCATGGAGGAGGAAGTGACTAGTACTTTGATGATCGGTGCCTACGTCAGATTAGAATGTGTGGGCTGCGAGGAGTAGATGGCTGGTGTGATCAGGGCGATGACCTATCGTAGATTATCTTGATGGATTTCCTGAGTATCAATAGTCAGGGTTTGGGGTAGGCAAAACTCGATTGGATTTACTCGTTGCGTAGGGAGTAATGACCTAATTTTCTTTGCATTTAGGAGTCCAAAGTCTCTGATTTGTCTAAAATCCAAATTAGTAGGATTTGGGGTAGGCAAGCTTGCGAATGGGATGGTGTGGCGGCATGTGGGAGATCGGGAGGCATTCTGTTCTTATGGGATCCGTCTGTTTTCTCGGTGCGTTCTTCCCTAAAAAATTCTAACTTTTTACTTGTTTCGGGTGTGCTTATTGGCTCACAGATGTTGGTTAATGTCTACGCGCCCTAACCTTTGAGGGATAAAAAACGAATATGGATCGATATTATGAATTTTATGGAGGTGCACACCGGTCTTTGGATTATTGCATGTGATTTCAATGAAGTCGGGCTGCCAGATGTAAGATTGTACTTGGAATTTGATGCTCGGTGTGTAGCGGTTTTCAATGAGTTCATTTCCAAGGCGGAGTTGTTTGAATATAATATGGGTGGCTCTCGTTTTACATTCTCATATGGGCAAGGAAAATCTTCAGTAAGATCGATCGTTTTTCATTTGTGGTGAATTTTTTCAATAGTGACCCAATGCCTCGCTTATCGCTATTCCTCGTTTATGGTCGGGCCATAATCCGATTTTTCTTAAAACCTCGGAAAATGATTTTGGTCCTACTCCTTTTCGTTTCTTCTCGTCGTGGCTTCAAAACCCGGAGTTAAGAACGGTAGGTGGAAGATGCTTACTTGGGTGCCACAGTGGGTGGAAGGCAGATAAAATTATCCTGGGCAAATTGAAAAGTGTTAAGGAGGCTATTCAAAAATAGAACCATGCTACGAGGCAGAAAAATGAGGCTGAGAAATGCGAGTTAGTGATGGAGATCAATAAATGAGATTCTTATCTGAAAGTCGGTCAATATCTGATGTGGAGATAGCCAAAAAGCCCGGGTCAAATGGACTTCTTTTGGCGATGAAAACTTTTCTTATTTTCACGGGTTAATGAAGGTGAAGTGGGCCTCGAAAATGGGATGTTGTTAAACAACCAGTGGATTATGTACCCCTCGATAATTAAAGATCAGGCGCGCAACTTTTTTTAAGACACATTTCGTGCTTCGATTGGGAACAAACCGAGAATGATTTGCCAACGTATAAAGAGATATTCGGAGGACGAGGCGACGGAGTTAATCGTTCCTTTTTCCATGGAGGAGGTCAAAATGGCCGTTTGGGATTGCCAGGGTGACAAGGCCCCGGGTCCCGACGGTTTTATTTTGACTTTATTAGACATTTTTGGGAGATCATTGGCATCGAGTTTAAAAACTTGTTGGACATGTTTCATAAAAAAGGAAGGTTGAGTAAGGGGTGTGCATCTTCTTTCTTTTGTCTCTTACCCAAAAAGACGGATCCACAAAATTGCGGGAACTTTCGACCTATTTGTTTAATGGGTTGCATGGAAAATGTGATTTCTAAGGTGCTCGCGAACCACATGAAATCTGTCCTCGATTCTATTGTGTCGGAGACTCAAATGGACTTCGTCCCAATCATAGTTGACGACCGGTTAATGATCAACGAAATTTTATCTTGGCTCAAACGTTTGAAGGTGCAAGCTATGTTCTTTAAAATTGACTTTAATAAGGCGTACGACTTACTCGAGTGGGATTTTTTAGATTCCATATTAGAGCAAATGAATTTCCTGAGTATTTGGAGGGTGTGGGTGCGGGAGATTTTATCAGTTTCTCGTTCTTCGGTTATTGTCAATGGTTCGCCTATCGAAGAATTCGAGTGTTTCAAGAGGGTGCGTCAAGGCGACCCCCTCTCGCCGCAACTATTCATTGTCGCGATGGAATCTTTTCATTGGATGCCGGAGAAGGCGGGATTGTTGGGTGTATTCCACGGGATTAAGCTCCCTCATAACGGGCCGATCATCTCCCATCTTCTTTTCGCGGATTGCGTCATGATATTAGGTCAATGGAGTATCAACAATTTTTGAACATAAGACGTCTCCTTTGGTGTTTTTTTCTTGCCTCGGGGCTTCGGGTCAACCTTAATAAATGTGGACTCACGGGTATCAACGTTGGGGAGTCGGAGATTATCGATAAAGCGGCGTTGCTCGGGTGTCAAATGTGTTATTTTCCTTTTGATTACCTAGGCCTAAAAGTCGGGGCCAATATGAATTTGAAGAGGAATAGAAGTAAAGTTATAGAGACTTTTAATAATCGGTTGTCGAATTGGAAGGCGAGAAACCTATCTATGGGGGTCGTTTGGTGTTAATTAAGTCGGTGCTTGATTGTTTACCGACTTATTACTTTTCTTTATACCAGGCCCTGGAGAAGGTGACCGATACATTAGAAAAAATTCATGTCAATTTTCCGTGGGGTGGGTTCGATAACACCAAAAAAATACACTGGGTTGCCCGAAAAAATATTCTAAAACCAAAGTCGGCCGGTGGCCTCGGCCTGGTTGCATTGACGACTAGTAATCAATGCCTTTTGACAAAATGGACATGGAGATTTAAGAGTGAACCAGACCGTTTGTGGCGCCGTGTAGTGAGCTGTATTCATCACAGATACTATGGAAGCAGGTGCATTTTGATTAATGCCTCGTACAGTGGCGTGTGGAAAGCTATATACAAGAACGTGGTCGACCTCGAGCGCATGGGGCTGAAGTTTGAGGAGCATATGGTTGATAATAACGGCTTGACTGTGTGGTCGGAGGACAACTCTGGTATCTTCTCCATTCGGTCGTTTCGAAGGCTGATCTTTGTTGACAGTGATCTGGGTCAGGTGTTCAGCTTTAAATGGAGCAGGGAGGTGCCTCTTAAGGTCAATATGCTGGCTTAGAGGGCGATATTAGATCCGCTGCCAACGGTGGAGAACCTTCGTCACAGACACATTCCGGCGATATCAATGATTTGCAGGCTGTACAAGGAAGGATCGGAATCGTCGGAGCATATTTTCACAAGTTGCCAATTCTCTAACATGGTTTGACAAGTGGTGGCTCAATGGTGCAAGATTCCTCCGGTTTTCGGCTTTTCCTTTTTGGACCTTATCAAGTTACGCGAGGATAAGCCTCTGTCCTCGAGGAAAGCGAAGGCGGTGAAGATTATTATCCTCACGGGATGTTGGCGCTTATGGTTGGAAAGGAACATGTCAATCTTAAAAATTGAAGTTTTTTATGGTATGCGAATCGTTGTATGCTCCAATCCATTTCGTAGAAGGATTGGATTTCTTTTACTTTGTAATGTTGTGTTGCCCGACCCGTCTAGTGTCTTACTAGACGGTGTTGTGTGTTTTTTTTATAAAATTGCAGTTCAAAAGAAAAAAAAAGCGCTCGGAAAGACCCACGCATTTCTTGATTTTTCCATCATTATATACTTGTA
>JBCNJP010000007.1:108823561-108930284 GCA_039602395.1 Deinandra increscens subsp. villosa | reverse complement strand
GATATACTTTTTTATATTTAATAATTTATGCAAAAATTATTTGTTTTTAAATAAAAGATATAACTAAATAAAAGTTACAAACATAATAATAAAACTTATAAATGAAATTACCTAAAAACTATAAAACACAAATTTAGTATAAAAAATACAAATCTAATACTAAAAAAATGAATTCACTATAAAAAAAATGAAACCATTAAAAAAAATACAAATCTAGAACAACAATATGAATCAAGTATAAAAGAATACAAATGTAATAAAATAATAAATCCGCTATACTATTTTGTATTGAATTGGTGTTTTTATAGTTTTAGACGAATAAATAAATCTGGTACACTATTTTTCTACTACGGGCTTAAAGTGTCATAGCGATTTTCCAGCAACAAATCCGTGATAAAACCTAGAAAATATAATAGAACAAAATTGATAATAAGGAATGATAATCCAATGATTATCATTCAAATAGCCTAATTCAAGACAGGCAAAATCTCTAGTTAACAAGTTTCTAGAAATACAAAATCAAGAATACATAGCTAAACAAACGTATGAATACTTAAACTTGAGATGGAGGCAATTATTAGAAATATTATTCAGCCCCACTATCCACTATTTAAAACTTCTTCGACTTGGTCTTAGGTCCAGCCTGGATCTAATACAATCTGATGAATGTCAATTATTATTGGGTTCGTATCAACGGCAAAGACACACTCACTAATCTACTCCTAAATTACACCAGAAACACATTGTCAGGGATTGAATCCATAACCTTCGTTTTAAAAAGGCGTACACCTCTATCAATTGGACGAGTCCCACATTGACCGGATATCACAACTTATTAAGAAGAAAACTATCTTCTTTTATCTTCAAAGTAAGCATCTTATCACTCCTTCTAATATATGGTAGATTGGTAGAGCGTGAATGAGTCAAGTCGAGTCAAAGCAACTTTAAATCTTAGATTTGAAGATGATAGAGATCGATTCTATCCTCTAGGTCTTTCATGGGCCGGGTCAAGCCCACTCTTTGCCAAGCTTGCAAGTGGGGTCACACCTCCGCTCCTCATTAATTGTTAGCTTTGGAAGAGGGGCCCCTAAATAACAACCTACCGATTTACATGGGATCCTCAACCAATGAGATTTTTCCTTTGCAAAAAGAATGTTCTCACTTCAAGGTCGGTTCATGTGCCTTGACCCTCGCACGCTGACCTCACCATAGCACAAACCCTAATTCAAAATCTAAAAACACCGGCATAAGAGGTACCTTTCTTCTTCATGATCTCACTCTCTCTAAACTCCATAATCACACACACTCTTTCCTACGAGTTACTAACTCTCACGCCGGAGGGTCGTTACATGGACCCTTCTATCCCTATACCGCCCTAACGGTTTGCTCAATGTGCAGATTTCGAGTGTAGATCCATCACAGTTCGTCAAAATCCAATCCCAATACAATCATGGTCAAAGAGCTTATTAGATCTCCGATGTGATCGTCTGGTTCGATGATACTTGATTTCTACAAGATTCTTAAATCAAAGAAGAAAAACCTGGTTTGGATTGCGATTAGCTTTTCAAGTTTTGTTAGAAAAAAAGAAGGAAAAAAGACTTTTCAAGTTAGAGCTCGGAAAGACCGGCTTTTAAACCGACTTCTCCTATTTTAAGGGACTAACAAATCTTGAATCTTGACTAAACTTTGGTGATAAACATTCAATTATCATCCTTCTATATCAATTATGCAATGTTATAGAAATCGGGATTAACCATTTGACGATCAATCTAAACTGTTTATGAAAAGTTTAGAGAAAAGTTTAGAGAAAAGTCGATGTGACATTATGACTAGGAACCATCACGGGTAATCTAAGTTAACTCGAGACTCGAAAAACTCAATCTAAAAACACCATCTAACTAAAGTTATTTTAATGGCAGAGGGAGAGAAAACGTCAGGGGACGATGGCGGCTGGACGACTGTGTCTCGTCGAAGATTGGGACAAAGGTTCACATACACCTTCTTCATCACCGGTTTCTCGGAGAATACTTCCCACGCGGAGATCTGGAGCGTTTCCCGTTGCTAGGGATCTCTGGAAGACGTTTACATTTCAAGGAAAAGGAGGTTCAACAAGAAGTGTTTTGGGTTCGTTCGCTTTAACGATGTCAGGAATGTGGAGGAGATGCCTAGGAGGTTGAACAACATCTCCTTCAAGGGTCAGAAGATTAGGGCTAATTTTTCGCAGGTCCCTAGACTGGCGTTTAGATATGGTGGTAACAACCGATCACATGGGGGTTCCGAAGCCTCCTCCTATAAAATCAGTGGTGACGGTGGCCAATCCGATTCGAAGTGGGGTAAATCTTTTCGTGATGTGCTATCAGGAGGTAGGATTGTTGAGCCGTCACCTCATTTCCCCGAGTAAACGATGTTAAATTGGAAATCTTTTGTTATACCGGAGGAGGGGGCTAATTACCCCTCGTCTTTTTTCGGACGTGCATTGTTAGGGGAAGCAAGAGACAATGGGCCTTTTATGAAGTGTTAAATTACTTCGAAATGAAGGAGGAGGGTCTGATTTCGATGTCGTTTACGTTGAAGGATTACATCTCCTCTTGGTGTTTAATCAAAGATCGGGGCAGAGGAATTCTTGGAACTTAAAGAAAGTTGGTGGAAGGACTACTTCTTGTCATTGTCTCCTTGGACAGGTCAAGCCTTCCCTAGATTTGCGCATTGTCGGTTTACGTATTCTCGGTGTTCCACTGCATCTACGTGATGACATAACTTATGACAACATCGCAAAAGGGTTTGGCTGGATAATCTAGTCGTCGTAATCATCCTGGTTGATGGAGACTGGACAGGAGGATCGGTTCACGTGTTTTCGGAGTCATGGAAAACAATCGATGAAACGGTCATGATCACCTAAAAGGATGCTAATTTTACCGTCATGGTAAAGGAAGACGTGAATTCTTGGACCCCTAATTTCGAGGAGGAGGAAAAATTTCTAGCTCCAGACTCTTCGTCGGACAGTGAATCTGACAAGGAGGACGTGGACGACTGGGAAGATGGAGAGTTAAGAGACGATTGGATTGACGAGGCTCTCAAAAATTTCAAGGGCCTAGGCGGTGGAGCAGTCTTGGAAAATCACGTAGAGGTGGTGCCATGCGGGGATGATGATGTCGAGCCCTATCCTCAAGTCATTGGGGGAAATTCTGCTTTGGCGGCTGAAAAGGTGATTGGGGCTGACGCGGATAAGGGTTTTCCCTCAGAGCCTTTTTCCTCAGATCGGGTTGTAGGCCTGGATGGGGATAAGTTTTGTGGGCTAACGATTCTGGAGGAGACCCAAGGTGGTTTGGTGGATAAGGTTGTTGGTCCTTTATCGGATCCGGGCCCTGGGCTTCTAGACTTAAAGAATTTCGCATCTCAAGTGAGTGGTTCTTTCCAAGAGGATATATTTCTCTTCCTAACCCGTCTAGAGCGCAGTTTAAGGGGAATAAAAATACGTCGTCCTGCAGGAGGGTTCATCAGGGTGGAGGCAAAAGGATTTTCTGGGGTGCGATTTCAAAAGGGAGAGGAAGTTTGGGAAGAAATTCCGCATCATCTTCTCACCCGTCCAGTCAGGGATCGGTCTCTGGTCAACAGAATTACATTGGCATGGAGGAGGAAGTGACTAGTACTTTGATGATCGGTGCCTACGTCGGATTAGAATGTGCGGGCTGCGAGGAGTAGATGGCTGGTGTGATCAGGGCGATGACCTATCGTAGATTATCTTGATGGATTTCCTGAGTATCAATAGTCAGGGTTTGGGGTAGGCAAAACTCGATTGGATTTACTCGTTGCGTAGGGAGTAATGTCCTAATTTTCTTTGCATTTAGGAGTCCAAAGTCTCTGATTTGTCTAAAATCCAAATTAGTAGGATTTGGGGTAGGCAAGCTTGCGAATGGGATGGTGTGGCGGCATGTGGGAGATCGGGAGGCATTCTGTTCTTATGGGATCCGTCTGTTTTCTCGGTGCGTTATTCCCTAAAAAATTCTAACTTTTTACTTGTTTCGGGTGTGCTTATTGGCTCACAGATGTTGGTTAATGTCTACGCGCCCTAACCTTTGAGGGATAAAAAACGAATATGGATCGATATTATGGATTTTATGGAGGTGCACACCGGTCTTTGGATTATTGCATGTGATTTCAATGAAGTCGGGCTGCCAGATGTAAGATTGTACTCGGAATTTGATGCTCGGTGTGTAGCGGTTTTCAATGAGTTCATTTCCAAGGCGGAGTTGTTTGAATATAATATGGGTGGCTCTCGTTTTACATTCTCATATGGGCAAGGAAAAATCTTCAGTAAGATCGATCGTTTTTCATTTGTGGTGAATTTTTTCAATAGTGACCCAATGCCTCGCTTACCGCTATTCCTCGTTTATGGTCGGGCCATAATCCGATTTTTCTTAAAACCTCGGAAAATGATTTTGGTCCTACTCCTTTTCGTTTCTTCTCGTCGTGGCTTCAAAACCCGGAGTTAAGAACGGTAGGTGGAAGATGCTTACTTGGGTGCCACAGTGGGTGGAAGGCAGATAAAATTATCCTGGGCAAATTGAAAAGTGTTAAGGAGGCTATTCAAAAATAGAACCATGCTACGAGGCAGAAAAATGAGGCTGAGAAATGCGAGTTAGTGATGGAGATCAATAAATGGGATTCTTATCTGAAAGTCGGTCAATATCTGATGTGGAGATAGCCAAAAAGCCCGGGTCAAATGGACTTCTTTTGGCGATGAAAACTTTTCTTATTTTCACGGGTTAATGAAGGTGAAGTGGGCCTCGAAAATGGGATGTTGTTAAACAACCAGTGGATTATGGACCCCTCCATAATTAAAAATCAGGCGCGCAACTTTTTTTAAGACACATTTCGTGCTTCGATTGGGAACAAACTGAGAATGATTTGCCAACGTATAAAGAGATATTCGGAGGACGAGGCGACGGGGTTAATCGTTCCTTTTTCCATGGAGGAGGTCAAAATGGCCGTTTGGGATTGCCAGGGTGACAAGGCCCCGGGTCCCGACGGTTTTAATTTTGACTTTATTAGACATTTTTGGGAGATCATTAGCATCGAGTTTATAAACTTGTTGGACATGTTTCATAAAGAAGGAAGGTTGAGTAAGGGGTGTGCATCTTCTTTCTTTTGTCTCTTACCCAAAAAGACGGATCCACAAAATTGCGGGAACTTTCGACCTATTTGTTTAATGGGTTGCATGGCAAATGTGATTTCTAAGGTGCTCGCGAACCACATGAAATCTGTCCTCGATTCTATTGTGTCGGAGACTAAGATGGACTTCGTCCCAATCATAGTTGACGACCGGTTAATGATCAACGAAATTTTATCTTGGCTCAAACGTTTGAAGGTGCAAGCTATGTTCTTTAAAATTGACTCTAATAAGGCGTACGACTTACTCGAGTGAGATTTTTTAGATTCCATATTAGAGCAAATGAATTTCCTGAGTATTTGGAGGGTGTGGGTGCGGGAGATTTTATCAGTTTCTCGTTCTTCGGTTATTGTCAATGGTTCGCCTATCGAAGAATTCGAGTGTTTCAAGAGGGTGCGTCAAGGCGACCCCCTCTCGCCGTATCTATTCATTGTCGTGATGGAATCTTTTCATTGGATGCCGGAGAGGGCGGGATTGTTGGGTGTATTCCACGGGATTAAGCTCCCTCATAAGGGGCCGATCATCTCCCATCTTCTTTTCGCGGATTGCGTCATGATATTAGGTCAATGGAGTATCAACAATTTTTGAACATAAGACGTCTCCTTTGGTGTTTTTTTCTTGCCTCGGGGCTTCGGGTCAGCCTTAATAAATGTGAACTCACGGGTATCAACGTTGGGGAGTCGGAGATTATCGATAAAGCGGCGTTGCTCGGGTGTCAAATGTGTTATTTTCCTTTTGATTACCTAGGCCTAAAAGTCGGGGCCAATATGAATTTGAAGAGGAATAGAAGTAAAGTTATAGAGACTTTTAATAATCGGTTGTCGAATTGGAAGGCGAGAAACCTATCTATGGGGGGTCGTTTGGTGTTAATTAAGTCGGTGCTTGATTGTTTACCGACTTATTACTTTTCTTTATACCAGGCCCTGAAGAAGGTGACCGATACATTAGAAAAAATTCATGTCAATTTTCCGTGGGCTGGGTTCGATAACACCAAAAAAAATACACTGGGTTGCCCGAAAAAATATTCTAAAACCAAAGTCGGCCGGTGGCCTCGGCCTGGTTGCATTGACGACTAGTAATCAATGCCTTTTGACAAAATGGACATGGAGATTTAAGAGTGAACCTGACCGTTTGTGGCGCCGTGTAGTGAGCTGTATTCATCACAGATACTATAGAAGCAGGTGCATTTTGATTAATGCCTCGTACAGTGGCGTGTGGAAAGCTATATACAAGAACGTGGTCGACCTCGAGCGCATGGGGCTGAAGTTTGAGGAGCATATGGTTGATAATAACGGCTTGACTGTGTGGTCGGAGGACAACTCTGGTATCTTCTCCGTTCGGTCGTTTCGAAGGCTGATCTTTGTTGACAGTGATCTGGGTCAGGTGTTCAGCTTTAAATGGAGCAGGGAGGTGCCTCTTAAGGTCAATATGCTGGCTTAGAGGGCGATATTAGATCCGCTGCCAACGGTGGAGAACCTTCGTCACAGACACATTCCGGCGATATCAACGATTTGCAGGCTGTACAAGGAAGGATCGGAATCGTCGGAGCATATTTTCACAAGTTGCCAATTCTCTAACATGGTTTGACAAGTGGTGGCTCAATGGTGCAAGATTCCTCCGGTTTTCGCCTTTTCCTTTTTGGACCTTATCAAGTTACGCGAGGATAAGCCTCTGTCCTCGAGGAAAGCAAAGGCGGTGAAGATTATTATCCTCACGGGATGTTAGCGTTTATGGTTGGAAAGGAACATGTCAATCTTAAAAATTGAAGTTTTTTATGGTATGCGAATCGTTGTAGGCTTCAATCCATTTCGTAGGAGGATTGGATTTCTTTTACTTTGTAATGTTGTGTTGCCCGACCCGTCTAGTGTCTTACTGGACGGTGTTGTGTTTTTTTTTTATAAAATTGCAGTTCAAAAGAAAAGAAAAAAGCGCTCGGAAAGACCCACGCATTTCTTGATTTTTCCATCATTATATACTTGTATCGGTGTCGGTGGTGTCGGTTTTCCTTTTAATGTAAGTTCCCTTGTTTTTTCGGGGGCCGGCGTAGCGCCTCGCTTGCCGGTTTCCCTTCGTTCTATTGAATTGCCGTTCAAAAAAAAAATATACTTGTATCTTGATTTTTCCATCATTTCTAGAAATAGTATTTCAACACTAGTACAAAAAATACATTATATACAACGGGTTTTTTAATTTATTGAACCGTTGTCTATTACTACGTTATTTAAAATGATAGAACCGTTGTTTAAAATTAAACAACCGTAGTTTAAGATATTTTGTTTAATTTTAAAAATCGTTGTTTAAAATCAAAAGAACCGTTGTTTCAGAAAATAACGAGCGATCTTTAAAAAAATTAAAAGACCGTTGTTTAAAACATTTTAATTAAAAAAGTTTCTAATTAAATGAAAATACAAATACACAAAAACAGCAATAAAATTTTAATTTTTGTCAAAATCATCGGTCATTATTTAATTAAAAAAATTGTTTTTATGGCCAATATATAATAGATTCCCAGCATCCCAATTCACCCATAAATTCATCCGTAGCAATTTGCAATTTGTAATGAACCAATTTACAAATTTAATTTGAAGAACAAAATACATAAACCAATCAATCTAAAATATATTATCACCAATCAAATACAATAATGTTGAAAACAAAATACAACCAATTTCAAACACTGTTTAATACAACAAATATAAAAGAATATTATTCAAAAAAACAAATACCATGAATTACATGATTAGCTGCTATTTCCTTGAGTTGCTATTTATAGATTCAAATCTCATTTTGACGAAGAGCCATATGATCGTCCATCATCTAAAAAGGATAAGTATATAAAATCATTAGATTATAATTCAATATATATTATTTCTGGTTTGGCATATAAAAAGTTTAAATCTCCAAATATGCTTACAAGATAAGATGTCCATGCCTCCTCCAATCCTAGGAATCCCCCTCAACGTGTATGAGAATGTTTTGTTCCTCACTTATCTTGGCTTTTTGACTTCTTACCTTTATAAAATATCAAAAAAAATGTTAGTACTGATCATGACATATATTAATAAAAAGCTAGTTAGTTACCACTAGCGAGTTGAGGCAGGAATACTATATTTGCACAAATAAATTAACCATGATACCAACACAAAGATAACCTAACCTATCTGTTTCCTTTATGTCATGCTAAAAGCCTGTTTTTTCATTGAATTGTACCTACAAAGACAACACCTAACATGATATATAAGCAATAAGAAAACATACTTATGAAATACAACTAAAACATAGCTATACATTACCAAACACAATCAACAAACAACACCCCGCGAGTTGATTTCAAGAAGTAGCCTGCAAATAAACTGTCGCAAATGGGTCAAATAAGATAACAGTCACCTAATTTGTGACTGCAAAATGAATGCACTTGCAAACAACACCCCTGTAACCCAACAATACAATTCCAAATCGCACATGTTTTATTTCAATCCATAATGATGTAATATATAATATTTTCTAAAAATCAAAGGAACACCACATGTAATTATTATAAAACATTTAAAAATGTGTGATTCGATCAATGTACTAAATCAAAGTAGTTCTGTGCAAAACTGCAAATAACATCTCTTTGACACCCTACAACACATTTGCAATTAATATTTTTTTTAATTCAATCCATAGTGATGTTAATTATTATATTTTTCAAACAATCAGAGGTACGCCTCATAAATGTACCTTTCCATGTAGAATGATTGAGCTCTTTCAGAAGATTGCAATTCAAGTATTGTCTTTTTCTTTACCCTTCTCTTGGTTCCATCTCTAACGGGTCTAACATGTAAAAAAGTTAGAACATAGGATTGAGATCCAACAAAGTGCATTTATAATGTATATTACCAGCTAAATAATTTTTTTTTAAATCGTCTGAACTTTAGTACCACATAGAGAGTGCAAGAGCTTTACAAGAGACTAGAAGACAATATAAGTGCACATAATTCTAGCAAATTGGTCATATTTCAAGCAATAGAGCTCATATAGGCATTTCATTGAACATCTTATGTGCACATTAACATAACTCCATATAAGTTCCATTTTCTAAGCATTCCAACCTATCATCAGGGGCGGAACTAGAAACTTTTTGTAAGGGTAGCACAAAATTTTTGGTAGAAATTCAGGGGAAGCTAGCGCTCCCGAGATAGGGGGTATGAGGGTGGCAATTTGGCAGTTGTAAGTGCGTTTTCGGATCGATAATCAACTCAAACAACGAATCAGACGGAAGTCAAAGATTCTGAACTCAATCAGACGTGTTTCATTAATTCGTATCGAATGATTACAACTGAAGGAACATACATCAACTTTAAGCACGGGGGAGATCGGACATGATCTCCACTCTCATACAAAGAAGATCAGAAACTTCACTCAACAAATGAACAAGACACCTATTTGTACTATTGTTTTTTTGTTGGGAGGTTGTCAACAAATGAACAACTAATGAGGAAGAAATGAGCCTCATTTGTTGGCTCATTAGTTACCAACGAAATAAGCTCCATTCGTCATCAACGAATGAGCTACTCTTCATTCGTTGGCTCTTGTTTTCTCATTTCTAACAGAGAATCATACAATAAAGTTTGAAATTTAGAAGATGCTAAACAATGATTAAAAAGGTGAAAGGGGCATTTGTTCAATCAAACCTAGAAATCGTTGTAGTTAATTATTCAAAACAATTTAAACAAGAAAACAAAAGAAATTAAATAAACGGGAGTGTAGTATTTATTCAAAACAAATTTAAACAAAAAAGAAAACAAAACAAAAGAAACTAAAAGATACCGGCCGCTCTAGTTATTTACTTAGAACAAATTAAACAAAAAGCAAAAAAACTTAAAAAATCGGAGAGGGACTGGAATTGAACCAGCTACCTTGAGTTTGTTATTTGGGCTCCTAACCAGCTACACTAAGACATTGTTTCTAATTGATTTCACTCTTCATAATATATATAACTTCAAAATAAAGGGTAGCACAAATAAAAAATCAATTTTTTTTTTTAAATTTCTACTTCGCGTACGAGTTTAAGGGGTAGCACGGGCAACCCCTGGACCTAACATAGGTCCGCCCCTGCCTATCATTTAGCATGTTTAGGTTGAATCACCTCCAACCCATCACCATACATCAAATTTCGTCGTGAATTAAATCTATATAACTACCAATTCACATTTCATTTAGGTAACTTTGTAACAAGTGTTCACCTTAAGTAACTTTTACTATACCATCAAATTGATGATCATACATGGATACTACATAGCAATACAAGACCCTAACATCCAGAGATGCATGTATTACCAACTAATTTCAGATTTCTATATATAAATTTTGTGACATATACATGCATGGGTCTAGGGATTCACTTGGCACAAATATGGGTTTAGATGGAGAAATACACCTCCAATCACACCCTTAATAGCTGAAAATCGCATATTGTCTCTTGGCTTTGAGAAATTTGACCTTAGGGCTTGGAATGAGAGCTTAGGTCGATCACCAGGAGAATGGCAACCTCCCTTCCCCTTTCCAGCTCTTTTGATTAATCAACTATGGCCAATTGACACATTCAGCCCCTAGATTAACCATTTTGTCATTAGTGATATAAAATTCACAAGAAAACATCATGGGTCACTACAAGCCATAATTGGTTAACAATGAGTCTTGATGGACCAACTTTTTAGCTTGGTATAAGGATACAGAGAACTCATTATCTTTGGGAAGCATGTCATGCAAAATCTCTAATAGACTTGTAAAACCCTTATATATCCACCGTAGTTTGACTTTAGGTTGAACAGTTTCAGCACGACAGTACGTATAGAGAAGTTCTCACAACTAGCATATTTTTTTCTGAATCGACAAATATCTGTTGTAGTTTTTCTTAATCATTGTCACTAACACATGCCATTTAAGTCGTCATTGCCCCGATTAAAACTGTCATTATCATTACAGCATTACTAGTGTATGGATATATCATGATTGTTCTCATCATCGTTGTTAACTATACTTGTCAATGTTGTGCTCCAACTAGCAAGTGATTCCATACGTCTTGACCAACAAGTGTATTTATACACAAAACCATGTCTAAGCAGTTGATAATCGATATATTTTTTATCTTTGAATTCCTTGAAATCTTCGCATTCCATACAAAGACATAAAATTTATTCCTTTTCTTTTATCACACGTTCATCTCCAGGAAATTTTACACACTAATCAAATATTTTTAATGAATACGTCCAATTTCATACATCCAGTGACTACGATCCATCTAAAAATTAACAATAAACAAAAGAGCAGTATAAATCCACACACATATATATGTATATTACAGAACAATAGAAAAACAACAATAAAAGAAATAAAATCTAGCCAATCAATATTTATATTTGAATTTATATTTAATTTTAATATAAGGGTATTACTATATTTATCTGTTTAATATTAAAAAAAAAACCATTAGAATGTAAAGATAATTTATTTTTAAAATTATCAATATTAATAAACATAAATATAAGTTTAAAGAATCACCACTAACATAACAAAATCTAGTTTCAAAAGGTTAATCGGAAGAGACATGTGACTTTAATAACTTGAATGAAATCAAAAGATGACTATGAATGAACCTCATTAAAAAATAATATATGAACATAAATAGGTTAAAATACAATCTTTAAGAGTAGAAGATTAACATAATTTTTAAAATAAGATAAAAGACAAAAAAATGTGAAGATAATTTATTTAAAAAACTAATAAATAATCAAATAAATATTTAAACGTAGATGATTAACTTTAATTTTCAAAAATAATATAAAAACTATAAAAATTTAGAGATAATATATTTTTAAAAACTTAAACTTAGAAAAAGGTGCATCATTATATAATACTATGAAACAATCGATTATAATATAATATTAAAATTTGAATCAAAAGATATATAGAATATAAAACGTTGTTTAAAACTCAACCGCAAACTTGTTTAAAACACGACCGTTGTTTAAAACAATATTCCCTTAACTGTTCAATATAATTGAATCAAAATAATATATTGTCTCAACCGCTGTATTTGTTTAACCGTTGTAATTGTATTAAATAATACTTAAATTAAAGAATATATCGTCTTAACTGTTGTTTAAAATCTATAATATACAGCGCCTTTGTTTTAACCGTTGTAATTGATATTAAATATTATAGAATTAAAAAATTAATTATGTTAACCGTTGTTTATATTTTTACGACCGTTGTTTAAAATCATTTTTGTAGTAGTGCAAGTCAACACCTTGGAGTTAGAGATTTTAATCTGAGGTTTATTTATTAGTTAATTAATTAATATTTACATGCATATATACCTAAAAGTTGATAAAATTAAACTGGGTACACGTTTTCATCGTATCAACTTTTTTTTTTGAACCGGCGATTTCATTAAAAACAACCAAGCCGACTAACAAGGCGCTAGACCGGCCAAAACAAGCCCCAAACAAACAAACACCAAGTTACATAATGAAATTACACCAGGAACTCCACCCAACCCCCCACTCGCTACATTTAGAAGAAATCCAAAAATAACTCAAACTCTTCACTTCCGAGAATAACTCCTCCATCGAAGCCCTTTTTCCTTGGAAGACCAGCATGTTCCTAGCCCCCCAGATCACCCAGCAAAACGCACGCCCAATCACGTCCACGACCGCCTCTCTGCATAATTTAGGCGACCCGCTAGGAATCTCCACCAACAAATCCTTAACCGAGAAAATGGGCTTCCAGGGGATCCTTGCCCATTTCGAAACCAACAGCCAAAGATGAGAAGAAAGATAGCAGCCCGAGAACAGATGAAGCTCCGTTTCGTTACACTCCAAGCAAAAGGGGCAAACAGAATCCCCCACACTAACACCCCTTTTTTCCAACCCAACCCGAGTAGCCAATTTCCCAATACAAGCCCGCCAAAACATCATATTAACCTTACGGGGAATGAGTTTATTCCATGGGATAACGATTTCAGGCTTGAGACAGCCCCCACGAAGCAGCCTACGAACCGAGGCCGTAGAAAAAAGACCATCCTCTTCAGCCTTCCACTTCCATTCGTTCCCCTCATAAACCAAATAATTATCCAGCCTAACCTCTTTTTTCCAAGCCCAATCAATCACCTTAACAATATTGGCCCACACACCCACCGAGTTCTTCTTAACAGGAGCCAGACCATAACGAAGATCCTGTCCGTGAAGACCCACAATGACTCTTCTCCACAGATTATTTGGTTCCACATTAAAACGCCAAAGCCACTTGACGAGTAAGGCGATATTAATGTTCTCCAGAAAATCCAGCCCCAACCCACCTTCATTAACCGGGTTGCAAATGATACTCCGACTAACCCAATGAATCTTTCGCCTATCGGAACCCCCACCCCAAATAAAGTTAAAACGAATAGTTTCCAATTTATTAAGCACAGCCGCCGGAATTTTGAACAAAGAAAAGAAATAAACCGGGACACTTTCCAAAACAGCTTTGGCAAGGACGACTCTCCCCGCTAAAGACAGCTTCGACGCCTTCCACTTAGATAACCTTTGTTCAAAAGACTCGATGACGGGCTTCCAACAAGCCACCCTATTAGCATTGCCTCCGACCATCAATCCGAGGTGCTGGAAAGGGAGATCATCCCCTTTACACCGAAGCCCAGCAGCCCTCAGATCCACCTCCTCCCTGCTCACATTAACCCCAAAAAGACAACACTTCTTGACGTTAACTTTCAAGCCCGACACCAAGTAAAAACACCTTAAAATCCGAGGAAGATTAGCAAAATTCAGGCCCGACCAACGCCCAACAATAAGAGCATCGTCAGCGAACAAAATACTATGAATAGAAGGGCCATCATTCGGAATTTTTACCCCTTCAAAAACACCAGCCGAAACCGCTTTATCCATCAACCAAGTAAAAGCCTCCATTACAATTAAAAAGAGGAAAGGCGAAAGAGGATCGCCCTGTCGGAGACCCCTCGTGCACTGGAACTCCCAAGTCGGAGACCCGTTTACAAGCACCGAAGCCCGCGAAGAATGCAAACAACCCCCTACCCACCGACGCCATAAAGGGGGGAAATTCATTTGATCCATAACAGAGTCAAGGAAGCCCCATTCAATAGAGTCGTAGGCCCTCTCGAAGTCCACTTTGAAAAGCATCAACTCCATCTTAGACCTCTTACTCCAAGAAATAGTTTCATTCGCAATCAACGGGCCATCGAGAATACACCTTCTGGATACAAAAGCCATCTGAGAATCAGAAATAACCTCCCCAACGACCAGCTTAATACGAGAGGCAAGGACCTTAGAAATAATCTTATTAATACAACCAACAAGGCTGATGGGTCTAAACTCATTGAGAGATTGCGGGTATATACTCTGTCGTCAATATCTTCACTCCTGTCTGTCTGGTTTGCCTTATATATAATATATAAATAATAAATATACAGCTGGTTTTAAATGTTACACGTGAAAATGAGTTGGAAATTGATGGGAACGAAGTTACCCTCCATCTTTCCCTTCTACCCATGCCCCCTTTGTATCAACACCATCTAAATTTATTAATCCAAAAAAACTCTAACTTTTGTATGCTATCAAAGATATGTCATTTGTTTAGGTTCTTTTTTTAATATCTTATTTGTCGTTTTCTACACCCTATTAGTGCAACTGTGTTAACACTTACTGATCAAAGTTTCTATTCATAGAGGTAGCTTTTTTTTAGAATGGCAATCAATAGAGCCGTATATATCTTGGTGGTTTTATTGATGATTTTAGTGTTATCAATATCATCTCGTTTCAATGTACTTGGATTTGCTTAACGACCAAAATAGAAACAAGTATATATATTATACAAGTGTGAAGGTATATTTGCTTAAAGACTTATATAAGACTCATTTTTTATATTTTAGAACCTAGAATTCGAGGGTTAAAGACATAACCCTTGATAGCGGAGTTCTAGGGACAACAGCCCCTGATATGGTTCGAAAATTGCAAAAGGTTTAATAATGGTGGCGTAATGACAAGTTGCAATTTTTCGACCAAGAATGAGAACGGACATGATAGATATGAAAGGATGATGTATTGGAGAGGTGCAAGTGAGTCAAGCTGAGACTGAACTTGTCTAGGTTCAAGCTCGGCTCGGTTAAACTTAACAGAGCTCGAGCTCGGCTTAATTCGAGCTTTATTTCTTAAGTTTGACACGGGTTTGGCTCGTTTATTATTAATTTTTTATTTTTATAATATTATAATTAAATTTGTATATATTTAAACTTGTACTATGTGAACCCAACTCGTCTTTTGAACTATGAGGTGTCACTTACAAACGTGGTTATTATTTGGCTGATGGGATATATCCCGACTATTCGACTATTATGAAAGGATTCACAATTCCCATTGGTGAGAGACGTAAAATATTCACCAAGGCTCAAACCGTCGCTCGAAAGGATACTGAACGCACCTTTATATAAAAAATAAAACATATTAATTATTTGTTTTATCATAACTTATATATAATAATATTTTTTTAAAAGGTATGTATTTAATAAATTAAATAAAAAATAATATAGACAAAATAATCGTTAAGGATCGCGAGTCGGCTAAAGCTCACTATGTAAAGCTCTGGTTTGAGCTTGTTTATAAAGCGAGCCATATTTTAAAGCTTAAGCTCAATTCAGGCTCGTTAATGTTCGGTCTGATTTTAACTTTTTATCAATTTAATCTCGAGTAGCTCTCAAAAAAACTCTACTCATTTGCACCACTAGCGTATTGGCGGGCCAAGTCGAGTTGACATGATACATTTAATTTTCTGTTTTTAGTTTACATTAGGACTTAGGGATATAAGTGTAATTCACCAAAATGGTACAATTGACATTTAATCTAATCTAATATCATAACACTCGTTTTCGAATTATTTATTAAGTGACCAACTTTGACTGTAATAATAAACTAAAATAAATATCGAGTCCGTAAGTTTGTTGCGGAGTTAATTTTGTCGTTTTGTTAGAACCTTCATGTCGTATCACTACTCATCTTCTTCTCAATATATAATACACAAATCCGGCTCCTCCATGACTCCATCAATAGCACTGATCACCATCTTTGCAGAAACACACACTAAAAACACATAGTTCTGGAACAATCTTCTTCCATGGCAGCTCCATTAACGGAATCACAATGTGTAATTCAACCTCAACCTCAACCTCGCAGGCTCAAAGACTTCCTCCAGGACCAAAACCTCCCGTTCCTCCGCTCTCGCAAATCATCCACCATCTCCGTCTTCCTCCACGCCGCCGTCTCCTCCGTCAAATCCTCCTCCATTTTGCGCCGCCGCATCACTCGCCGTTTCTACAACAAATACAAATCATCATCGCGTGTGCCGGAGCCTACAATGGAGAGATCGACGTCTGTAACCGTCAAGGATATATTACGGTGGAAATCGTTTCGTGATTTGCCAGATCCGGTGGAGAAGAGTGTTCCTCCGGTTTCGGAATCTACAATGGAGTCTCCGACTACCACCACCACCGATACGCCGAGGAGTAGCTGGTGCGATAGTGATTTTTCAGTCGATGATTCGCCGGTATGTGTTTCTGGATTCTCCGGTGATATGGAGGTCACCGGTAAGAAGAATTTTCACATCAATGTAGCCGGCGGTGAAAGGATCAACGGAGATCTGAAGGTAAAAATTCCGATAACCTAATTTTCTATGAGTTTTCCGTTCGATGATAAAATTTAGGGCTTATGATCTGATGCAATTTGTAATACAGGATCGAATCGTAATTGTGGAAGAAGAGGAGCAATTCAGTCCGATTTCAGTCCTTGATTTTACACAAGAACATGAAGAAACCTTCTCTCCGTTTCATCAAATCCTTGCTGATATTGAGAGTACGTGTTGTGTTTGTTCTTCATCAATTACTCAACTCCTGTAATTTTATACAATTTCTTCTAGAAATCAAATTGATTAATGGACTAATGATCGAATTTCTTATCCATCAGGACGAAACATAATGCTCAAGCAACAGATCCAAAACTTTGAGAATCTCATTGAACCTGATGATCTCAACAAACATGTTGAATTAAACGATAATGAATCATTCAAACTGGAAGAAAATGCAGTTCGACTAATGGATCAGGTGAAAACAACAAGCTCAATTGAAGAGTGGGATTTAAGCTTTGATTGTTTGTTAGTAGATTACTTTAGGGATGAATTAATCACAAACAAGGAAGTGAAGAACATTAGTGGCAAACTAGAATCTAGGGTTTTGAGTGTTGCAAATTCTTGGGTGAAAGGGGAAGATGATGGAGGAAAGAAGTGGGAGATGGAAGGTAGAAGAGAAGCATGCGTTGGAGAAATGGACAGAAGATTGAATTGGAAAGATTATGATGATGAAAAAAAAGAAATTGTGATGGAGATGGAGAAAATCATGCTTAATTATCTGTTAGATGAGTTATCAGTTGATCTTGTTAACATTTAGAAGTTAGAACATAGAAATAAAGATGATGAAAAATCAACTTTTAGATTATATTCCAATTCAATTCAAGTGTTAATACTTTTTAGAAACTAAAAATAAGAGTCCAAGACTTGCATTTACATTATCACAATCTTAATCTTTAATATTTGTTGATTACAAAAGACAAGTTTGTTTTTTAACCGGTTGCGCTAGAAGCAAAATGGTAACTTTTTACGAACGTCTACTATTTATCTATCTTCTATATCTTCCTACTCTAATAAACAATTACAATTTTTGACACATGTCACCACTATATTCATTCTCATAAAAGTTTCCCTCCCAAATCTATTCCCTAATAAATTCTTTTTTATTGGAAATTATATCTTATTTTATAATTATGATATATTTTTATCTATTTATATTTATGGAATTATGACAATCATGTATTAATTTATTGATAACATTATAATCTTTTTATTATAATTTAGATTTTATAGTCAACAATAAGAATGTGCTCATTATAATTTTGATAAAACTTTATACTCATCTAACTTTCTATATAAACTTATAGTCTCAAGTTTGTCAATTCATAATTCATGTTAGTCGCTATTGAGGGTTTGATTGTTTTTTAAACATGAACACGTTTATCTTGCATTTTCTAAATATACAAGTAGAGACATGCTCGATTTTTTTATAAAGAGAGTAAAGTCAGGGGCGCAGCTTTTAAGAGGCGGGAAGGGGCGCCCGACCCCCCGAAATTTGTTTTGCGATGTAGGGGGTATATAATTTTCGTGTAGAAAATTTTGATATACTCCGGTTTCGACCCCCCATTTACCCAAAAATTGACATTAGGAAAAAAAAAATTAGATCCCGACCCCCCACTTGATATTTTCAAGCTTCGCCACTGAGTAAAGTCACAAATATCATATTATGAATTATAACTTTAGTTTTTTAATATAATGTAATGTAATACGTTATTATGGTAATAAGAAGAGTATGCATGAATTATCAATTATATATATATTTTTAATGATTCAACCCGTATAACATACGGGTTCTATCCTAGTACTATATAAAAGAAAAGATTGATGCTGAGGTGGCATCACCACAGCCCTCCTCAGCATCATTTTCCCGCCTAAATGACCTGCAGCTTAAAAAATCGCGGATCTCATCTCAAAGCCATGCGGATCTTATATTAAACCCGTTCCAGAATATGAAACGCGTATAAAAGCAAAAACCCTAATTCTTCCCTCATTCCACTGAAACAATAAGATCGATCTCTCCCTGGCGATCCGCCTTCTTCGTTCTTCTTCTCCGTTGATCTGAAGCATCCTATGACCATCACGGCGTCGGTTTCATCATTCCACTAAGATCGATTCCGGGTAATTTACATATTCTTGAAGATCTCACCCCTCTCCTATCAGTCGGATTTTTTTGAATCCGTCCTCAAGAAAATCGCAGCCATCCATCGATCATAGACGCAACAACAATCTATCGATCAGGTAAATACATATCTTCTTCTCAAATTTTATTAAACTTTTCCTGAATAAACCCTAATTTTCGTTGTATACTGAAATTGATTTGAATGACTAATTTTTGAATTTGTTCCATTGTTAGGCACATTGAATCTTTAATTATGTTCAAATTTGTATACGTGATCTTATTAGGTTCTGTAAATGATTTTGATTTTTGAGATATGCTCCTTCGTGTTGTAATGAAAGCAAAGTTAAATTTGGACTTTTTGTAGATCAGCACCATTTTTTGTGTTTAGTATTGTTATATTAGATATCATTGTTACTATAACATTTTTTATTCATCATATGAAGTTAATTGGTTAACATCTTGCATCACCACTACATTATTTTGGTGGAAAACAATTCCTTGAATCTAAATGGTTGGATTTTATTGGATTATTTGTCAACATTTGTGCAGTTCAGTCAAATCATGTGTTTCGTTCAAAGCATCAAGCCTTTATAAAAGAAGCATAATAATACTTCATTATACTATACAGTTTGGGTGCTGAATTAGAATGATGAACTCCACCACAAGTACACATCTGCATTTTTGGCACTGCTTTATGTATCTTACTTTACACTTAAGGTCTTTAGGTGGCGTTTGGTTCACGGAATGTAATGTAATTGGAATTGTAATGTTTTCCTTTTAAAGTTGTGCTTAAATTGGGTAAGGAAGGGCTTGAAATACAATGAATTCCTTTACTCAATGGAATTTAGAAATCCTTCACTTTAACGAAGGAAAGTTACATGACCTCAAATTCCATTGATTAGAGGAATTCATTGAATTCCAAACTCCTTCCTTACCCAACTTAAGTACAATTTTAAAAGGAAAACTTTACAATTCCAATTACATTACATTCCGTGAACCAAACGCCACCTTATTGTTATTCTTTATGAATGTTCGTATAGAGATTAATTGTTCAGTGTTGTTCTAACCCACTTTTACTTTTGATTTACTAAAAGGTACAATGGAACTTTGAAGGAACTAAAGGTAGAGGAACGACAATGATAAATGGAGTGGGTCCTTAGACGGCGAGTTGGATTTCTTGGTTAAGTCGGTCCAGAAACATATCGATCGTGAGTATCTTCTTGTAGGTGATTATATTAGAATTTTATTTCTTTACACTTATATTCTTTATATTGTATTTTCCTTATGCCTCCTCCTACAAATTCGCAGATTACATTAGAATTTTACAAAGGAAAGAGTTTTGTCCGACAAGAGGTTAATAAGGGCCCAGGTTTAAACATGTCTTAGTACATGTTGAACCAGCTGGAAGCATGTGAGGTTGACCCTCAAAAAAAAAAACTTTCTTGTCTGTTTTATTTTTGATATTGAATTTTGTATGCAAAACAATGGCCTTTGAGATTGATAATTTCTAAATAAAAATGTTAATTTATGTATAAATATGTTAGATTTATATCTGAAGTCTCGAGTGGTCATTCTTCTTTTTGGTACGACACAACAATCTGATCTTAAGACGACAAGTGATACGAAAATGGTGAGGCCGCCGCAACGCGCGGCGGGTCACCCACTAGTGTAATCAATTATCCAAATGTACTTCAAAGTTTAAAATACTATGAATTAAGCAAACGTTGAAATCGTCTTATATTTCTTTGCAATGATGATATTTTTCATGTTGTATAGTAGAGATATTGGTAGAGTGAGAGACACAAAAAAATGAGATAGCCATTACAAGTACAAAAGCGGGATTTTGGAGGTCTTCTTTGTGGCCTGCTTATATGAATTTATTCCTGGACCAGTATCAAGTTGCCTTGCATTTTCAGTTTCCTTAGCTTCTTTTACATTCCTCAATGTTAGTGATCGGGTGTCTTTATGAATAAGTCTGTGAGGACATCAGAAGTCTACATCTCTTCTGATCACATAGTTAGAATATAAGGTGGATTTAGCCAACATCCATGTAAGTTATTTGCATATTGTCATAATTTATAATAAAAGTTGTGTCTCTTTATTTTGTTATACGAAATAAACAACTGGTGTTTTAGGATCCGGGTTTTATAGAAACATACTTGGGTTAGAGGTTTATTTGATTTTTTTTTGATAAATCTGTTTTTTTAGCTACCTTTCATGTGTTTGGTTGGTGTTTATTGCTTTCATCATTGTTTGTATCACTTGATTGGTCTCTTACATCTCATTTTTATTGATTGACATCCTTTGTTATCAGTTCTTGATGTGTGGAACAAGGGGTGACACTCGCTCAGTTTTCATTTCAAGTTCTAAAACTGTTGCAGGAGGAGTATGTTCGAAAACGCTCTTCTCGTGCGCCTGCATTGCCAGATGGTTGTAAGATTTGAGAATGACTGAATCTTTTCAACCTTCACCAGGTACTAAAATGATCTTTAGAGGTCTTTTGCACTAAAAACACAATTCAGAATTTCAGGCCACTTTTGGCTAAGCATTTCACCTGTTTTCTTTTAAGCATAACCCAAATTAACCCATTCATCAATAAATTTGATAACGACTTCCTTTCTAACAGCTAAAGCAATGCCATTACTGGAACTAGACCCGAGCACGGATTTGCAGCCTGCTATGTGCCCAACACCAAAAATGTAAGGAGTTCACCTGATGAACCCAGATACATTTCTACTTGGATGTGTGCATCATCATGACATGTAGTTAGGTAATTCAAAGAGAAAATATTAAAATGAAAATTAAGATTAATTTTAAACAACCACAACATGAGGTCTATTCATATGTCCCTTAAAAGAAATATTTTTAAAGTTATTTACAAGGCTTATGTGTCGTGAAACAAATTTATATGTACTTACCCGATTTTGAGCTATAATAGTGGGCTCTTTTATCCAATCATGCAGTTATTTATTTACTTGAATGATGAGTTGATGTTATTATTATTATAATTTCCTCTTATCATATACATTACTTGCTATTTGGCAAGTTTCGGGCATATTGTAGTCGGGGTATTGGCATATCAGATCGAGCCAAGTTGCATGGTCAGACAAAGAAAATTGAGGAACTAGGAAAGCAGGTTACAATTCCTAACCTATATTTCTATTTTAAAGTAAAAATTAGAAGCTGGAAAGATTCTCTAAAGCTATATTTATAAGTCTGTATTTTTAAATTTGTAACTTTTTTATATTGTCGAACGTAATTTTTTTTTTGTTTAATTTCGATTATCGAATTACATTTATTATAATATGTTAAATTTTGAATTCATTTTTTAAAATCTGCTCGTGCGTCGCACGGGTATTAAAAGCTAGTATATTTATATAGAAAGTGTTTTACCTCCTTGTAATCTTCTCCAAACATGTTTATGTTTATTGTAATAATAAATAGGTAAATATGAATAAGGGTTATCGACCACTCCGTTTTCTCTATTCGGTTTTACATCATCTCCTCACTTCCCTCTACCCAATCACAATTATGGATCTCTTTACCACTAACTAACGGTAAATAAATGAAAATGAAAATTACAAATATAATAACATTACATATTCGGATTATATATTTTCGACCAACACAGTGCTAAATGCCCTGAGTGCTATACGAATATATTTCAGGTGGTTGCTGGTATTGCTCATCAAGATTTTCCTTTCTTTCGCCCTTGAATTTTCTTCAACTATTAGTTTTCTCAACTCGACTCTTTATTTTCATTTTCCATATAAGTTGCATTAAAAATATCCCATTTTGAAACGAAAGAATCAAATTTTCCGGTCACTGATGAAGATGATGAGCCCTCGGCGACGACTTGTTTTGTTGGTCCCTCCGCCATGGAATGAGTCGGTTGGACCATCATCCTCTTCGAGGTTGAGGTCTATCTTGTTTCGAGCATCAGAGGCACTTGACACGTAATCGTTGTCCTCCGATGTCTTGGTGTGTTTGGATCTGCCACCCACATCTTTAAGCATTTTGAGCACTATCACCTATTTTGGATGGTCATTAACAATGCACCAGAATGCAAGGTGAAAAAAGTTAGCCCCCTCGTTGGATCGGTATTGCTCATGGAACTTTATGTAAAGTTGACGAGATGTATGGTATTCACCAATGGGGGTGTGGGGTGGGGGCACTGTTCCATGCCACCCATGTCATGTGGAGGTCTAGGTGCGTGGAGCCCTGGACAATAACCCTCAGCCTAACATTAGAAAATGAGATATTCGTTTGTTCAGACTCTCATACAACATGTAGGAAAAAAACTATCAAATCAAGACCAATACTTTACTAGTTGACTCAACGAACAAAAATAACGATAACACATGATTCACTAAATTCATAAACTTCATAATGATCCATTAACCTCAGATACAGTCTAGCTCCATGACTCGTAATCAATGACATGGCTTTGCATTCATGTATCTGCCACCCCTTTAATCTTGACTTTGACCCGTTCTTTAGCGTAGTGATGGCTTGATCTTTTTAATCAAACTAGTTGAATACCCGAACATTCCACATTCATAACATATGAACCCGTTTTTATCTCAATTGCCTTGTCCTCAACCCTAGCTTCTCTCATGTCTTATCTCTCCTCCATCAAGTCCTCTATACCTCCTCCGTATTGCTTACCCTCATACTCACCAATGTTTTGATCATCCATTCATCCAAACTAGCAATCAACGGTCCACCTTCATCATCCTCCTTTTCACCAACACTTTTGAGTTGTTATTTGTACACTTTTATTCTACTTATAACTTCTTGAAGTTTGCAATCGTGCTTTCTGACTTTCTGCACTCGATTGGCTCCCAAGTACCAAACGCATAATCCATCTTTTGCATCCTTATGTTTAGCAATCTGTATAATGTTATTTTCTAGTAGAGTTTGAAAGATTATTGACTATAGATCTATCTACTCCCAAAGACCGTTAGTATCATCTCAACCAAGATTGCCCACAAACTATATGAAAATTGATGTTTAAATAAATTAAAAGAAAAAAAAACACTCATTCATTCATTCATTGTAGTCACCCCCAAGCAACAATTATGACCCAAACAGAAAAAAACCATCTACCAGTTCGCAATCCATCTACATGTTAACATATTTTATTGTTGTGGGCTTGAAGTTAATTTACTTGCAAGAAACCCTTCAACTATTATAATTATTCATGCCCACAAACTAAACCACCTCAAAAAGGAGGTAGCAAACTGAATATAATTTCCTAGACAGTAATAATAATATAAATATAATAATATAATATAATCAAACCAAAGGTCTCTTTTCATCGTCCTCTTCATCATTTCTTCCAGTTTCATCTTTAACTGTAGCCAGATCTTTCGTCTTTGGGACCATTCTTGGAGCTGGTTTGTTCTCCGGTATCATCTTCAACACGATTCCCATAGATATCAGAATCAAACCCGTCCCGTGTTGCTCTGTCAACGGCTTTGTGAAGATCAAGTAGGATAGCAGCAAAGTAACCGCCTTTCTTGCTGTTGTTATCTGTGTCATTAAGAACAAATGTTATGGGTACTAATAGAAAACTTTTTGAAAATCAAGATTTGAAGCAGAAACTAGTATTTAAGGAAAATGTACCATTGCTGTGGTGGCAGCCCCAAACAAGGCGATTAAGGAAAGGACCGAGACTTGACCGATAAATGTTGCCATTGCTTCAAAGACTAAGACTCCATAGACATAAGGATGCTGTACCCATAAAACAAAAATTATCAAAAATATGTTGTTGCAGCCTTGCAGGCATTTCTATTTCCTAAAGGTCTAGTTTTAACTTTTGGGTCAACATATAAGGTTAAAAGTTACAACTTGAGAAGAAAATCTTGAAAATTTCAAGATTTGTTTAGCAGTCACGATAAACATGCAACAGTTCCCACAATATGTAAGCAAAGAACTCCAAATCTGTGGCTGTTTGTATCAGTCTTGAATTCAGAAATCAACATGCTTGACCAACTTACGGTTAAACTTATCAGTTCTTGGGTTGAAGTGAATCTTGAAACTTTCAGGAGACGGTATATATAAATCATTAAGAAGCAAGCACTATTGAGAAATCAGATGTTATATAACATTGAACTTGTAGGGGCTAATAGTATTGACCTTTCAGGTCAAATTAAGAGATTATAAAATTCATATGCAACAAGAAAATCTGGACAGTTTCAAGACACGTTTGATAATTACAAACATTTTATAACACCTGTCAGAACAAATTAAAAAAAAAAGGTGTCGTTACATGACAGATACAAAGTCAACCTCAAGTTTAGAGAGTAACATGTTGACCTTTCATGTTAAACTAGCAACTATTGGAATTCAAACTCAACAGTGAATTTTTGGAGAAAAATATCACATTTACCACAATAACAAGACAAGAATAATTTTATAACAAAAATATATATCAATTTTTAAACTCGCAAAGCACTACAATTGATTTAACTTAAGAAAATAAATTTCACCTGGGAGCAAGAACCCCATGCTTTGAATAATTCTCCTGTGACAAGCATCGGAGGAATCAGAAAGGGCAAACCCACAACAGTTGAGCAAAATAACATCTCCATCTGCACAAGAAAGCCATAAAAAAAGAGCGAATTTGGACTCGTGCTTTACTCACACAACCAAAAACACAAAACAGATCAAGTTACATGCAAATCACCTGAGTCGTATCTGGATTCATGGTAAATATAGCCTCTTGAAAATTCCCAAGAAAAGAATCCATGATCAGAGCACCAGAAACCATCACAACACCGAGAATGCTAAAATTCGGGGAAGTATTTGCATCCGCGAGAGTGAATAGTATCAAACCCACAACCAAAAGTAATGCAGAAACATATTCATGGGGAGGGTATTTTCGTCTTAACCCAGGAATGAATGCTCCCATAATCATCACAGGAAGAACCTGGAAATTTTAGGTTCAAAAAATTTAACCAAAATGATAAATTGTGATTACAAATAACATGCCATAAAAGAAACCAAAATCATGATACTAGATTTTATGATCCGTTTCTAGGTGTTACCGTACAACAGAACAATTCATGGTAAAAACAAGTTCCTAGTTTATTATCAGAGTCGCACATTTAGAAAGTGCATGAATCAAGATCCTAGTTTATTATCAGAGTCGCACATATCATCAAGATATGGGACTCTTCAATGTATAAGCAAACATTGCAAGGAATTAATCAAGATCAAGACTTCATAACAAGATATGACACATACATACCGACATATAAATACAACCTAAGGTCTTTGAGGTTGTAGAGTACAACAGAAAAATGCATAATGTAGAAGGTGTATAGGAAAATAAGATCCAGCTTTCATTAACCCAACAAGTGTGAGAGGTGCAAAAGAGCCGCGCTGAGCCGCTTACGAGCTACTCGAGAATGATTCGATAAAAAGATCGAAATGAGCCGAACTCAAGCCTTGAAATAGCTCGATGAATAATAAAGCTCAAGCTGGCTCGCGAGCCTTAACAAGCATTTTATTTATATATATATATATATATATATATATATATATATATATATATAGGGTTAGGTTCAAATGAGAACTTTTTCTTTTGAGAACTTTTGAGAACCAATTTGGGCCACTAATTTTCAAGGGGGGAGCATTCAAATTCATGGCTAAGATTAGTTCTTTTTAGTTCTCAAATCAAATTGGTTCTAATTTTCCATATATATAAACTAGTGGCTAAGATTAGTTCTTTTTAGTTCTCAAATCAAATTGGTTCTCAAATGATCCTCTCCCTATATATATATATATATATATATATATATATATATATATATATATATATTAATTCATTAAATATATTTTAGAAAAGTATTTATTAAGTATTATATATAAATTTTTGAGAGTACAAGTAAATAATATGTATTACGTTATAAATAAAAAGTATAATTATAAATACAAATAGATACAAATTTTAGTATAAACATATACAAATAAAATAATTTAATAATAGGTGAGCCGAGCCCGAGCTTGAGCCGAGCTTTAATCGTTTCTCACGAGCCGAGCTCGAGCTTTCTTAGGTCTAAACAAGCCGAGCTCAAGCCTAGACGAGCTCGGGCTCGGCTCGTTTACACCGAGTACAACCAATCAATGCATGGAGGAAATAAAAATTTCACCTTGGTGGATTTAAACATGAGTTGAGCAGGGTAATTTAAGAAAGCCAAAGACCCTTTGGTGAGACCATGCGAACCCATGAGTACAGCCGAGAGCTTGATATATGTCTTCCATGGGTTCACCATTTGCTTCGTGGTGAACCCTTGCAGATAAATCAAAGCAATGTAAACCCATCCTTGAATGAATGTAAAATACCAGCCATAACTATAAACAGAACAAAATTTTCAAAACAAAAGGTTAATTTTGTTAGCAATAAGGGCAACAAAACTGAAACTCAGCCCCACAAAGAAAGCTTAAATTCAAGATTTTTAATGACCAACCTGAATTTAAGACGATTATATACATATTCCTGAAAAGAGAAGGATGAATGTAACTCATTAGCGTTGATTAATATAAAAAGAAATCTGTCCATACAAAGGATATTTCTATAACATCCAATATAACAGCATGTTATTCTATTCATGCAGGAAAAAAAAACTGCTAACCACATTAAGCTATATAAAAACTTAAAGAAACACGATTTCAGAATCATAGAACTACTTATATTATGTAGAACTTGTATTTTGATAGCAACAGCAGACTTTGAACCTTTAAACTCAAAAATGAACTTTTGTTTCTTGGTCAAATTTAACACAAACATCAAGCAGGTTAAGATTTCAAGTCTTGCAATAAACGTAAGTGTATTTACCGATTAAAATAAGGATCTATGAAAATGTAAAACAAAGTGAGCATTTAAAAACTCAAATAACATACTGTCATGTTTCGTTTGTGGTTAGATATGAACACAACGATTTGGACATCATGTTTTCCTAATCACTCTCAAATAAAGTAAATTCTTTACAAAGGCAAGTTGTACAATAACACTAAACTGATTCCTACATTACTAAAGAACAAGATCAACAACCCACAAGAACTTAACAATTCTAGTGGTTTACAAATCAATTTCCATTATTTTCCACCATTGACACAAGAACATTATAAAGAGTTGTACTTAAACTTCAAGCAGCTAAAAGTTGCATTTTTCACCTGAGTTAGCTATTCAACAACAAATTGTACTGCCACACTCATGTTATAAACCTATAAATCCCATACTAAGTCGCAGTTTCAGTTTGAATGTAAACCAATGCTCTAAATGATTAATTTTGTAGTAAGAAATTTATTAAATTGATAGTTCAAACTCAAAGAAAGATGATTTTATCATCCAAAATTCAAACAAACAAACCTTTTGCACGGATTATTCCTTGATACCAAAATGAGAAAAGAATTATTTGTATAAGTTGAGAGTAGGACCCATTTAGGATCCACCATCACTTCAAGGCAATAATCAAATACTTAACTTCTCTAATAAAAAATTATTAGAGATAAAAAGCACACATGTGCAAAGGAAAGTAAAAGATTAACATTAAGAAAGACTCAATAAAGCCTAAAATTATCCAAAAATATGCAGGTAATTTGCAAAAAAGTATTGCATGCAAGCCATAAACGTCATCAAGAATTCAAGATCAATCTAACCCACACCTAAAGTTATTTATTTTATTGATATAAAATTTTGTAGTTGAAAGCCCCAATTCACGGAAAACCTCAGCAAATCAATCATGGGGTTTGAAGAAATTAAACTTCTTGAACAATCTTTGCAGATCAAAATTGGGTTTTTTTTTTAAACAAATCGAGATTCTTGAAGAATCTTTGCAGATCAAAATTGGGTTTTTGAAGAACCACCTAATCCTTGAAAGATATCATCAAATTTCTTATATGGTTTTTGAAGAACACACAAATTCCTGAAAAAAAACTCAGCAAATTGAAAATGGGTTTTTACGAACACCGAGTTCTTGAAAAATCTCAGAAACCTAATAATCGGTTTGTGAAGAACACCAAACCCATGAAGAACCATAATAAATCATAAATGGGTTTACAATACTCATGACATCAGAGAAACATCTAGCTAAAAAAACAACAAAATTTACATGAAAACCCCTAAAATCTTTCAAGAAAATAAAATGTCTTGATAAAATTACCTCACAAACACCATTAACGAGATACCCAAAGAAAAACCCCGAAGAGCAAATGAGAAATTGTTGCCATTTTGGTCGATCAGAGAGAGAAATACCAAACAGAGATCGAGATTGCTCTTCGTTGTTCTTCATCTTTCTCGCTAAAACACTTGCTGAAAAAGTCAATAACTTTAGAAATTGATCAACTGGAATTTATGCATGTAGACTTTAAAGAGACAGAGAGAGAGAGAAAGAGAAGAAAGAATTGAATAAAGGGAGCGTATCGGTTCAATCACGTCGAACATGTATCGAAAACACATGAAAAACAAAGGGTTTCACGTTTATTTTAGAGAGAGAAAGCTTTGAAAATGGAATTAGAGAGAGAGAGAGAGAGTGGGTATGTGTGTGAGTTTACAGGGTCTGGTTTCTTGAGAAGCCGCCAACTCAAGACGGTGGAGAGGAGATGTGTGTTTAAGGGTTTTGCTTTTAGGAGAAAAGTAAGTAAAATATTCCGTATTTTATTTTCAAAAAGAACGAAATTACGTTTGATTTATCGGGCTTTTATGGAATTAAAACTAGCAAAATTGGGTTCAAAGTATGAATTATTGGTCTTTGGTAATCTAAACTATTAGTTTAATTAGTAGCAATTAACTTTTATTTTCGTTATCAGAAGTAGTCTTACTCTTGAAACTTCATACATTTATACATGATTTACATTTGTTTTTCGTTTGTTTTTTCTTTTATGTTTTCTTATTTTGATTAGATTTATCATTACGATCCAAAATCAAGTGTAAATGCATGATAGTTATGTTATTGAAATTGCTTTTGATAATTAAAATGAAAGTTGAGACTGCTGCTGGTCTAACTGATAGTTTAGATTATTATCGGCCAATGGATTATAGTCCAATTTGCCTTAAAACTAAATTATACTTTTTAGCTTATTTAGAGGAGATGAAATAAAAATAAAATATATTTTATTAAATTGGATCATATCCAAAGTGTTGCTAAACCATGTGAAATGTTGTATGACTTATTGACGTGTGATTTTCAATTTTTAAGGGAGGGAGGGTCGTAAAGTTTGAGACGGGATGAAAAATTACTTCGGTTCAAGGAAACACCTTGTATCGTTATTATGAAAATGGAGCTCACTTTGAGGTGCTCACGTTTTTTTTTTCTTTTTTAGTGGCTAATTTATTTTTCTTTAAATTTTTACCGTGCTAAAATTTAAACATTTATTTTTCTTTAAAAAGTTTACCTTACTTATGTTATAACCTAAGTATTGAGTGCTCATGTTAAGGGTGTCTCGTGTAGCGTACACATATTAAATTTAAGGTCTTTACCATAAATGTATAAATTAAATCACAAAAAACAAAATCATATAGTTTCTAATTCTTTAAAAAGAAACTATATTTTTATTAATCAAAACTCACAACTACCAATTAAATCACGAAAAACAAAGCACATAGCTTGTAATTCTTAAAAAGGAAACTACTTTTTTTTATCTACGTACTTTCATTGCCTCCTCTAACAACTTGCTTGATAGGTTTTAATGGATGACATTTGACATTTAAAAAAAAAAAAACTATAACTATTTACATAGGTTTCTATTACCATCCTTATAATTTAGTTAAAATTATTAACTTTTTAAATTTATTTTTTATTTTTAAAAACTTTCACATTCCATTCTCTATATCTATATGTGTTGTGTCATACGGTGGGCACGGGGTGTGCTTGCCCAGGCACGAGGCCTGCTGAACTTCGCTGGTCTTGAAACTTTGTATTTTTCTTTTCTTTTTTACTGTAATTTGTTCCTTTTGAGACTTTTGCCATTTTGATCCTGAAAAACTAAAAAAGAAAACCTAACATACTTGTTTTGGTGTTAGTAAATCAGATTTGTGCCGAATTGTGAAGGATATATGGTATAAAAGTGTGTATAATTTGATGTGTTATCATTTATGCACTTGTTAAAGGCCAACTAGTGATCCCGTTTCGCCAAGTGGTCATGTTGAATGTGTGGACTACACATGAGAAAAAAGGGCGAACCATTATTCCACATTGTCGATTGTTGACTCGATTGCTCATGAATGCCAAAGTGATTCCTTTTGGTTCTATGCCAAAAATTGTTCCTAATATTTCTTTTTCTAGAGCACAATTGGGAAGGAAAGAGTTTGCATTCAAGGAAACACTTAACCACTTTGTTCTTCATGATGAGAGGAGTATTACGGTTTTACAATATTTAAAATACAAGGTTATGGGTGAAGCAGGTGTAAGTGGAGAACATGAAGAGAGGGAGCATGATCACTTGGGGTGTGATGAACCTTGACAAGCATATCCGGGCAAACCCGCTGATTATCAATATTTGACATCTTATCAAAGGTTGATGTATGATAGGAGTGTGTGTGAGTATGAAGGGACAAAGCAATGGCGAGCTGAAATGAAGGAATTAATTCGGTGCAGCATCTACCAGCAAGAGAAATATTATAACAATCTGATTGAGCATGCCGAAGATGTGCTCCACCATAAAGATTTCCGTGAAGGAGAGGAGTATAAGGAGGACTACATTCTGAAGGATTATGAAAAGCTATCTAACTACGTTGATGAGGGTGACGAGTTGGTACTCCCACATTACCCGCAATTGGCGCCACCAGATTGGTGGTTAAGACGAAGTCAAGCTCATGCAGGCGAAGGTTCAAGCAATGCCCGACCACCGGATATGTTTCTTATTTCCTCTTATGCCACTAGCATGTGGGATTCCATCTTTGGACCACCCCCGGGTTCTCGTTAATCAGGTGCATGTTCTCTTTTCTCTAGCTTGTGTTAGTTTCTTTTCTTTTGTGTTTTTTTCTGGTTATTTGCATTCTTGTCTTGGTGGTGTCAGATGAATGTTTTATGTTTTGGGAATGAGTGTTTAGTTAGTTTTGTTTTTCTTTGTATATGTTTTATGCTTTCGGTAATCTGGAGTGTGATAAAAAGGTGATGAATGTCCCTAGTTAAGACATTTGCATTTGTTTGGGAGATGATAGGAAATTAACGTGTGCAAGCTAAAACTTGAAATGATTGTTGCAAAATGAAAGCATGTTAGATTTTGGTGTGTTGGTAGACTTAACCCAAATTAGACCTCTACCGTCTCAATAAGTTGTTGTGAATAAATGATGTATGTGGTTTCCCATCTCGTTGCTTGTGGTTTAAAAAGTTGAAACCAGACAATATAGGTTGAGAGTAGAGTCCTTGTTCACAGACAACGTTCTAATAGTTTTGACATCTAATCAGGGGATAACAAGCCTGATAGTGGACAATGCACATGTGTTACATCTTAACCCATCTCCACCGTTTCCGTGAGAATTTGAGCCCAAATTGCATATTGTACATGACTCTCTAGGTATACTTTTATTGGTTGAGTGATGATCATAATGTAATATTCATTTTAGAACTCGTGTGTTTATGCATTTCAAAATCATGAACCGAAATTGGCACAAACATGATGGAGAAATTAGGATTAAACTGTATTTAAAGCCTATTTAGGAAAACTCCTACCCGTAACATCATTCCTTTAGAAGCCACTTTGAGCCTTACCCTTCGTTTGCTTTAACCCGGAATCGCTAACCCAATTAGCCTTGTAGCCTATTTATTTTTAACCTTTGTGATCAAAATCTAATCCTTGTTTTGTTTATAGTAGTTGTCAAGTTAAAGAAAAAAGAAGAGAAAGAAAAAAAAAAGTGAAATAAAAGAGAAAAACAAGTGAAAAAAAGAGGGAAAAATGAAAAAATGAAAAAAAAAAGATGAAAAAGAAAAAATCGAGCTATATAGAGGTCAAAATGACCAGAGTATAGTGCCAAAAACAAAATAAGTTAGTGTGATATGTGAAAAAGACATTCCACTCATTTTCAGTTGTTAGTTGCTTGTTTAGTAATTCTAGATTGGATTTCGATTACGTTCGCCACTTTAAAAATCTTTTTTTCCATACCCTTAACCTCAGCCCAACATTACAACCCATCAAAGACCTCCTGATTTGTGTTATGTTTCGTGTTAATAGGTGGAGATTTGATTTGCATACGAGCTTATGATAATGATATTGCATTAGTGATTTTGAGTGTCCAGAAATACTAGTACATCATTTACTAGTCCATATATTCAACCGAGAGGAGTGTTAAATTGTGAGAGATGTGACGCATGTGTATTGGAAACTTGATGCATATTTGGCTTTGCTATATCTAAACGTAATCTCTACTATGTCAATCTTTAGTACATGGTTCATAAAGTGGGAGCTTGTGAGTCCTTAATAAACTATGAGGATGGGTAGGCTTCACTAAGAGCATTTGAGTGTGGGAACCACCTAATCTTTGTGAAAACCTTGTGATATGAGACATGCATGGTAGTTGGCACAATTAGGGCATACGTTTAAAGTGGGAAAATTATATTAACAACCGAGTTTAGCATGTGAGTAGTTCTTATATGTGAATAGGTTTGTGGATAGCTTGACATGTCAGTTGTGATCCCATTGCGAAGTCTTTTTTAGGACGGACTAGTTTTAAGTTATGGAGTTTGATAGGTGATGAATTGGTGTTTGTAATTGTCATGGTTATGCACATTCTTAATTATAAATGTATGAAGAAACTCATTACTTTGTGTAGATTTTATGCATACAGGTGTTCGATGAAGGATATGCAAGTTAGAAGTTGCTACACGCGAGTTTGGGTTCAAAGGAAGAAGATTTAGCACCAACCGTATAGATATGGTCTTTGGCCGTATCAATACGGACCTTCTATAACGCATGTGTACCGTAGCAAGGTCGTAAGTCAGCAAAGAAATGAGAATTCTGAAAAGTGAATCATGCAGTGGGCCTATCAGTACGGTCCCCCATGATCTGATCCGAAATTTTGACGGTTTTTTAGCGAGTTTTAAGGCCTAACTCGTGATTTTTCGACCATTCATCATCGAAGGGACGACCAAGGACGAAGAAACTTCAGTGACAAAGTATCTCTAACATCCTAATCATGTTAATTGCTTCCGGATTTCGCATTTTATCATCACTTTCCATCATCATGAGTAACTAATATCTCCATGGTTGCATCCAAGGGTAGGGTTTGAGTTTTGTCATTGTTCAATCTGAATTGTAAGTACAATTTACATGAATTTGCTTGAGTTGTTTGAGTACTATATGACTTTGGTGGATTCATGTGTTTATCACCTTTCTATGTTGAACGATTTGCTATTTTGAACACTTCATAAGATTGTTTCTGCTTTTTAGTTTTCATAATTGGAGAACAAGTTGTTTTGACTGATAGCGTCGGATAGTAGATTGATAATTGATAAGTACCCCATCATACAACATAGTTTATTCGGTCTAGAATCGTTAAAGGATTGTTGTTTGATTGAAGCTTCTGTTCATTATCCTATGTGTAAATGTGATGAATTAAGAGATGTCTATGTAGTGATGAATGTATGAACAAGTCAGATTATATATTGAATGCTTAACCACAACCTTAAGTGTGACCATCTTTTAATTGTTTGAATTTAGTCAATTCACTTTTAGTATACAACTTAATTTACAAAACAATTCAACAAATCAAGTTTTATTTATGTTCATGAATCAAGTGATGCTATACACCATCCACCAACTCCACGTGGTTCGACATCCTACTTACTCTAAACTAGTTTAAGGTAATAGGAGCACATTTTTCTCTCTACTAGTGATTCTTCTATCTATAAGTCACGGTTTCAAGTGGACAACAAATGCTTCTAATTGTCATTGAGCAATAGTAACATGATCCATTTTCAACTAAATCCTTCCTGAAACATTGTATATTATATCACTCGATTCAACATGTGACTATAGTTCGTTCTTTGATCCATCTTTTCCTCACCTGATTTATTGTTCTTTCTATGATGAGGATGTTGAGGTGGATGAGTGGTCACACACAGATGGATAGAATGAGAAATGAGGTTTCGAGGAAGATTTGCGACGGTGAATATCTTAGAGGAGCTACTGGAGGGAAGATTGAGATGGTTTGGGCATCTGTTCACGACGCTAGTTTGTTCGGTTGAAAACATCACGATCAAGGGGAAGAGAGCGAGAGGTAGACTAAAATTGTCGTGGGATGAGTTGTGAAATTTGAAATTCGATCACAGCTCCATGAAAATCAATTATGTAACTTGCTGTAGATTCGTGAGAACGTGCTAAATCTGCTAGAATGGATCAATAACACAAACAAAATGGAATTTATGCTCAGTGTTTTATCGAAAGTCATGAAAAAGGTCGTAACTTTGATGCTCTTGTTCATCATCATAACCTGTTTACTACCTAAGCAGTAAAGATCTAGTTTTGTTCGGTTTTTCGTCACGAGTTCATAGCAACTTAAGCATTGAATTTTCATCAAGATTTGAACAAGTTATGGTTGATCAAAGATTGGGGTTGAAAATATGGATCAAAACCTTAGCAGTGTTAAGTTTTTTTAACGGCGTGACCACCATTGGTAGATAAGATGAAAGTTGTGACCATTGGGAGTGATTGTTGAAAGTGAGATTATTTCCGACAAATCCTTAAAAGTTATGATTATTTAGATCTAATTTTTCTTAAGTTTAAAATACCATAGTTTTTTTTTACCTACCACAATATTACCTACCTCTATATATTTTACAAAGTTGGTTATTTTTATAATTTTGCTATTAAGACTTTTTATCATTTTATCGATGTTTTTCTTTCTTTCTTTCTTTTCTTTTGCTACATTAAAAAGAGTAAAATAAGAATTTTATTTTTTATTTCTTTTTATTCAAGCATTACGATTTTAACAAATAAGTTTGTGGTGTAACATATACAGTTGTGTAACATAACTTTCAGATCATAGCCACATGCTTAAACTTTGAGCGTTCGGCTTTTAATTGTAACGTTGTAATATAGTCTTTTTTTTTATTTGCGACTGTATCATTTAAGCTTGATAAAGTAATTAGTACCTTTTTATAGTGTAATAGATACAAATAATGTATTTTAGTGTTGACATAGGCTTTTATTTAAAACGTTTTAACCATTACACCTTTTTATATTTCCGTTTATAACACATATCTTTATGTAATATGACAAATTTATGTGTTAACACTAAAGAAGGTGTCTTGTGCACACCACACGTTCTTCTTCCATCTACACCCACTAGCCGATGTTTCAAACTTCAAACTAATATGTTACTATGCCACGTGTACTTGTACGAGTGAATTCACGCATGCGCGTCACCCACGTGTAAAACGACATAACATGCAAGCTGCCACGACATCACTCCCCCACTACTTTTTTCACAGCTTTCCATCTCTCTTGGCTTTTATATTAGTGGTTATGGGATAGTAAACCCACGGTAAAAAAACGGTGGTACAAATTAATTAATAAATTAAAGAACAAAAATGGACGGAAATAGCACCACCGCCCCTTTCCTCCGAGACGCGGCGGCGACTGAGACGAATCGCGGCGGAGAAAGGCCAAGCGAGCCGTGGAAAGGAGAACTTGTGAAGAGCATAGTGTACGCCGGACTTGACGCCATCATCACTTCGTTTTCTCTCATCTCCTCCATCTCCGCCGGCCGTTTATCTTCCGGTGAGTCCTCTTTCAGTCTAAAAAGTTTAAATAATCAGATAAACATGCATGCAGCTGGTATATGTATATATAGAGTGTTTTAAAAACTGGTTGGATCTGGCCGGTTAAACCGGTGATCGGGTTTCCGTTAGAAGCAGTTTTATCTATTTTTCGAGCTAAAATACGAACCGACGGTTTTTACGGTTAAACTGGATCCGGACCCACATTGTATTGTTTTCTTTTTTAAATCAAGCTAAAAAAAAGTAGGTTTTCTTAATATAGCTTGATTATAACTTATATTATGTTATTTTGAATAATTCTAATTTGTTTAGATTTATTATTAAAAAAAACATAACATTTGTCATTTTTATATATTTATATATTTATATAATGTACATTATAAGTTTACTGATTTGAATAATCAATCCGGTTCGGCGGTTCCAGTCAACCCGGTTGTTCAACTAAGTTAAATCGTTTTTTGCACAAGCTCGATCCGGTTTAAAAATTCGGTTTTAAAACATTGCGTATATATATTAATTGTGTTTAATTTGTAGTTGATGTGTTGGTTTTGGGGTTTGCGAATTTGGTGGCGGACGGGATATCAATGGGGTTTGGAGACTATGTTTCTAGCAACACCGAGCGAGATGTGGCGGTGAAGGAGCGGCGAGTGACGGAGTGGGAGGTCACCAACCGCCGGAGATCCCAAGAACAAGCCTTACTTGAACGGTATCAAGATCTTGGCATGAACATCGATGACGCGACAACGGTATGAACACAAAAACAATGTCAAGTATATAAACCCATGATTCATTTAACCTCATTATTTACACAATCTTCTCTGAAGTTACAATTTTTACAATAAAAAAGAATATATTAAATAACTACATTTTCATTATAAGATCTTATACTAATTTTTGCTTAATAAAAACTACAAATCCAGTTTAATTTGCGATATAAATTTAAAAATAAATGTAAACAGTACACAAATACAATTATACAATTTTTTTTGAGAGGCCGGCAGGCCCGGCACATAATATACATTTATACTATATAATAAACAAAAAGTTTGATCATACTTTAATTAGTAAAAAATGACACATGTCATCACCATAAAATTTTGAATTAAGTCAAAATTTTATTAAATAATTATCCAAATATTAAATTTCCATATTAGGATTTATTTAGTTTAAATATTTATATTTTAATAAGTAATTATCCAATAAGTAATTATTCAAATACAAACTTTTATATTAAATTTAGCAATTATCCAAATACTAAATTTTAATATGAAGGTTAATATTTTATTCAATATAATATTTTTCTTGCATATATATTTATTTTTTTCTAAAATAAAATAATATCTTTTTTTGCATGTAAATACTTTAATATAATGCTTATAATAATAAATAATTATCCAAATACTAAGTTTTCATATTAGGGTTTATTTAGCTTAAATTTTTAGTTTTAATAAGTAGTTATCCAATAATTAATTATTCAAATACAAATTTTTATATTAAAGTTAGTAATTATCCAAATACCGAATTTTAATATTAAGGTTAATATTTTATTCAATATCATATTTTTCTTGCATATATATTATAATAAGTAGTTATCGAATAAGTAATTATATAAATACAAATATCTTTTATTTCATGTACTTAATTACTTTAATATAATGCTTATAATAATAAAAAATTATTCAAATACTAATTTTCCATATTAGGGCTCATTTAGCTTAAATTTTTAATTTTAATAAGTAATTATCCAATAAGTAATTATTCAAATATAATTTTTTATATTAAAGTTAGTAACTATCCAAATACTAAATTTAATATTAAGGTTAATATTTTATTCAAGATAATATTTTTCTTGCATATATAGTATAGATTTTATTTAAAATAAAATAATATATTTTATTACATATACTTTAATACTTTAATATAATGCTTATAATAATAATATTTTAGTTAAATATTATGCATGTAATATAAAATACTTTGTTCTATTTAATTTTATAATTTCTTTTTTAGTTTAGTTGAGTTTAAATTCAAAATTACCAACTATTTCATTTCAATATAATAAATAAAATCCTTATATTCAGTGACTATATTTTTTTACTGCAAATATCCGGTTACCCGGGGTTCTCATCATGGCAAACGATGTTACCTACGACACGTTACGACCACAGTTTGTACGAGTAACCAAGACCCTCTGTGTTGCACATCCATCCGAAAGGAAACCCACCGCCTAAATGCCCACTGTCGATCGTAAAACCTATGACCCACTTATAATTACTGAGAGATTTGTATATAGATATAAAAATATATAATTACAGATTATGATGATATTTATAGTTTTTCTTAAAAGTCGGCCGCGTAACACACGAGGATAAAAAAACTAGTTTAAAAATAAAAGGTAAAAGTTAATTACAATTATACAATTTTTTTTGAGAGCCCGGCACATAATATACATTTAAAAATAAAAGGTAAAAGTTAATTGGCAAGACAAATCAATCGGTTGACAGTTTGACACGAACACATGGCCGGTCCTGAGGATTTAAGGGCCTTCTTCGAGTTTAAAAGAATAGGCTCTACTCGAAGAAAAAATTACAAACAAAACAAGTTTCTAAATTTAAAAAAAAAATTATGACAATAAATATAAAAAATTATTGTTTTAAAATGACATTTTAATTGAAATTAGGTCCTAAATGCCTAAATATTAAATAACTAATCGGACTATCTTTTTTAAATTAAATTATTTGTTACTAAAATTAGAAAGTTTTATTTAAAAATAACTATATAAATATAATATATATAAAAGATTTTAAAAAATATAGAAAAGATTTTAAAAATTATAGGCCCCCTCATATAATAGACATTATTCTGTCACACATCTCGCACATGCTCAGAGCCCTCACTACACGAAAATAAACAGTTACATATATAAACAAAATACAAGTGACAAAATACAAGTGATTAGCTACATTAACCAGAAACCCATTAGCAGCATGTCATGTGTTGCTTTCGGTGGGTGTCACATAGGGTGAATAAAAAATTACTTTTTTATTTTTACTCTAATTGGTTTATGGTTATGTGACATATACTTTCTTTTATATATTTTTTTTATTTCATTCTCAACGAATATAATAGAGAGATTGATGGCGAGCCTGATGGTATAATAGGGATGCGTGTAACATAGCTTTTAGGTATAGTTTTTAGGTTGTATTTTAATACTTTAAGCGGTGGTTGTTGCATTTTTTTGTTTTTGTTTACGTGACGTTATAACAATACAACTGTTGTGTATATCATGTGTTATCACGCTTTACCGATTGAGGCTTAAAATCTAGTTTATATTAAGCCTAAACTCAGAAATTTTGAAATTTCATGTTGAGTTGATTTCTTCCAAGAAATTCATGACACACCTTTACTTTTTTTCTTAACTTCTTGGTTAACTGGTTAATTACTTGCTTAATATAATTACAAAACCAGGTTGTGAACATCTTTGCGAAGTACGAGGCGATTATGGTGGATGAGCAGATGGTCCAGAACGGAATCCTGTCACCGGAAGACGGCGAGAAGCCATGGAAGAAAGGTCTAATAACATTCGGAGCGTTTATCGTTTTCGGTAGCGCTCCTATCCTTGCCTTCATCATCCTTATCCCGTTCACCCACAACGATACGCACAAGTTCATCGGCGCGTGTATTCTCTCCGCCCTTTCCCTAGCCGCACTAGGAGCCGCCAAAGCCAAGATCGCGGGTCAGAATTATGCGTTATCGATCTCCGGCACCCTTTTCAACGGTGCACTCGCAGGTTTTGCGGCTTATGTGATTGGGTGGGTGCTCAGGGATGTGGCTGGGCTAGAAGATTAGATGTATGGCTTCAAAACATAACTTCTTGTTAATTAACATAACTTGTTGTTATGTTTGCTAACTAGGTGTATTAAAATTAGGGATGACTGAATTGCCCAGTGGTATCAACTTTGTGAATGTGATGGCCTGATTAATAAGGCACAAAACGGTGTCGAGGTGTTATTGGTTTGGTAAAAAGGAGGAATCATTTGCACTCTTAATTTTCAAAAAGAGAAAAAGTATATGCAACCAATAGTTCAATCCAACAATTTCAAATGAAATTACAATGCTGCCCCTTGTAATTAGTAAACCATGACTGTAGTTTTGAGGTGTTTAAATTACAATATTGCCCCTCTTAATCACTAGTGTGTATGTGGTCCTGGGAAGAAAATAAATCTAGGAAAGTTTATGTATATTAGGAGGGTAAGATTTAACGTGTGTGTTCCTCAGGAAGAAAGTAAATCTAAGTAAAGATGATGTAGGTAAGATTTAACGTGTGTGGTTTTTAGGAAAAAAATAAATTCAAAAGTAAAACTGAAAATTGATGTAGTGGTTAAACTTTTAGTGTAAAGATCATGTGAGAACCCCTTCTTAGCCTAAAAACCTAAAAACCACTTAAATGAAGGTTAATAAAGTAATTTTATATTTAATTTTTAATATTATCACTACCACACTCCCTCTAAGATTCATATATTTACAACACCCCCTCCTCTTCCCACCCCACCCCAATCCCCCCTCCCCCCTCGTGTTGCATATATGCAACATAATTATGTTGTATATATATAACCCCTAACTCGTACCCGCACCCCCACCACCACCTCACTCCGTGTTGCATATATGTAACATAATTATATTGCATGTATATAACCCTTAAACCCCCCCCACCCCCCCACCCTCCCCCTGTGTTGCATATATGCAACATAATCCACCATCCACCCCTACCCATGTTGCATATAAGCAACATAATTATATTGTATGTATATAACCCCTAACCCCCATCGACCCCCCCCCCCCCCCCGTGTTGCATATATGCAATATAATTATATTGCATATATATAACCTCTAACCCGCACCCCAGCCACCACCAACCCCCTCCCCGCGGTGTTGCATATATGAAACCATAATTATATTACATGTATATACCCCCCCCCCCCCCTCCCTCAACCTCATGTTGCATATATGCAACATAATTATATTGCATTTATATAACCCTAACTCCCCACCTACCCCCCCTCCCCGCCAGTGTTTCATATATGCAACATAATTATATTGCATATATATAACCCTAACCCGCAACCTAGCCACCTCCCCCTTCTTGCATATATACAATCACCAACCCGCATGTTGCATATTTACAACCCCACTCCACACCTCCCGTGTTACATATATACAACTCCCACTCTCCAACCCCCACCACCCCCTGTGTTGCATGTATGCAACATATCTAGCATGCTGCATATATGCAACATAGCTAGCATGCTACGTATGTGCAACATAGATAATATGTTGCATATGTGCAACATGACATATTTTTAAATTTTAGTTTGCCATGTTACTTATATGCAACATTTAATTTTGCATATATACAATATGCTATTTTAGCATTCCGGAGATGTTCAAATTAAACTCAGTCCTCAGTCCAACCAACAATAAACTAACATAAAAAAAGAAGAAAACAACTAACACCAATTTGTTTCATGCATCCCATTCAAACATAAGTACACATCAATACATTATTTTTACAGCGGATATTTCAATAAAAACAACTAGCGAGATGCTAGGGAACCATACATAAAATGTCAAAGCACGACAAAATTACGAAAATGAGAAGCAAATATTAGAAAAAAAAGTACATGCCAATACCGGGACAAAAACAACATGCCCTGTTACTGCAAGAACCTAATCATCAACATTCTAGCGTGATCGAGCACCGTAGGATATCTTTTAACCCTTTTACAGCAGCCTATCAAAATCGTTGGCGATGGTGTGCAAGAGACTCCAATAGTAGCGCAACCCAACATTTAAATTATATCATCCCCTCATATGGCTTGGCTATAATATTTTATCCCATCATCCCCTGTAGACATCATTACATTCAGCCATATAAGTAAAAAAAAAATAGGCCACAAAAAAAAAACTACTAAAAATGTAGACATCAATACATCATTTACATTCAGCAACTATTGTAGCCCCACCATACCATTTAGCTTTAAAAAGAAAACTTCAACTAAATCAAGAAACTTATAAAAGTCATAATCCTAAGTCAAAAGTGAGTTCACAAATTACCATCTCCAACTCTTATATATGATCAAAACAAGACATATACACATATACATTACCACTGGGTAACTGTTAATCCATTAAATGTCAAAAAAAAAAACCCCTAATAAACACACACACAAATCCTATTTAACAATTTGACAAGATTGGCCTGAATCAAGTTTATATTAAACTACATCAAATTAGTAAACAATATACAAAAAGAATCAATCTTTCAACTACAAATTCAAGTGAGTTTTAAAATATTGGGTGTTTTTACTTCGTCTTTCTTTGGATTTGACTAAACTACATCAAATTAGTAAACAATATACAAAAAGAATCAATCTTTCAACTACAAATTCAAGTGAGTTTTAAAATATTGGGTGTTTTTACTTCGTCTTTCTTTGGATTTGACTTCAACAACCCTTTTTTCACAAATAACAGATTCATCAAGTGCGTCTTCAACATCTTGAATTGCTTTAAAAAAGATGGACTGGTCTTTTTCATATTGAGCTTCTTGAGCTTTGCGTGAACGGGGAATTCTGAGGTCGAGTTGTTTGAACTTAGGAACACTAGTGAGAAACCCACCTCCAAGACTCCCAAATCAGAATAGGGACTGAAATATGGGGTACCAGGACCCAACTATTTTATGTTATATGTACAATTCTTACTCAAAATCCATTTGGTTCTAGGAGGAATCAAAGCAATCAAGTTTATTAGGGACTTATAGAACTGAACCATGAAAAATTAGACAAGAGGACCCATGGAAGCACTACAAAATGGAACCCTACATCTCATACTTCATGGCTCGTGGCCTGATGAGTTAAAGCCTAGGGCTATATCTTGTCTCAGTTCAATGTTTGTTGTAATACTCGCAATCTCGCACTCAAACTTGCATTACCGTTGACATAATCGTCACAATAATAACAAATCAAGTACAAATAACGACCTCAAAGTTCACGGAGATTTAGTTGTAAATTCCAATTCATCATGTTTCCATATAATTCAGATGCATAAATACACACACCTACGTTCAATTAAAATATCGCAACAAATAAACAAGCTAACGCTAATCGAATCAGATGCAAAGTAAAAGAAGAGATTTGGGACTAAATTTATGGATACCTGATAAACAAAGGGATGAAACCGCATTGAGAAGAATCATGAGCGGAGAAGAAAACACAACACGCACTAGGTTTTCACAGAGATCAAATATCACTAAAATCAAAACCCCACAGAATAGATCAATCTCAGATTTACTTGTATTAGGTATTCCACTGATGGTCGCATGGATTCCATTGATGTCCGTTGAAGGTGGTTGTCGAGTTCGTCGGAGTTGAGGAACGGTCGGCGTTAATTGAAGAAGAGGAGGGGTTTGTCTAGAAGGGGAGGCGTGAGCGTGAATAGAGAAAAAAGGAATTAAAGAAGGGTTTTTAGATTTTAGGATAAGAGAGGTTTTTAGGTGAACCTTACCCAGTTTATGATATGTAAAACGAAGATGCTCAAACCAAAACAACAAAAGTCCATCTTCAATGCAAGGACTGAACCAAAATGAACAGTTCTTTACAAAAAGGAAAATTAGAACCGGATTACGGTCCAACATTTTGAAACTAAATCAAGTAATCAATCAAAATCGCGATTTGCAGGTCCAATCTTCAAGGTTTTAAACACAAAGGAAAATTAGAACCGGATTACGGTCCAACATTTTGAAACTAAATCAAGTAATCAATCAAAATCGCGATTTGCAGGTCCAATCTTCAAGGTTTTAAACACAATTGAACATGAATATCATATTAAAACAATATTACGAGGGCTGCATTACTAGAATCGACCAAAAAAACAATCAAAACAGGTGTGACGTTCGTCAATTAGAATAATGGGTTTGAAAACCCCTAAAAACTCAACGAAAAGAGGTGTTTAAGAATGATTCTAAGATTAAACACATGAGAGGGAGATGATTCGTACAAAATCGAATCGGTGATCGCGAGAGTATCTATGGGTAAAAATATGCAATTAAACTTGAAAATGGGGGAAAATATGCAATTCTCTCTAAAAGATTGGGTCTTGTGTTGGATCTCGAGTCATAAGGGAGAGTTACGGGGTTTTCTGGTTCCTGTCCAATGATGCAAATGGGGGCGCTCATGGGTTCTATTGTTATGAGGTTCGGACCTAGGTAAATCCAGGGTAACCAGTTTCAATACACGGCTGAGTCAAATTCTTTCAAAAAGAAATGAAAAAAATGAAAAGGTAAAAAAAAGGTTATAGGATTTAATTAATCTCAATTAACTATTGTCTATTGGTCAATAATAATCTCATATTTGTTTTCTCCTTTTAATAAACCTAACTTAAATTTTTGACTATTAGAAAATAACAAACCTCTATTAAAAAGGTTAACTTTTGATAAAAAAAAAAATTTAATGACTAAATATCATAGTGGTGTCTTATATGTCATAACCAATATAACTTTCTATTAATAACTATGTCAGTTATGTGTATATTTGAGTCGGGGGAGGATCATTTGAGAACCAAATGGTTTTGAGATCTTTCGAGAACCATTCTGAGCCACAAGTTATATATAAGGAAACCCCCCCCCCCCCTCATGAATTTGAATGCTTCCCCCCTGAAAATTAGTGGCTGAAAATGGTTCTTAAAAATTCTCAGAATAAAAAGTTTGCATTTGAATCTAACCCTATTTATATTATATACAATGAAATTTCTTGATTAATAGTGAACTTTTAGTGTTTCATATTTTGACCACTAAATTTTATATTTGTTATCACTTTGGTGTTCTTTTTTTAGCTTTTGTCATATTTGGCCCTCAGTTGTGAGTAGAATACAGTGTTCGTTTCTTTTTAATTTGCTTTACTGTGGGCGGTGGATTTGATACAGCCTTCTCTTATGCGCAATTGGTTTCTTCTAGGTCATATTTCTCCATCTCTCCGTCAGTCATATTACCATCGCAACTCTTGGTTCTCGCAGCCGTGCCTCCGCCGTTGCTCAGGTAATCGCATCGATCTTTCTCTGTTTTACATCGTTATTTGATGGTGCGATGGTGACGTTGCCTCGATTTAGGGTTTCTGGTCGTCGTATCAGCGGTGATGATGGTGGCTTCAGTTCGATGGTTTGTTGGCTCGATTTAGGGTTTTCCCTCGGTTGTTTCAGCACATAAACATTGCCCAATTCGCAACATCAATGGATCTCTGTGAATCAGTGAAGAACAATAGGCCCTTCTTTGATTTTGGTTTCTCAAGTTCAAGACTGAGGGTAAATAGTTGCAATTCTTTGTGTATATGACTGATTTTTTTTCCATTTTGTGCTTCCGTTACTCTTCATCTCCGGTGCTTCACTCTGTGAGTTTTATATGATTTTCAATCCTCATTTTGTTTGTAATTGTTTGGGTGCTTTTAAAATCTTTACTTGAGTTGGGTTTCTTACCATAAATTTTGCTCTGCATGTTTGTTTTCTTAATTGTATTTTTTAATTTGTTTCATCTTATTCTTCGTTTTTGTTTTGATCGTTAGATTTTGGTTTTGTTACAACTTAATTTGGCTTTCTTACCATAAATATTGCTCTGCATGTTTGTTTCTTAATTGTATTTTTTAATTTGTTTAATGTTATGTGAATTGGAAATGGTTTTATGTTCGATGGCCATGGAGGCAGATAAGTTGATTGTTTTGATGGTTTTTTTGTGGTGCCCTTAAGGTGTTTGATGAAATGCTTATTTTGTTTTGTTTTCTTAGGTTAGGTAGCTAAGGTTACACATTATGTTTTGTTGTTTAATGGAAGCATAAAACTTTTCTCTAGTTTAGTTTATTAGGTTTTAACTTTATTCAAACTTTTATGCTCTGTTGGTGCTCAATGTTTAACCTAAATACCTATAGTTTTTCTAAAGAAATTGTATCACAGTTTATGCTTGCTTTGTTACACAGTGTTTAAATAAAAAGTTTGAGTTTTTAAGGTCTAAATATGAAAAGTTTGTATAGATATTGTTTCAAGCCTATTTGTATAATACCTCCCTTTTCGTTTAATACTCATATATCTCTTCTCCTTTAACTGGTGAGCTGATGGTTCATCATCTTAATCTATTTCTGCATGCCAATGGTTCCTTAATTGATTAGTGACTACTCATCAAATTTCATCAAATGGGCGTTTTTGTGCTTCCATCGTCGGAACAGGTTAGTTTAGGGGTTTAATCATTTGATTTTGGTTTTGTATTTTGATTTCATTGTCATTAGTTAAAATTTTACTCAGATACGTTTGTGGTTTGTAATGTGATATTTGATGGATGATTTGTAGATGGTGATGGTGAGTAATTGAGAGATGAAAGAGGTTTGGGTGAGATGGATATGTTGGACCATCAGCTGCAGGGATAGAGCCCAAAAGAGGCAAGAATATTTTCCATGATTGCACCTATATGAATTGAGGCATGTTAATCGACTACCTTTGCGTCTTTACTTTGCATGTGGTGTTAAGATTGACGTTGTTGAATTTGCTTTTGGTTGTGCTTATGAATCTGAGATCTATGCAAGCTGAATGAATTTTTGTTAGTATATCATCTAATCATTTCCTGTTGATGTCATGTATGTAAAGGGTAAAATCTAACTGAACTTATATCAACATTGTGCACATTAAGTGTTTGTTAAATTGTCTAGGGCCTTTATGATTTCCTTTTAAGGAAGTTTGGTGTTCAGTAGATGGCCACTTTTTTTTGCTTATATGTTTAAAAGTTTAGGGAAGGATTGATGATTTACATCTGGAAACCAGTGGCATGGGTTTTATAATTATTCACAGGTTTGCAGGCACAAGAAAATAAAATAATTGTAGAAACTAGAAGTGCTAAGCAAGGTTACTGGTAAGATGATTTCTTTCAATTTGCACTCTTGAATCTTTTCTGGTTTATTTTCCCTGATATAGATGCTGAGTTATTTCACATTTTTAATTCAGGGAGAATGAAGCACTCCCAGCGGATCTTGCAAGGTTTGCCAACTTCTACAATGAAAAACAACTCCAGGTCATTTATGAAGAATCTCATGCTGAAACACATACCCTCATCGCTGAAAAAAACATGAAGTACACAAGGTAATCTTCTCTGAACCAATTCAAATCAATAGAAAATATAAAACAAATTTCAAAGATTATCTAATATTACTCTGTTTCAAACACTTATCATATTACTACGACAGTTAACTTCTGTTTACTTTTATGTTAACACCTTCATCTTTTCCATAGTCCATATCATACAAGTCATAGAAGTACTAAAAAATCTGCTGGCTTACTATTAATAACTTCTTGCATCTGACACTAACAAAACATTTAAAACATGCAGGTACAACATAAGCAACTGGAAGACCTTTGCAAAACAACACCACATTGAGGTTGATCAGAAAATTCGTCTCCAATATCACCTCAACCGAACAACTCTTATCATATCTAAAGAAGAATGATAAAAGTTGCAGCAGCAATCATCAGCAGAACAGTTGCAGTCATGTTTTGGAAGTCTTTTGATGCATGTTTTGGAAGTCTTTTGTAAGAAACACCCTACTTTTGATGGCATGTAAAAAAATACTTAAGCATGCACAACTCTACTACTACTTTTTACGTTCTGCAATGCTCAACTCTAGCAATTACAAGTCGCTTACTAAGCCCCGCAACAACGCGCGGAAGGGGTCAACCATCTTGTTTGAGTTAATACAAATTGGTTGTAAGATTATATCTTTTATAATAACTAATAAAATAAATTATGGCATGAAAGCAATATGAATATAATACATTACCCCATATATACAAATTACAACCTACGATACAACTTCTAAAACATAGTGTACAACCCCCTAAAGCACACAATATACTGATTTTTATGCCTCATGTACAACCCCCCCCAAGCGTTATCTTAGCCACCTACAGTTGTCTTCTACAGTACATCCATTTTTCACTTTTGATAGCCGGGTCTTGAAATTAGGGCACATTTTTGTGCGCCTCTTCTACACCAGCTCTCTCTCTCTCTCTGTCTTACGGCTGGTGGCGGATGGAGGACCGCCAGAGTGCTCGACGGCTACCATCACCACCGCCATCGCCTGAAACACAGGGTAATCTTCCAGGTTCCTTTTCTACTCCCGATTTGCCGTTACGAGTCGTTGTAGGGCTTCGATGATGGTTCTTCAGATGCATGCGGTTGATAGTTTAGATTTTTCTTTGCCCTAATTTCTTCAGTTACAAGACCGAAAAATTGAATAGGCAATTTATGTTTCTTTATTTGTTCGTTTGCGCTGATGAAAGGTACTTTCTTTTTTCAGATCTTGATGTTTGTGGATAAAGTATTATTTGAAATACACTCGATTTCATGCCGACATAGCTCCTCTGTTCATATTTTATATGGTTTGCAAGTTCAACAACTCTGTCCTCGGTTGAGTGAAGAAGAAGATGAAGCCGATCGTTTCTTCTATCGTTTCTACAGGTATGCTTTTTCTATTAAACCAAGATTTGATTTTTAACCCTAAAATTAATTGGTGAATTTTGCAAATTGAATGGTGAAGATAGGTGTTCTTTTGTTGTTTTAATGTGTGTGTGAATTGCAAAATCACCATCATTGTTGTGTACGAAATCGAATGGTGTAAATGAGTTGCTTAATATACAGAATCATTTCTTCAATTGTTTTTTACCAAACCGATTTGTCTAAAGCATGGATGTGCGTGTATGAATTTGTGTGGGGTTGTGTGTTTATGAAGATGAAGCTTCTAAAACATGGAATTTAACCAGATTACATTTAAAAATAGTAAGCCTTCCATATCAAAATTGTTTTGCAGGGAGCAAGGTTAGGGTGTGGTGTACCCAAGCAATATTCAAGGTATCATATATATCCGTATATGTTTAAAATTGAACTTCCTTCATATTTTCTGATAGCAATAATCATGACCTATAACATGTCATGAGGTTTTCTATTTTAGAGTTCCTTGCAGTTTTTCAAGGTGCCTTCTGCAAATTAGACTTTCCTTCAGTTCTACGACAACTCAGAATGATTCGTAAGGGGCTAAATTGTGGGTTCATATATATGACATATTTTGTACTCTACCTATGCTCATGTCTGTTTTATTCTTGAGGTTGTGGATTTCTTAATTAAAAAGAAGCTAATTACGTCAACATCACCACTAAGAAGAAAATTAAGGATGTTGGTGGTGCTGTATTGCTCATTGCTTAGGTTTATATAAATTTATGAGTTTCCTCTGAATGTTGTTGTATATACTGAATGATTATGTTTTTAAACTTAAGATATGAGATATAGTAGATGTGTTGTCGAAGTTGTTCATCGATTACAGGATGTAGCTGCAAAAGACCAAGCAGATGCCAACACCAAAGAATGTAACTCTCTTTCTTTGTGGTCTTATCTTGCTTTTTTATATGATTCCCACCTTTTTAATTTTATAAAATAACTTAATTTATTATCTTAAATAATATTACAGATAAGGGTGTGCTTATTTTTGACCAGCAGCAATGGTGACTAATATAAATATTGGTTGAGGAGGTAGCAATCCTCTGCTAAAAAACTTGCACATTTTGTTACATAATCTGGCGGAGGTAGCGATCAAGACGCCTTGCGCGTCGAGCTTTTACATCCGCTTAAATACTAGCATCTAAATGGTTTGCAGGCTTGCAGCTTTTGTATTTTCATTGTAAATGACATGTATATATGTAGAAAAAAAATAGCAGCACACATATTGACACCTCATCCATTGCTTGAGTGCCACTGATTTTAATTTGCTTGCATGATATGACTGATAACAGACCTTGGTGGCTGACTGTTTCTTTTTTTCTAATTATAGGACTTTATATTTCTGAAAGCAAGGTTGCAAATCATGAGGTGCAAATAAGAGAGGCTATTTTCATGAGTATGAGCTGGTAAGTTAAATCTATTTCCTAACACCTATTTATTTATAGGTTGTCAAACATTATGAAGGTTTATTAAGTTTAAATTAAATGATTGTGGCGATTTAGATAGGTTCATAGCTGTGGTGAATTTCCTGTATAAGAATATAGATCAATTGTAGAGGATTTTCACGAAGGATTTCTGTGGGTTTTTTGTAATTTTTTATTTGAAGTTCAGTTTTGGTTCTTAGTTCGTATACTGACTGATGCATGCTTTGCTCTTTTCTTATTCTTTATATTTGATCAGTTTATGTTTCTTTGTTTATGAATTGCAGTTCTAGGGATCGTTTGTTGCATTCATTTCTCTTTTAAGGACATGTATTATTTTTAGCTCCCCTTTTGGCATGCGACCTCCTTATATTTTATGATAAATGGTATGCATGCATTTCTGATCATTTGGTATCTTTTTATGTCATGTTTTGATGAGCTCCAAATGATTTTAATGTGTTTGTTTATAGTGGATTCATGAAGAGCTGATTAACAGTTGTAGAGTTGATTTTGTGGATTCATGAAGAGCACGATCACATGTTCGATCTTCTCTCTTCGACTGTTTTCTCATTGTTGGTGTCGTAAGGTGAGTTTTTGGGGTTGCTTTACCAGTTCTAGGGGTTGCTTTACCAGCTCCAACTGTAATTCCAAAAGGATGTTTGAAAAGTTTGTGTTAGAAGAATGAATTAGATCAGATCCCGATGTTTAACGTAAATGATAACAAGCATGATTATTTTTTAACCAGAATAGTTTTTGAAAGTATAATTGTGGTGGTAACAGTATATTTGTTGTTTGACGCATAGCTGCTACCGTCCATTTGAGAAAATTGAAATATGAAGGAAGAACCTTCTCTTTGTTTGAGTAAATTGCTGTTGGCACAATCATATTCTGTATATTGATATGGCCCTTTGTCATTTTCTTCAAATGTGTATTGTTAAATGTGTGCTACCAACAATAAAATGTTAAGACTTGACTTCATATCTAGGTTTATATATAAATTCTAATGTGACCTCTTATTACCAAAAACTGGAAAAGGGTTTGATTTTGTTTACCTTTCCTATCTCAGGTGCCTATTTCGGATGGCTTTTTAAGGAGCTTGATTTTGTTTGCCTTTAGGTTTCATATCAGGTATGGTTGTCTCGCAGGAAAAAAAAATACTGCTCTTATTTGGGATGGCTTCTTAATAAAAGGAAAGAATCTGAGAAAAAAAAAGAATACCAACAGAGGCCTTTAATTTAGTTTCTTTGTTTCCTTTTGAAACTCTTCTGCTGTACAAGTGAATGCTATTTGTGTAGTTAGTTTCACGGTTTAGGTGGCCGCTTGGATTTGTACTTTTGTGGTGTTTTTAACCTGTGTTTTATAAACATGCAGGTTCGTTGGGCTGTGTAGAATTTCTTTGTTGTTGAGGTATGTTTCTTGGTTTTTTTTAATCGTCTTTTGTATGTCATATTTTCAGTATTACATAGATAGGTCACCGGCTGATTGGTGTCTCCTGGATGTTGTTTTAGTGTGGGTTCTTTTTCAGATAAACCAATTAGGTAAGTAAACAAATATGTTCATGACACATTGGCTGAGTTTGTTTCAATATGAGTACGATTAAGTTTTATAGATTCAACACTTTACATGTAGAAATGATTATAAAATCCCATAGAATATCATGCAGATTTGGCATAATGGTCTTATATAATCAAATATGTGTATGACACATTGGCTGAATTTGATATTTTAGTGATATATTAAGATGACTATAAAAATGTTATATTTTTAGTTCTTTTCAGGTTATAAAATGCTTATGTTGTTAAGGCACACTAGAAATCTTCATTTTCCATTCCATGAAATTTCCATCTCATTGTTGGGCAACCTAATGAACAGATCTGATAGCTTTCAGCTGGGTCAATTTCAGCTGGGTCAAGAGAATTGGGTCAAGAGAATTGTTGGACACTAATTAGTTGGTCGAAGCTTTTAATAGCATTGCCACTTTATTTATTGTAATTTGTAGTCTTCTATTTTTTAGTGTATTATATATATTTGAAAATGTGTGTGTTCGACCTTCGGCTAAGATTGAGGTTTTTATGTGTTGCATATCACCGCACAAAGAAATTAGGTTTCTACCGGGAACGCGCTAATAGTCCAACTATCCTTTTGACTTCATTGCCGGTTTAAATCAATTATGGCTTGGCTAATCGCCCTTTTTAAATGGGACGGCTTCGCGGCAACGCGCGGGTCGTCCTACTTGTGTCTCACATAGTACAACATTCACTACAATCATATCATTACGTACTAGTCGCGAGCCAGAAATCACATCAGAAACATGTAATCATGTACATCAAAACTTTTTTTTTCTTGGTGATGATTTGTGGTTTATAATATCAAACAAAAACTTTAAAATCAATTAAGCATTTCTTGAACATTTTCGGTCATTTCAATCAAATTTTATAAACAAACACTTATACGAGAGGCATTCTTGAACATTTTCGGTCAGTCGAATCAAATTTTATAAACAAGCACTTATACGAGGGAGAAAGAAAAAGAAGATGGGTGTTTATAAACCGTCTAAACCAGTCAAGTCAAATACATATTTGTTGATTTGGTCCCAGTCATCAAAAAATTATCTTCTCTAAACACATATTTAACTCTTTTTAACGGATGTTTATTATTTTCTAATAGTCGGAAAGTTAGGTTTATATAGGGAAAATTAAAGATAAAATTATTATCGGTCAAACGATAATTGAGATTATTAAAATTTAATTAATAATTAAAAAGAAAAATAGTATATTCACCGTATTGACCAATCCGATTTGGTCACGTGCAAGCAATAATGATACTTCACTCAAATGAGTATACTAGCAAGACAGGTGGCCCTAAATCAAAGCTCGTGAATAAAAACCGGCCTTACTATATTTGTATTACTAGTGGGTGACCCGCCGTGCGTTGCGGCGGCCTCACCGTTCTCTAACAATGCGGCAATTGTATGTTCTGAATCTAAGACGACGTCAATCTGTTCACAATTCCATATATGTTTGTCTAAACAGGCCCAAGGCCAAGATTGCTATAAATAAGAATGGTCATCCTTATGCACCAACTTTGAACCAAAGTTGTTTAAGTATTTCCTCATGATACATACATATGGATGCCTAATAGAATTGAACAAAAGCGGAATCATAAACATGAGATAATCATAAAAGGCATATGTTCACCATTCTACAAAAGCACCAACCACAGTTTTTGTGACACGGTAACCAGCCTGTCATACTTACTTATACATTCCTAAAGACGGTCCTGGAGCCAGAAGCCAGCGCCTACCAAAATATATGACATTTTCTACCAAACTATACATACTTTTAAGCCTACACATACCCGCACAGGTTCAAAATACTAAGTTCTTTTAGCTGTTGAGACTGCTACTCTGCAGGAGGCTTCTTCTTCGTGGGAGTCTCTTTAGGGCCTGCAGATGCTCACGTACAATAACCAGTCATTAAATCATCATTTGTACAGCTCCATGGAGACAGTTAAAAAAAAGGAAACAAAACATGTATAATTTGATCAAACAGCTAGTGCACATATCAACAATTAAAAATTGTCTTGTTAGTATTAAAGTATAAGCATATACAGAACTATCATATATCAATGCATAAAGACAATAGTTATCTAGTTATCACATCGTTTAAGTTGCATGGATCTGTTTCGATGCTCTTTATAATTTTCATTTTTCGTTTATAGGTTTTAGAGATTACATATATTATATTTGTTGTCAATGATATCATCATGCTTATATTTACTAAGTTCTGCAGGTGTAAATGTAAAAAAAATATAGAAATAAAACATGTCTAAGTTTCTAAAGTTCCTATTTAGTAAATTATGGCATACCTAATCTTTAACGCATAAACAATTTAGAGTAAATAAAGTTGCTTTTTAGTCAAATTATGGCATACCTCATCTTCATGAATCAAACACTTGAAAGGCTTGTCATCTTTGTCAAATGACTTTGAAGTGCCCTGTTTATCTACACAAAAGAATGATACCGTTGTTACCACCACTAACAATAGACATTTGATACAGAACGTGTGATTGTAAAATAGTAACCGTCGCCAATGGAAGCAATTATAGGTAGAATGGAGGTAAAAGTAGAACAGAATACACACCGCCTCTTCACAGTTAACTTAAACCAACACGATGAATATCATACCTATTTATATATTTTCCTTATCGCAACTTGAAAAGGCAGCAAAGCCAAAAAAAAATTAACATTGATCTAACACCAAAATTAATGATAAAACTTAACTAATAAGCAAATAGCAACTCAAGTATGGTCAATATCCTTGGATGTTCAACCAAATGGTAATTTTCATCAGTAATTGTGACCTAATGTTAATCACCAATAATTTAATGTATTATATAATGTAAACGCCTAACAAATCTGGAAGATTGGAGAGGAAAAAAATAAGGATTTTAGATTATGAGTTAAATGCACCTTTGATTAGGAAATGATCTTTGCAACATATGGTTGATTCTTAAAAACACCCATTTTTTACTATGAAGAAAAAGAGGACAATTACAAACAAACCTGGGTCAAGAGTATCTTTAGAATCCTGCAAAGACACAAAGTATAACGGAGGCATCCTGAAAGGAGAACACACCAAAACTGTGAACACTTATATATAAGAATTCATAAGAACCAATAGGACACTAAAACTATGCAGCTATTTGTTGTCAACAATTCATAAATATAGTTCTAATTTAAGTTCTATTTGTTTATCTGCATGTTTTATGTATACAGAGAACAATGAGATTCATCAACCTCTAACAGAAAAGGTTAAGAATACCTTATGTACCTCTATTTTTAATTAATCTGCAACACATAATAGCATTGATGGACCAGATGGTGTAAAATCACTACTTTTGAAGCTTTAAAATCTATTAGATGAGTCATAAAATCATAGTGAGGTTTAAGATACAATAATAAAGAAAATGAAAACCCAACTCCAAAGAACAAACAATTAGTAAAAGTGTTATTTTAAATCTAGTTACTGAGTCCGAGATGATGATTCAGTTGCAACAGTGTCAATTTAGTTGCCATTATAATTCCGGACTTTGATTATCTGCAGAAGGAAAGAAATATAAAAATGAGCATGAAATCAGTTACCTCCATGGTCATGAGAGTAAGGACGAACATATTAGCTAGAATGAAAGCCAAACCATCGACTCAAAACCCTACCTGATGCCTCTCGGTTAAACTAATGCAAAGTAGTAGGTTATACTAATTTCAAACACACACACACATTGCTAATAGAATATAGAGTTAGGTTACCAAAAGCGTAAACCTAGCCTAATCACTCTTTCCCAAAGATTTGGAAATAAAAACACTTTCAACATTGATACAACTAACAATAATGGATCCTCAAAGATCCAGTAAACTTCTAAATGACTATGGAAAAAAAGAAACATAACATTCTGATTAACACGCAACCAAAAGAACACATCATAGTAAATTAGAGGTTTAGATACCTGTGATTAAAACTCCTTAGGAAGCTGATGTTGAACAGTGTCGGCGACAGAGAAATCAAGGCCTGCACTAAGAAGATGATTTTAGTAAAAAAGGAAGAAAATTTAACTCAAAACTCCAAAATCATAAATCAATTAGGTGTAGACCAGCGGTTTTAAGAATTTGAAAAGCATCATAGCAAGAACAACTTAAAACCCCAAAACCTAAGATCACCGGTTTGGTAGCCACAGAAACGTTCTAAAACCGATTTCAGGTAGCAAATTTAATAATTCCAAGATCATCATAGCAATCTTCCTCATCGTCCATTTCTAAGAACCCAGAGCAGATCTGAGCAACGTGAACGAAACCACGTGAAATCAAAATTGGAAAAACGTAACACAAACCTAATCGAGAAAAAGTAAAGGAAAGGGGAGTAAACGCGAAGATAAGCATGGAAAGTTACTGACCTTCGGTTATTTCGTCAGACAAAGCCGTCACAGACAAACCCTAGCAGCCATAAGTGATTTCGGAAGTCGCTGCTCGCGATGACCTTCTCCGGCAGAGATCGTCTCCCTGTGAACCCGTAGTTGAGATAATAGAGACAGAGAGAGGTTGAAGGCGTGAAGAAACATGTGAGGGGAGACATATGGAGATGAGAGATGGCAGAGGTAATCACTTGAAGCAGATCTGATTTGTAGAGAGAGAGAGAGAGATTGTCAAAGTTTGAAGAAGATAGGCATGGTAGTCAAAGTTTGAAGAAGATAGGTATGGTATATGAAAGACACGCACGTTATCTTCTGAAGACTAACTTAATAGCCTCAAAGTTTTATAGGGACCAAATATGAAAATATATAGTGTCAAAAATAAAAAACCTAGAAACCTCACTATTTAAAAGATGATTTTTTATATTTAGTTAATTACATTACATTACATATTAATATTAATATATATAATACTAGGTTAGTAACCCGTGTATTACACGGGCTGAATTTACCTTCATAATATTAGATAAAATACAAAAGAAAAACAATTAAATAGATTTGAAATTATAAATGGCATAATTTATTACAAAATATTAACTTCAAAATATTAACTTGTGATTATATAAGGAAATTTATTATGTTAATTTGTCATTTTTTTTATAAAATGAAATTTTGGTTTGGATATAATTGGTAATTAGCCTTAAATTGATAATTTCTAAAATTGATAATTGAATGTGATTTTGACATGTGGCAATGATGATGTGGACTCTCTAGAAATGAGACATTTGGCAAATTTTTAGTGCTTTATTAGTATTAAAGATTTTTACATATAAAAAGTACAAATTATATTGTGTGGTTAGGAATCCTATATCAAAAAGAAAATTAGGTATAGTAGTAACTAGTAACCTTTGCATATCTAAAGGGACACCTCTCTTTGTTTGCCTATATATACCTCTTGCCCTCTTTTTCCTTATTTGTTAAGTCGCAGTGAATCTTTCAGAAGAGTAAAGATCTCAAATTTCATCATAAACTCTACACTCGTAAGTCAAACTTTCTTCTCATCTTCATATATCCATATATATACACTTTATTTTTGTCCATATGTATCTCTAAAGTATACGTAGCCACTAAATTTAGACACAGGTAATCGCACAAAAAGATACAAAGATGAATAATTAGAAATTTTGTTGTTACGCAACCTATATTTATAACAATGCAAATGTTTATGATTACATAAGGTATTTTCATATTTACGTGAGATGTCATATGACGCTTATTTTTTTGTGTTCTTTTATAAAATTTATATAACGACACTAGTTTTAAATTAAATAAAGCAAAAATTGCTCGATTTTAGAATGTAATGTTTTTAAAACAAGCTAATGCAAAGTAAAAAGGTTATTTAAGTTTAAGAGATGGACAGATGTAAAAAGCTAACAATAATAGACTATTCAAATTTTAGATCTTTAAATAATTCACTTTGTTTATTTTATGTACGTGACAACTGACACCCTTATGATCTCAGTAGTTGATTATCAAGAATTAATGATCTAGATTGCTGCTTACGTTTTATAAGTTACAAATATTTTGTAGTTGATGCTCCCTGTTAAAATAGCAATTAATAATAATTTTTGACGCTAATTAAAATGTCACTTTCGCCCTTTAGTTATCACACATAAAGTGGTTGAAAATAAATGATGTCCAATCACCACAAAAAATTCAAGTGGAGAACCTTTACATCCAGCGATCCTTAGAAAGAAAAAAAAAATGAAAATTATTATCATGGAGGGGAAAAATCATGCATATTCACATGGTCCACCGTGCTCTGAAGTCTGAAACCACATCTAATTGTGATTTTTCCCAATCAAAAATAAAAACTTATATAAAACCATAATCTTTAATAGAAAGTAGGTTTCTGCTTTGACAACTAAGAAGACAATAATCATCATTCATATTGAAAATTTAGAAGGAAACAGAAGGTAAAAGAACAATACGTTCGTCGCTAAACATTTTTATATAGTAAAACTAAGTCGTTGTTTAATGACAACATTCATAAATCTTGGTATTATAACTTTACTGTGCATGACATGTTGGAGTCTGCCAAGTAGCTCAACGACCTCAGGTGCGAGAAAGCCAAAGGTATCAAATGCAAAAGGTATAAACACATGTCGGTTTTCAGGACACGTCTAATGTCTTCTCGTGTTTGAACACCGAGGGAAACCCCTGTGAGATCCACACAATCATGCCCCAACCCCCACCACCACATCCAACCAAATATCAAATTGTCAGCTGGTCTAAGTGTTGATCTGCCTTATAATGGGTCGGTTAAGAAATTCATGGTGCCTCCTTCTTAGCAGAAATCCCGGCACACTTAAGAACGTCAAAAAGAACATCCCTAACCCAAATAATTTAATTTAATTAGTTTTTTGAAAAATTTAGTTGTTATAGGGCGGCATATGATTGTGCTAACACCTATGTTATACGACTCGTAGAATCTTATAAAACTCATATGACATAAGGGCTGGCTTATGAGAGGGGCAGGGTTGGTGATGGTAAAATACGTGTATATGTATGTAATACTTAAATTATCAAAGGATCAAGTTAGGTGGTGTGATAAAAAAAATATATGAGTTTAAACCCATATGTTTTAAGTTTAGATCTTGCATGCTTGCATGTCATATTTATATTTATTTCTCTTTTCTTTTTGGACTTTTTTTTATCTTTGTTATTTTCGTTTCCTCCTTTTATTTTTTTTATTTATTTAAGTTTTCTTGATTAATTTTAATTTAACATTCTTTTAATTTATGGTCAACACATTTGAAATGATATTATTAACAACAATACAATATTAAGTTTGTTTTTAGTAGCATATATATATATACATGTCTTGTCCTGCTAATTTTCGTATAATTTTTCACAAATTCTCAAAAATATCTCTACTGTATAACATGTGTAGAAACCGATTTCACATGATTTGTATGCTTTTTACAGACGTCTTATACAACTTCTTATAAGGCGTCATACTCCCTATATGACCAATCCCCATATGACATGCCTGTGATGTTTCATTTGTACGGGTGTTCCGTTAGTTCGATTCTAAAATAATGTACGTACTTGAGAAAAAATTCTACTTGTCGGTCCTTCAGTTCGACTCTAAAATAATGTTTCTTTAGTTCAACGTTAAAATTCATTTTCTTTAATTCAAAAAACAACAAATTAATTAGCATATGAGTTAATGGTGTATTGTATACAAAACTTAAACATAACCATTAGGTCCTAAGCCCAATAATTTGAGCGTTTGCTTTAAATTTTAACGTTGTTACGTAGTCTTTTTATATTTTTATTTTCTTTACATCAAATTAACAATATCAATTATTTTATATACTCGTATTTTTCTGGCAACAACTAGGTAACCGTAATAAATCTAGATACTTCCTCTATATTTAAAACACAAAGTCCGTACCATTTTTTGTGCACAGTGTACAACCTTTAAAGCATGTTATCTTTCTTCTTCTGCGCGTTGTACAAGTCCAATTTTACCTCTTTTTAACTCCTTGGACACGTGTCTTCATTTCACCATATCTTACTCAAATCATTTTTACCTTATCCTTCTTTGATTGATCTCATTTTTTACCGTTTCCTTTCATTTGTTGTACGTTTGATGGAATGTTCCTCCAATTTCAGTGAAATCGCTCGTAGGTTGGAATTTAAAATCGTATCATTCGTTATGCGGTCTTTTACACGTTTCCTTTTTTTTTCTTCAAATTAAGTAACTAATACTGATACAGCTACTTTTAAAGTTGTTTTTACCGTATTAAGTTTGAGTTTTATTCTTTTTTGGTTTGTAGCCTCTATGCTTTCAAGATTATTAACGTTTATCGGATAACCTTAAACCATTAAACATACATTTAAAATAGATCGAACTAACGCATATCCTAACATTTATCGGATAGCTTGATGATCCAATAAAAAAAGAGTGAATTATGTGTCCATTAGTTTTCCACGTTTTGTAAGTTGTGTCATTTACATTTTTTTAATAACACTGAATGTTCTTTAAACTTTGCAAAGTTTTACTCAGTGTCATTTAGCCTAACAAACCTCACACTGAGTGTCCCTTATATTATATAAAAGTTACACCGTGTGTCCTCCCACGTAACAAACACAATTGGAACAAAGGACAATGAGTGAAATTTTATAAAGTTTAAAGGAGATCCAATTGTATTAGTTAGGTAAAGACTAAAATTTACAAAACGTCCGAATTCACTATAAAAAGGAAAAAAAACCTAAAAGCTAAAACACTCAAATTATTATTATATTATTATTATTTAATTAATAAAGTCAAATTATTAAGGCTCGGTTACTCACACACACCCTTTTTATATATTCACACATTTCAAACGGTCGACTGGGAAAAACGGTTGTTTGGAGAGGTCGCTTGGGACCAATTGGTCATTTGGGTCCGAATTTTTTTTCTTTTTATTATATAAAAAACCTTCGCCTCTTGAATTTTACGCGACCGTCGTCAATCCGCGTAGGGATTGTTTTGTCCAAAATAATCGTCTTGGATCGTTTTACCCAAAAGTGTGTTTTTATAAAAAAAGATTTGTTTAAATATAATGACTCCTTATTAAATACGGGTTGAGTTCTATAGCAAACCAATATTTTGCAAAAAACCAATATTTTGCAAAAAAGCAAGAAAAAATTTTATTTTTCTTAAATTTTTTTTATATGTTTCTTTCATTATTTAAGAATACTGGAAAAAGAAAAAACTTTAAAAGCATTTTCGAGTTTTTTAAAAAATAAAATAAATTTCGGATTTTAGTTTGAAATTAATAATGCACTATGCAACAATAATATAAAATTGGTTTATGAATGTCAATTATTTGGCTTTTAAATTATTCGCATAAACACGTCCATATTTAAGTTAAGTTTCTTCATTTTAAGTAGTTTTAATTATAATGCATTATGCAATACTATTAGTAATATTGCATGATACATTAATAAAAAATCACTAAATTTTTTATTTTTTAATTTTTTTTCCCATAAATAAAGCTAATAATATTATAGACTTTTTAGTAAAAAAATTTTAAAAATTCAAAATACATGAAGAAATTATAAAAAAAAGATTAATTTTCTAATTTTTAAATAATTATTGGTTTTATACTTTTATATAGATATTTTCCTCATTAAATACCATCAAACCACAAACAAATGAAAAGAGCAATTTTGTGTAAGGTATCTTGTCCATCCCCAACCCGGCGACGTGTACCTCATACTTTCTGTTTTCTTTCACGTGCGAATTGATCCCGCCGGCGACACGTATATTTCTCTGACCGAATTCCGACGAACAATGTTGCACCGGCACTGAACTACCATACAAAATCCACTCTGCTCTCATTTTAACTTCGAATCTCCATCAAAAGTCAAAACCTCCCTCAGATTTGATCAAACAATTTGGCGCTTCCGTTACTCATAACCGAATGTAAGCTTTTGTCCTCAGTTCGTTCAATCGTTCTCTCAGTTGTTCATAGCATTTTCACTTTCTAATTTAATTCATCAGTGAACTGATTTCGTTGCGTGAAATTCGAATCGCGAATACTGATTTCATGCATTCGTGAGTTGTACCGTACGGATGAAATGATGAATCCGTTTGTGTTTTTCTGCACTGGTGATTCGATTGTTTTTTTTGTTTAAACAGCTGATTGAGCTTTGAAACGTACTTCTTCCTGTTATTGCAAAGCCATTTTTGGGAAATTATGGTGTATTTTTCATGAATTTGTAAACTATTTTGGACTTTTGGTGTCAAATGGTAACATTGCTCTGTAACTTCTGTTTCTAGGTATTAGACAGTTGTAATACAAGGTCTGATTTGTACAGAAGAGTGGAATTTGTGAGGTCAATTATGGTTGCATTTGGGAAAAAGTTGAAGGAATTGCAGATCCAAGAATGGAAAGGGTAATGCTCATGAATTTCCATCAGGAATGGATGTTATAAAGCTTGTTAATTTGTTTATACATTTATCTGAAAGCTTGCTTATTATGTTTTTATTTTCAGATATTATATAGACTACAAGTTACTAAAGAAGAGAGTGAAACATTATGCTCAACAAGAAGAGGTTGATGCCCAAAATCGCGATCATGTTCTGCGTGATTTCTCTCAAATGCTTGATGAACAGGTTCCTGTTTGTTAGTTGTTACTATTAGTTGACGAAAAGCAGAACTATTTTAAGCCAATAATAAACGTCAGCTACGTATCAAGGATCTTGTTTTGTTTCAGATTGAGAAGGTAGTGTTGTTTTTGTTAAAACGGCAAGGTCAGCTCGCGACCAGGCTGTCAGGTCTTGCTGACCGTGATAACGAGGACCTCTCGCATGGACCACGTCATGACTTGATAATGGAACTAAGAGAAGGATATAGAGAAGTGGGAAGAGATCTTTTGAGGCTATTGTACTTTGTTGAAATGAATGCTATTGGTCTAAGAAAGATTCTTAAAAAGTTTGATAAGCGGTTTGGATATAAGTTCACTAATTACTATGTCAAAACTCGAGCAAACCATCCTTATTCTCAGCTCCGACAAGTGTTTAAGCATGTGGTACACCACTAAAACATAGATTTCTTTTGTTGTTTATGATTGCAGACATGTAATTGTGTATTATACCATATCTATACATGCAGGGTATATCCGCAGTTGTTGGATCAATAACTAGGAATCTTGCTGATCTGCAAGATGATGATAGACATTATGCATCAATTTATGACCACCCAAATATTCAAATCTCGGTATTTTTAAAATTTTTCATGTTGTAACTTGTAAGATTCATCTAAATTGTTTAATGACTTCATGTCCTGCTACAAATTACAGGACCCTATCATTGAATCGATAAAAGCAGCTGAGAAACGATTACTGAACTCAACTGATTTCCTTCACTATTTGGGAAAACATGCATTTATTGTGCAAGACGAGTTGTCACCATCTTCATCTCAAGAGCATGTTGTGAATGAAAGATATCATTTTATGTCACTTCTTTTGAACTTGGTGAATACTTTTTTGTATATGGTGAATACATACATCATTGTCCCGACAGCAGATGACTACTCTTTGAGCCTTGGAGCTGCAGCCACGGTTTGTGGTGTGGTGATTGGATCAATGGCTGTTGCACAGATTTTTTCTTCAGTATATTTAAGTGCATGGTCAAATAAATCATACATCAAACCTCTTATTTTCAGCAGCATTGTTCTTCTTATGGGAAACACTTTGTACGCCCTGGCTTATGATCTTGACTCGATATACGTACTTTTGATTGGACGTTTATTCTGTGGGTAAGCTATCTATGTCTTGTAGAAACTTGTCCTGTTGGCAGTTGCATAGTAAATTGACTAACCTTAAAGAAAAAATATGTTCAACTTTAGAAGTCAGATTTTTGAAGAGTCTGATCTGATTGTTTTTTAGACTGGGATCAGCTCGGGCTGTTAACAGGCGTTATATCAGCGATTGTGTGCCTCAAAAATTAAGAATGAAAGCGTCTGCTGGGTTCGTGAGCGCCAGTGCCCTTGGAATGGCTTGTGGTCCAGCTCTTGCTTGCCTATTTCAGAGACAATTTAAAATCTTTTGGTTCACCTTTAACCAAGATACTTTACCTGGGTGGTTCATGGCATTTGCATGGTTTGTCTATTTACTATGGCTATGGTTGTCTTTCAGAGAGCCGCCACTTGAGAAAGAAGATATTGTGCAACACGAAACATCTGGTATGTTTAGTATTCTTACATTTTTTAACTCGACTCTTTTAGTTCTGAGCATTTTGATTTGGGTTGGGTTTTATCTCAAACGGGTCAAATAAAAAAAGCTAAAAAGGAAATGGGACATACAAATTGATTTCTTTAATAGTAAAATGGTTAAAGAGATGTTTATGGGCCAACTCAGCCCGATTTGTATCAGCCCGTAGTAAAAGTGACCTTGGTTTAACTCGACCCGTTTCAACCTGTTACCCAACCTGCTCATCTTGGCACCTATGCTTTCAAATAAACACGGACAAATGAGTTGTTATGTATGATGTTGGTAGCAGGTACCACTGTTGAAATTGATTTTTCCGAGCCTTTACTTTTGAATTCGGGGAAAGATCATCAAGATGAAGATGAGCAACAAGAAGATGAGGATCCTAGTGATAAGTTATCTGAAGAGACCCGTGAGCCTGTGACTTCTATTATGTCTGCATACCGGCTGCTTACTCCATCTGTCAAGGTTTATCTTAAAAACTAGATTATAATCGTAATAATATAGTTTTTTTTTTATTATTTATTAAACTTGAGATCAGGAAAGAAAACAAGTCATCCTTGGGTTGCCTAATTCATTCTGGCCCTTTACTCACCGAGCCATATATCGTTTGCGAACAGGTTCAGTTGATCATATACTTCATGCTCAAATATGCTATGGAGATTATACTTGCTGAATCTAGTGTCATCACATCATACTACTTTGTATGGTCTACGAGCAATGTCGCCATGTTTCTTGGTTTTCTTGGGTTGACTGTTCTTCCGGTCAGCATTTTTGTCGGGGGCTACATCGCCAATGTGTTTGAAGAGAGGTAAAAACTTTGGAAATTTCACAAGTAACATAAATAGAATATGCATAATGCATGATTTAAGAACATGATGAAAAAAAATGAGACCAAGATATCAGCAAAGTGAAAGTTGGATCTGATTTATTAACCTATTCTAATACCTGTTCATCTGCTATATTTTACAAACAAGATTTTGTCAACACAGGCAAGTTTTGGTGGCTTCGGAGCTAATGGTATGCTTGGGTATCGTGTTAAGCTTTCATATGATAGTCCCCTATTCGGCACCTCAGTACATCATCTCGGCTCTTCTAACATTCGTGTCTGCTGAAGTTCTTGAAGGTACATACATATCTAAGTCCCAAATGAATGCTACATTTTGGGTATTTGGACTACAATGATGAATCTGATATTGTTACATTGATAGGTGTGAACCTGTCGCTCCTATCGCGGGTGATGTCATCTCGGCTATCACGTGGGACCTACAATGGCGGGCTGCTGTCAACTGAAGCTGGGACGCTAGCTCGAGTGGTTGCAGATGGAACAATTACACTAGCAGGATACTGGGGGATGAGTGAGCTCTTGAATATAACCTTAATTCCTTCACTGGTTATTTGTATCTCCACCATTGTTGCCACCTTCTTCACTTACAACTCTCTTTATTGACCATCCATCCTTAGTGTTTGCGAATAACCGCCCTTTCATGTCGTATGGATTTTGTAAATAGTAAACGGCGTGTGTATATAACGACTAGGGAATCTCGACCCGTTTAGTTTCATCTGTGCTTGAAGACCGATTCAAGGCAGGTAACTATGGCACGGCTTGTAATGGATATTGTTTAATTATGTAAGAAGGTTTCTCTTTTCTATATGCCATTAGTCATCTCTTGAAACCAACCCCCAAATCATTTGGTTTAGTTTCAAGAGTTTTGTTTGATTCGACAATGAAACAGAAAGTATGTTGGTTTTTTATATGTAAAGATTTGTTAAAGGACTTTTATAAAAAAACAGAAAGTACATTGATTTTTTTAATGATTAAAGTTAAAACACGGAGTAAATAAACCATTGAAACCGATCAAACCGTTCAAACCAAAGATTGTGAAAAGGCTCCTATTCATTGATCAACTTTTATGGTGTGGCACTTTGAAGGTTCAAAACTTTAAAAACATGCGTCTAAATCGAAACAACCGTCTAACCGGTTATTATATTTTATTTTAGAATATATATTTTTTTAATAGCAATTCATAGGTTTTTAAAATATAAATACATTATACCTATACTAGGATTTGAAGTTTAATGTAGTTGAAGGGTTAACATCTTAACCACCATAATATAATATAATGTTCTATTGGAGACATTTTAGAATATAGATTTTACTAACGGTGTGTATAATTATAACTAGATTTTACTATCTGTGTGTTGTCGCGGATATTTACATTGCTAAACTACAATGTAAAGAAAATGAAATTATAAAATAATCGCATAATGATATTAAATAAAAAAGAAATTATTGTAAAGAAAATGACATTTACAAAATGACCGCGTAATATAGTTAAAGAAAAAAATTTAATATGATGTGCCATGTGGATCCGACTATTAAAGCCACATGATCCAATCAAACAAATTAACTATCTCTAATGGGTTGTAGTTTGTTAATATAGATAATCATAAACGGTATTTATAGTTTTAATAAAATTTAATACAAACAAATGATTTCAAAAACAAATATGTTCAAACAATAAAAACCGAACCAAACCAAACCGATAAAACGTCATAAAACTAACCATCCCAACTATGTGACCAAACTGTTATTAGCGGTTTAACCTACGATTTTGTAAAATCTGAGTTTTTGGCCTAGTGGTTAGAAAGAGGGTACCTTATCTAGAGGTTGTGGATTTTTTCCCATACATAAACAGTTTTTAGAGATTTATAGAGTTAGTTTAGAAGTAGCGTAGATTTAAACTTAAAAAAAAAGAGAAAAAAAGAGGATTCTAATTAAGAAAACACGTGTACAAAATACCACATGTCGAAAAACAAACCTACAAACAATTGCATGACGCATCAATGGATGAAAAACATCAAAAAAGAACCTTTGTTTCGTTTCGTAACGAATCTGATCATAATTTTCGTGTTTGAAGTACCGAAACCCCTCCAAATTTTCTTGTTTTCAGATGAAACTCAAAATCATCAATGTCATATAACCCCCCAATCTCCAACGAAAACAATAACAGTAGACGACCTTCATTTCAATCATTTCACAAATCCGTTACTCCGATCCCTCCTCCTCATACTAATCCCACATCAATTCTCTCAAAACCCATCGCCACACTCTCTCTCCCGTTCCCAATTTCTAGGGTTTCTGAAACCAATTCAATACGGAGAGAGGGACGAGATGGCTGCTGCACCAGAAGATATGCCGGAAGGGACGGTGCGAAACGTACTGGAACAACAGACTTTGAAGTGGGTTTTCGTTGGTGGAAAAGGTGGTGTTGGGAAAACTACGTGTAGCTCTATCCTTTCAATCCTTTTGGCGTCTGCTAGATCCTCTGTTCTTATTATTTCAACTGACCCTGCTCACAATCTCAGCGATGCATTTCAACAAAGGTTCACCAAGGCTCCTACTTTGGTCAATGGCTTCTCCAATCTCTATGCTATGGTTAGTTAGTTAGTTAGTTAGTCTTATTCATTAGTATTAAAGTTTTTACTGGATTATATTTATATCAACTGGGCTGCTCAATTTTGAAAAAGAAAAAGACAGACTAACTTATTTGAATGCAAAATTGAACTGTGTATCTTGTTAGTCTAGATGATCTTTATGATCTTTATATTATAAGGCTTAAGGCTTTCCGTAGTGGTTTGAGAGTTGGGTGGAGTTATGCGACATGTGGCGGATGACGTGGAAATGGGGGTTATGAGGTAAGGGGTGTAGTGGGGGGTTATGAGGATGTGGGGTTATGAAGATGGGAGAACCAATAGAAAAAAAGCAACAAAAAAAAAGAAAAATAAAACAAGAGAGGGGGAGTGGCGCCATGTTAATAACGCGTGGGACGATTTTGTGTAAGATGGCACCTAGGGGGGTGGAGGAGGGGCACCATAGAGGCGCCATCTTGTGTATTTGGTGGGGGATAACGCCCACTACGGATAGCCTAACTGTATTTGGGCCAGATTAATCAGTTTACGAGAATTCACAACACGTTCTTTTATCTTTATAATTTATCTAAAAAACACATTTATCCATAAAATTTAAAGACTTTTAAAAAACACACTACTTCACATTCCGTATCCTTAAAAATCCCATATACGTGTAATGAAAAATTGGTATATTTTCCAATCTCTTATATTTATCCCTTAAAATTTAAGGATAATGTTTGAATACAAAGATGCGGATGTAAGGGAAAAAGTAGACATTTTTTATATTTTCCTTAAAATTTAAGGATATGGTGTGATATAAAGAAGCTTTCGTGATAGAGAAGTTGTGGTGAATTGATTATTGAGGTAAATGTGAATTGTCTACATATTCTTTAGTTGTTTTAATTTATTTGAGTATCTACACATCCAGGCATCCCCTTTGTTTGTTGGTGTTTTGTTTTGTTCTCAAGGTTTATTTAGGGGGTGTTTGGATGAGCTGCAAAGTTTCACAAATAAGTTTTGCAGTTTTTTCCAAAACTCTGTATGATGATTTTTTTTAAATTATATAGGTCCAAACTAAGCTAACTAATTTGTTTACATGATATAATTGAATGTTTTTTATTCTGTTAGTTCACCTATGGATTTCTACTTTAGTTTAATACTTCACCAATTTGCATGATATAAATGAAATGGCAGAATAGTCTTTGTTAACTATAACTTGTGGCATGTTTTGATTGTTCTTTTAAGCTTTAATGAATTGGTACATCATGCTTAGACCTTTTTCAGATATTTAATTTCAAACCAAGTAGTATGATTCTTGATGATGTGACCTAACTGGTCTTATCTTCCTTTTTAGGAGGTGGACCCCAATTTTGAGGAAGGAGAAGACGGGGCAGAAGGAATGGATGGTTTCTTGTCAGATTTAGCAAATTCAATTCCCGGGATTGATGAGGCTATGAGTTTTGCTGAGATGCTAAAGTAAGACCCCCTTTTTGTAATTTAATAAGAACATGACAAGCACCAACTAAACTATGAGTTAGTGTACTAATGTTACTCTACAATTCGAGTGTTTTATCAGTTAATCTACTTGAATACGTGGTTATTTGAACAACTTTATAATTTAAAAAAAGTATATATTCTGTTATATTGTATCCTTGACACGGTAAAAAAATAACATTTGACAACATTGTGGATTTCTTATATATGGTATTCGAGGCAACACAATACTTCCTAAGAGGCACATGATAATTGTAGGTTTTATTATGGAACTAGATGCTTCAAGAAAAGCATCTATCAAATATCTACATTTTCTCTCAGTAATGATATCATAAAGAATCTTGTGGACTCAAACCAATATCACCAATTCTTTTGTAACAATGATTAATGGGCAAATGCCAAATAGACAATTTTGTCTAGAAGCTTTTTTCTTATGATTTGTGTTAACTGTTAAGGTGGTAATGATTTCTGATCATGGAATTATCCACTAAGTATGCACTTTATTGTATCATTATATAAAAGTTTGTCACTTTGGAATTAATGCCAATCAATGTGATTTTTTTGAAATTTTCAATTAGTGAAATCTAATTCCTTGTCAGATCAACATTTTAATGTCATATTGTCTTTTTTCCAACCTTATCATTTGTTCAAATGTATTTCATTTCTGTATGAATTTTATTGCTAAAGTAAAAGAAGACATTACATAAAATACTGCAAATAGGAAAACTTTAAGAAACAAATATAAAAGAATAAATTGTGATTTTGGATATAGAAGTTACAAGGTTTGACATTAAATTGTCAAAGGAAGACATCTCAAGTGAAATACAGGTTGTATATAATAATGTTATATAAATCAAGGGTATTCAAGGAAATAACTTCTACTTTTCATTAAAATCTTACATAAGGTTGGTGCAAACTATGGATTACTCTGTGATAGTTTTTGATACTGCTCCCACCGGACACACACTTCGGCTGTTGCAGTTCCCATCAACGTTAGAGAAAGGTCTTTCCAAAATGATGAGCTTAAAGAGTAAATTTGGTGGCTTGTTGGGTCAGGTATTTTCTCTTTGCTAACATTTATGTTAACTTAATAAATACAAGAATGAATATCTGGTCAAATATAAAAATATTGGGAGTGTTGGGATGCGTCTCATTATGATCGTTTTGATTATCTAGGGTTAAATTAGTTAGCTTTGGAGGAGCAGGTAAGAAGCTGTAAGAAAACTGGTATTGAGACAATGTAAAAGTACCTAACTATCCCTAACGGTTAACGTTAATAAGCTGATCATGATTGTTAATGTCGCAATAATTACTTTGAAAAGGCACATCCAAATGCCCCCATAGAGACGCAGAGTTGATAGCTAAAACATTTTACATACAGCAAATGTGTTAAATATGACTACAAAAACAAATCAGAATCCAAATCTTTAAATAAGAGTATTTAGGAGTCTGTATGCAATAAAAACAGAATTTGGGTGACTGCAACCCATTTGACCCATTCCTTTGTAGCTAATATTTTTATTTTACCCATTTGAGATATAAAATAGGAAGAAGAAAACTTGATCCATTCTTTCAGTTTCAACTACCATGAATACAAGCATGTGCTCTCATTCTCAGATTTTTCACTTAAGAATTTGGTTTCATGGATGCATCATGCATTTAATAATCACTATTGACCTTGTTGAGTGTTTGGGAAATTCTGATTATTTAAGGAAGTATTAAATAATTTTGTTTTACCATTTGATGGTAACTTCTATTGCAGCTGGTATCAAACTGAATGTTCATATCCATTAGTGATTGTATGATTTTAGTTGTTTTTGTAATGTTAATGGCAGATGAGTCGTTTGTTTGGTGTTGGAGATGAGGTAGGTGAGGATGCAATCCTTGGAAGGATGGAGGGTATGAAAAGTGTGATTGAACAAGTCAACAGACAGTTCAAAGATCCGGTAACCGCCTTAGTTCTTCTTCTGTATATTCATAATAAAAAAGTTTGACCGTTTTTTCTATGACAGGACTTGACAACTTTTGTATGCGTATGCATCCCAGAATTTCTCTCGTTATATGAGACAGAGAGATTGGTGCAAGAACTCACTAAATTTGAGATAGATACACATAATATTATCATCAATCAAGTGCTTTTTGATGAGGAAGGTACATATGAATACATCTTTCAATTAATTTTTATTTTGAGCATCGCCTTTGCAAAAAAAATAAAAAAATTCTGATCTAAATTGTAAATTAACCATTCTTGTGACAACAATATTGTATTTGACCCCTTTTATCTTTTTCCTAGTTGGTGTTTTTGACCCATTTATGGTAAGTGGGTCAATTTGGGTTATACTTTACTCTAGTGGGTCATATGAGTAGAATTAAATTAGATTAAATGGAAACAAGTCAAATGAGTCAGAAGTTATCCGAAGTGTTTACAATATCTATAACCTTCTAAATTATTTATTTCAAAAGTTTGATTAGCACTGTAACAATGAAGCTTTCTAATCATATTTAAAATATTAACTGCTTACAAAATTAAAGAAAATGTTTGTGGGCCGGTCCAACCCACCCGACCTTTTCGGTGCCGATTTTGACCTGTTAGTTACGTGCCCTTTTCCGCCATTTTGCCATCTATATGTTTGTTCGTAACAAGCCTTTTTTTTTTTTAATTTGAACTTTAGGTGTTGAATCTCAGTTGCTCAAAGCAAGAATGAAAATGCAGCAAAAATATCTAGATCAGTTCTACATGTTATATGACGACTTCAATATTACAAAATTGCCCTTGCTTCCAGAAGAGGTATGGTTATTTTCTGTATAATGCAACCATTACTTTTTCATTTTCATGTTGTTTGATGTAACCATCAGGTCATCATATGTGATCTTTGTTGAAAACTTGAGTGCTGCTATTTTTCTTACTTCGATTCTGGCCAAATAAATGATACATTTTGTTTCAATGATATCCAAAGTCAAGTGATTAGTCGACCAAGTACGAAACTTTCGTTTAGCAAAATGACCGATCTACCCTTGAATATGTTCATTGTTGAATCCTCACTATATCACACACAACATGTTTCAACTCAACTTATTCTTCATCTTTAGGTAAAGCTTCATGATATTCCTCTTCTGTTTTTAGATATTCCAAAGTAATGATATGCTTACTAAGTTGGAAACTTTAAGCAAAAAGACCAATTCTCCCCTGAATCCCATGATGAAATCCTGCACTAGTACCCTCTCAATCTTTTATGTTCTTTTTTAGGGTGTCTACCCCAATTCTTTTCTCTCCTCAATATCCAAGGTAAGTTAGTATCTGCTAGCATGGATTATCTTGAGCAGAATGACTTAATTACCCTTTAAGGTTCTTGCTATTTTTCCCAATCCCACATTCTGTATATTATGTCCTCTTTCTTCCTTGGATTCTCCAGTTTCCTGTCTGAGATATCCCAGGGGAAGTGATATGTTTTACAACTCAGAAACTTTTTGAGCCAAATGACTAATATACCCTTAAGAAGAATTCATTGATGACCCTTCAAGGTAGTCATGCATTCCACATGCTTACTCTAAGTTTCTCAACTTCTTGTTCTGAATATGGTTCTGATACATTTGGGCTTTCTAGAATATTCCAAGAGAACCGGACATGCTACCGACTTTATAAGCAAAATGCCAAATCTATCCATAAAAACATATTCATTGAATGTTGACTGCTCAATAAAACTGCCCATTCTACATGTCTTTCCCTCACTTTTTTTTAAATGTTTTTTGGCAAAATGACTAATCTGCCCTTGACAGCAAACCACCGTAGACCTCTTATCAGTCGCATTGTAATTTGCAGGCTTGTGTTCTGTTTGTTGGATTTAAAATGCATGATTTAATTGACAGGTTTGTGGAGTGGAAGCTCTAAAAGCATTTTCAAAGCATTTTCGAAAACCGTATGAACATTCGATTGCACGAGGGACAGTAGAAGAGCTGGAACTCAGAGTTTCAAGGCTACAAGGACAGCTTAGAGAGGTGGTATCAGAACTAGAAAAAGCCAAGCAAGCCAAATAAGTACACTCTAAACCAACACTTTTTTCCACTTTCTGTTAAATTTATGTTCCATTTTCTCTTTTCTCTTCAGTTTTGTAGATTTAGATTACAATAAACTAAATTCTTCGTTTCGACTCTGTAAGATTATTAATTTATTATCATTATTATTATTATTGTTGCTCACATTAGTCATACATGGGACCAACAATATATCTTATGTTGCATGAGAAGCTGGATTAGAACTGCATCTCATTATAATAATTGCTAGTGAAAAAGATCCCTGCAAGTACAAATGGTTACGACAGTTAGTTAATGGGTTATCAGTCTTTTTAAGTTTTTTTGGTCTTCTTATAACTGCTTAAAATACTTCAGTTAAGAATATATTATAAGCAAGGGGGAGCTTATAACGTGCCAGCGGTGACCCCGGTCACTACTGATTTTTCGTCCAGGAGTATCGAGTATACGTATAGTTTCTCGAAATTTTTTATATGTATTAACTCGGTCACTACTAAGGGTATGTTTGGGATTGTTTTTCAAAAAGCATTATTGACTTGTTAGTTTTTCAAAAAACCAATAAGCACTTTTGAATGTTTGCCAACTCAATAAACACTTTTACTTTGATTTTTCATAAAGGTAATGAGTCAGTTTTTAATAAACCAACTTTTTCTGGATTTTTAAAACTGTCTATAGCTTTTTGGGTGATTAATTATCATAACACCCTTATTTTAAATTTATACTCAAATAACTTTATACCCATTTAACCTCTTTTGAGTCATTTTACATATAAAAACTAAGCCACACACTTTTTAAAAAATCACTCTTTATGATTTTGGCATAATCATAAACATTTTAGTTCTTTGTTTGTTACAAAACATATAGTTATTTCATTTATAAGAACCATCATTTAAATTAATGAAGAAAAATTATATTTTTATAGTTTTTATAATTTGACCCGACCTGAAACAATTTCAAGCTCCGCCACTGATTATAAGCTAAATTTCAAGCTCCGCTAGAAAAAATTTCGGTCACAACTAGAAAAAATTTCAAGCTCCGCCACTGATTATAAGCTAAATTACCCGAGCATGTAAATATTGTTTCTCACTAAAACCTTTTAGTCAACAAAAATATTGAAATATTAATATTGATTGAACATTTTATTATTGTATTAAAATGTTAAATAAAGTAAGTTTTAGCTTTAAAGCTTAGTTGATTCAATATTTTTATTTTAAACTCATTATGTCTTTAGCGATTTTAACTGCGGTATAATTAATTCAACCGAAGTCATTCAAGCCGAATTATGATATTATCTACATTTTCAATTGTCTACCGTAGCAATGCGCGGTTCGTTACCTACCGATTCTCATGAAATGATAAGGACAAGATAAGATAAATAAATTGTCTAAGATTGTTTATTTTTCACTGTTTTTTATTTAAAAAAAATTAATAATGGCAATTAAAAAAAACTAACAAAATTTCTCCTTTTAACTATTGTTCACATAGCAAGAGTTCATTTCATAGCATTTATGATAAGGTTTAATGTTTCGTCTTGTCTTAGACTCATTAGGAAAGCGTCCAAAGCACCCGATCAGTGTTACATTGGATATGCAAGTACAATATTGTAAGACTTTCCTTGATGACTGTGACTCTCCCCAATAAAGATAATAGCAGTGTTGCAGAAATCGCGATTAATCACCGATTAATCGGTGATTAATCGCTTGGCGGCCCTCAGCCGTCTACGATTAAGGACTTGACGGTTAGTTGGTCAATGATGGTCAACATCGGTCCTTGGCGGTCTAGACGGTTAGCTTAAAATTTTAATTTTTCTATTAATTTTTTTTAAAAGCATCAAAAATTAAGCTATAGACGTATTTTGAAAGAATGTTAAAGAAAGATGCATATTTAAGTATGAAAATATATTTGTTTTTTGAGATTATTAGACGTATTAGTCTTTACTATTGTAGTTTTTGACATAAACGTTTATTTAAGTACTAGATTATGACTTTTTTAAGGTTTTTACTTATTTACTTGTTAATTATTCTAAGATATCGCCATATTGGAAATATATATGTGTATATTTATTTATTTTATATAATCTAGGGTCTCCGATTAATCACCGATTAATCCGATTAATCGTTTAACACCAGTCGACCGTCGAGCAACCGCCAAACGATTTCTGCAACCATTGATAATATGAATAGCCGATAAACCTAAACGTTTAATCACAAATCAATGAGACATGATTTTCAAACATTTGACCTGCAACAATAAAATCTTATTATATATAGTTTAAAAGTAATCAACAAATTATAAATATATACAGTTACCAAACTACTCTTCATCAATAGTGTTTATGTTCTTTAGTGTGTTTTTTTTTCATCAATAGTGTTTATGTTTTGGGTTTGTCATTTATTATTATTATTATTTTTTTGTTGATGGTGTAATAGATAAAGTCATATAAAATAAAATTTTACGTCCCAGACTCAAATGTTTTTAGCGCAACGTCTCTAATTTTAATGTCATTACGCAATATTTCTTCACCAGCGTAACGAATTTAGCACATAAGTTAATGATGTAATAGTTTTTTTTAACAACCAATATATTAAAAAACAACTAGCAAGGAGTTATGACATTACAAGGAAATGAAAAAAAATATAATTACACCACGAGTCCCAATCCATCCGAAAAATCAACCCTTATTCTTAATCCAAAGGTAGCTCAAAGCTCTAAAAATTTTCGAAACAAGTCCTCCGCCCTTTGGAATCTCCTATTAAAAAAAACATCGTTTCTAGCCTTCCAAACGCACCACAAAGAAATAACAAAATGGCATGCAAAAGGAGTTTGTGTTTAGCATGAAAAGGCCAGTTGATGTGAACCTGCATGACGTCTTGCACCGGCAACAACTCGTGAGGAGCTTTCACCCAACCCATAACTAAATTCCAAACCATACGCGCATAACGGCAACCCACCCAGATGTGATCCAAAGACTCCTCAGAAGAATGGCAATTCTCACACGTCACCTCCGGGGATCCGCCTCTAAACTAAAGATTAATTTTGGCCGGAATTCGATCCTAACCGTCCTTTCAAACAAAGATGTTGGCTTTAAGAGGGACCCACTTAGTCCATGGAATGGACCACAAGACTCCTTCAAAAGATTATCTTCAATCACGATGCGAATCTTCTTCACATCCAAGTGTTGAAAATCGTCAAGCTGCAATCCCCAAGTCTCCTGCTTTAACTGAAGATTTGCGATCAAGCTACACAAGAAATGCAGTTACGATTCAACTTCCAAATTCAAAACGTGACAAGTCCAATCCCAGTGGCCCACTAAGGAATTCTCCAAGTCCTTGTTCAATCTGATCCCCGGCCACAACGACATTATTAATCTTTTCCAATTTAAACAATAAGGGGTATATACCCTTTAAAGCCCTCGAGTCACTCCAATTGTCCAACCAAAATTGAGCCTTTAAGACCTATCACCTTGCACCTAATTAAAGAGAAAATATTTATACCCATAGGATTTAAATTGAGTTGGAGGCGGCTGCCATGTTGCGCCGAATTCAAAAAGTCATGTACGGGAATGTCGTGGCCCCTAGATTGAAGAATGTTATTTTCATACGTCTAGGGTTTGCTATTCAAAAGGGGCTAGCGGCGCAACTTGTTGCCCGTCTTTCCTACGTGGTAACTTGAGTCTTATACGTTGCTTTTAAGTTGAATGAAATTCTTCCTAGGCCCCGGCCGAGTCTTCTTGTAAAGGAAACATCTCACACTTACATGTAGACAGTGAATGGATTTAGTAACACAAACCCAAAGGTCATCACTTCGCGCTTAAAATCGAAATAACCACTTGCAAAGGAGTGCTAAATTAGCACTTTGAAAAGAACCGATTCCCATGCCGCCTCTCTTCTTGTCTTTGAACATCGTTTTCCAAGCCACACAAGAGATTTTTGAAGAGCCCTCATTTTCCCCCTAAACAAACTTCCTCTTAATAGCTTCAATCTTTTAATCACCGTTTTCGGAGCGCGAAAAAGTGATAAATAATACGAAAAATAAGCTCCCAACACGGACTTTGCCAAAGTGACTCTACCCCAAAAGAAAGCGCACACATCTTCCACCTAGATAATCGCTTACTAACTTTCTTCACCACCTTACTCCAACTAATGATGTAATAGACTAATATGTATAGTCATGTAAGCATAAGTTTTAGGTCGTAGTCTCACTATTTTAAGCGTTTGTTTTCTAATCTCAGTTTTTCTATTTTCGTTTTCTTTATGTGGTGTTATATCAATACAACTGTAGTGTTTGAGTCATTGCGTAGTTAAGTAGTTTTTATTTTTGTTTTTCCTTTTCTTTGCGTAATTTTATAGCAATTTAACTCTTTTATACTCACACTATCTCCATCTCGATAGAGGGCAAATTTTGTTTATTACAAGATAACCTTTTCAATTCTGATGACCCGATACGACCATAAAATCATCCTTTTTTTTTTTTAATTTTATAGACGCCATAAAAAGTTGTTGCTCCGCCACCAGAGTGATACCTTTATGATTTTCCGTTGGGGTTGATCCAAATTGACCAAAAAATCGGAAAAGATTCCAAATTCGAGTGCTTGTTCCTGTGGGGTTTTCTTTTGCACAAATTTCTTCTTGAAAAGAGGCGCGATTGAATTCACAAAAGATTTATGAACTTGGACTTGCTAATTTGGGGCAAAACCCCATCGAAAAATTGAATTTTTAAGTCGCTCAAGGATTGAGGGTTTTGACTTAAAGTGTCAGTTCAAATACAGAGGTTTTCGAAGCTATGGAAGCTTATAAGAGATGGGTTCGGAGGAACAAGGAGTATGTTCATTCCTTAGAGTCTCTTGCTAATGTAAGTCTACTCAGTTTTTTTTTTTCATTTACAAACTCCAAATTAAACTCATTTCTTTTGCGAATTTAGTTTAAGCTGCAATTACTGATTCAAAAATCTGATTGTTATTTTGACCTTTTGGTTATCTAGGTCAAAAAAATCACATTTGCAGAAAGATGCAAGAATACGATAGCTGATTATCTTGATAATTGTAAACTTACATAGTTATTCTAGGCTTCAAACTGTGTAGCATAAATATAACAATTTTAGGGGTTTTAGACATATTTTAGGCTTGTTTGGGGGTAGTTTAAGATGGTTCCAGACCTTTTTGAATGTTTTAGAACCTGTTGGCCAGAAATTGCTTGCCTTTTTGAAGTAAGAACCTCATTCCACAAAGGCACAAATATCAAGTTGATTTTGAGTAACATATAATATAATCATTAATGTTGTGTTTCTTTTACTGTTAGCTCATGAACGAGATGCGCAAAGATATATTTTGTTGTTTCATGAACTTAGATATTGTGTTAATGAAAAGTTGGAAACATGGAGAGCCATTTTGAAATGCAAATGTTTTGAGATTAAACCATAATAAGAACGTGTTAAATCAAGTGTAAATTTAACAATGTTGATAGGGAAGTCGAATGTCCGATTAGACAACTTGGTTATGTCCAAATAGTGAACACCCCTAAAGGATGGTTCTATCTTTTAAAAGGTTCATCCATAAATTTAAATGTGCACTGTGCAGTCTCACGAAAGATTTATAACCAACGAAAATAAGTGAAAACTGAACATGCTGAATAGGGTTTTAGGCCTGTTGTCGAACTTGTTTCTCATGGAGTCGTTTTTTTTCTCTCTCTAAATTTTGCCACTAAAATTCTTGTTATGATGACTTAACATTTCTCATGTTCAGGGAATGACATGGCTTCTTCCTGAGAGATTTTCTGAGTCAGAAATCGTACCAGAAGCAGGTTTTGTGATATTTTGGTACCATTTTACCTTTTTTATATAATAAGATAATCTGTAATAAAATGGGTGGTAGAAGATTATGTTTGGATGTCCTTGCTTAAGGTTCGAATAATCAGAATTCACATATTTGAGAAATTTTGATTATTTAAGGACTTGGTAGATAATATAACCAAAAAAGTACATTTTAGTCAAGCAAAAAAAAACCTTCTCTGAAATGGGAGTAAAATTCTCTAACCAGACCATGCTTATTTATCCCAACATTATTTCAAATTGCAACAATAATCAGATAGTCGGTTCCATAAATTAAAATCCAAATACCTTCCAAAAGCAACTCTTTTGACCTCAAAATTGAAATACTGACATTTAAAAAGCTTATTTGATTCTCTATGACATTTTGCATGGTTTTCTATGCAGTAACGTCGATATTGGGTATAGTGACAGCTGTCAATGATCATATAATCGAAACGACTCCATCCCAAGGGCACCCAAAACCTCAAGAACCTTCTTCTTTTCCATACTCATTGTTTTTGACTTTGATGAAAGATGTGGAAACTTTGGTTGAAGTTATGGCGCAACATTTTTATGGTGATGATGGTAAATGGAATTTCATGGCTGTTACAGAGGCCACAAAGTAAGCAATGCCTCTTAATGACTATTTTCTTCTTTGACTTTTGGGAGTCAAATCTTGTTTCAAGACCTCAAATCGGTACATATTTCTTTATAGTTTTAGCATAAAAATCTTTCCATGACAAGGGGTTCATTTACGGTCTGGTTTATCAATATTAGCTCGAGAATCATGAAAGCAATGTGAAATTTTCATTTCTGAAGTTGAAAAGCAGACAGTTTGACTTTTTAATGTCAAATTTTCAATCAGGGTACTAGCTAGACTAGCTTTATTGCGTAACAGCGGGTACAAGATGCTATTGCAGGGAGGGGAGTCAATAAACGATGGAAAAGATCCAAATGATACAAACCAACCGCAAGCTCGTGGACGGTTATTACAACAGGGGCGGAACGGTAATTTCACTCCTGAGGGAAGGGCTCTCTCTGCAATGAGTAGGTTTGGTGAAAATGCTAGGATGATTAACAATTCAACAGGGTTTCACATGGTTGTACCTCATAATATTAATAATCCTGCAATTATCCAGCTTCCTGGTAATTTTAAACTTTCTTCTGTTTTTATGTTTTTATTTGCTAGTTTTTCCGGTAAAGAAAACATCAAAAGTGTCCTTATGTGGTTGCAGAATCCGACATAAAAAGACCCACCCTCTTGAGTTTCTTGTCTGACAAAGGTCTTCCCGGGGGATTAATGTTAATGGGCGAGATAATGTTTATTGCAAGACCACTTCTTTATGTTCTATTAATAAGAAAATATGGACCCCGGTCATGGCTCCCATGGTTCATCTCATTGACCATTGACCTCATGGGGATGAGTTCATCAACAATGTTGTTGACCCGCCATTTTGACCGGAAGCTTCATCTATCCGATTCCGAGAAGGATGAGGTAAAGTTTTCTTTACATGTTATAAATTTTGAAATTATTACTCCCTTGTTCCCAAAAGTTGCTACATTTTTGTTATGGCAAGTTTTAAGTGAAAATTATTGAATGGTATTTTATAGATTTGACTAATGGTTTGAATAATACGCAGTTGAGAAGGCGGAAACTGTTATTGGCTCTTTACCTTATGAGAGATCCGTGTTTCGGAAAATACACGCGGTATGGTTTGTAAATACAGTTTTTTTATTTTTATCCATTTAGGAGGTAGAAACCGCATTGATCTTGACTCTGGAAAATTGTTGATATTGTTTTTTTTTTTCAGGCAAAGATTGGAAAGTACCGAGAAAATGTTGGAACCTGTGCCTGTTGTTGGGTTTCTCGCAGGTTTGTTTGTAGCACGAGTTTCATCCGATTATTTAGTGATCAAATAATGTGTTTCATATTGATACAACTAAACTAATCACCAATGTGTTAATTCCTTAACTAATCAGAATTTGACAAGCACTCGGACAATTGATCATTTGATTATTAATACTTCCAGCAAGGCTAACAGATTCAATCTGATTGTTTCAAATCCAAACTGCATTGAGCCTTTGTTCTATATTCTTCTTCGGCGTGTTCTTGTTCTTTAAGGTTTGTTATTTTCTTGTTTTTTGCAGCAAAGCTGATCGAGCTTTTGGTTGGAGCGCAAACACGTTACACATACATGTCTGGTTCTTGAAAAATACGCGAAACAAAATGGTACGTTATGTTTTCCATATTAAAAGCTTGATATGTATCTTTAAGCAGCATTCATATTCAAGTTCTAGTGTCCCATAACAACTTCCTCATGCAACTTGAAGATGAGTTTCTCGTATAATGATGTGTCAATCAAGTAACTTGTTTGAGGTAATCCATGGATATCTGCAGATCCAAGTATAACATCCTCATTTTGTCAGTGTATCATGTTTTTTTTTTTAAATATATTCCTCATGTACTAATAATCATCAAGCATTCTTCAAGTCATATCTTTAAATCGCGCTTTTATTATGATCATCAGATTCAAGCAAAAATGACATATCTTTACATCTTTTTCCTTTGCATCTTATTACATATGTCTTTACATCTTTTTCCTTAGTAAGTTCTTTATTCATCATGTGTACATTACTTCTCTTTTATCCTTTTTCATAATGTTAGCATGTTATCATGATATTTCCTTAAATCATGGTCATATCTGTGAAACCACACAGTCCAGACCTTTAGCCAAGCTCAAAACTGCACCCCTGTGGCCATGCCAAATTCACCTTCTGGCACCTCCTCCTCACCCACAAGAAACTCAGGTCTTGATGCTTACCATAACGCTATCCACAGAAGGTCATACACTCATACACCATTAAAACGTGAATTGTCACGAGCACACCATATGCACCAAACTGAAACTAGGATGATTGCTTGTACCATCTTCTTTCTCAGCTTATTTCCAGCAATCCTCCTATGGAGTTCCAATCAATCCTGGAATGAAAATGCAAACACTTGAGGTATCTTGCACCAATTGGAATGGAGGATCAAGATCTACTATTCAGGTGCAAAGCGCAAATAACTTTCCTCCAAATTGCCTCCTTCTCCGTCCTAAATCGCCACCACCGTCTAGCAAGTAGACTGACATTTACTTCCTTCAATTTACCAATTCCATGTCCTCCCGACTCATTCGATGTTGTGACCCTATCCCATGCCACGCAATTCACCTTTGATTGTTCCACAGACCGTCTGCACCGGAATCTCCTCAAATTTTCAAGCTCGTCAATAACCTTCACTGGAGCCCGGTATAAGGAGAACCGATATGGAGGTAATGAATTCATGACCGACTTTATTGGAGTCACCCTTCCTCCAGTTGATAGGGTTCTACTACCGGCTTACAATTCTTACATAAATTCATATTCGCCCCTACTTGTAACCCAAGATGTCTAAATGGAAACGTCCCAACTTGACATTTCACAACCGATGCTAGTTCTCCACATTTTATAACATCCATACCGATCAAATAGAAAGAGCTTTTGGTCATCTTAACCTTCAGACCCGAGACTAAGCCAAAACCTCTCAAAATCCGAAGTTAAGTTTTTTGCATTTGCATCGCTCTTTTGGTCCCTGAACACGAAGTCATCCGCATACGAGATATGTGACAAAACGAGACCATTATTTATTCTATGTGCATATGTGATAGATATGGTTGTGGTGATATTTTGGGGTTCATAGGTGGTACTCTTAGTTCTAGAATGCATGTTGGAATACTTAAACTTACATAAAACATGGGATCCAAAATGGGTCATGTCATATGTGAGCTGTAAAAGTCGTACAATCCATCAAAAAATAGGTAGAGTGATTATCGGGTCGGAACCGGAACCGGAACTGAAATCATGTGAATGTGAGAACCGGATCGAACCATCAAATACAATACCGGTTCTTGTCTGGTTCTTATTTCGCGGGTCGGTTCTCAGTTATTGGGCCTATGGGCTGAATTTCTAATCAACTAAACAAGTTGTTTAAATGTGTGGATCCTGTGGATAATGAACTGGCGACTACTCGACTATTCTCTTGATGACCCGCCGGCCGCCGGTTCTTCTTTTTTTTAAAAATCTCCTAAAGAATTAGGTTTTCAGATGAAACCGGTTTTCGCATTTTTTTCTCGGGTCCTACCGGTTCTTGAACCAGAACCAGTGAAACATCAATGTAAGAACCGAGAACAGAACACATGAAATGCCTTTCCGGTTTAGTTATTCGGTTTTTGCGAGTCAGGTCCGGTTTTAGCACATGTAAAAACAGGGGACTTCTTACCATAATCCTAAGCCTAAAGCAGATGTTGAATATAAAAAAACTTTAATTGTAATATAAATATACATAAAGATATTCTAATAGTTATTTACTTACACAATAAAATTTGACTAATTAATTTTGTTTGACCACTTTATATTTTATTAAATCATCTTTTTATGCAAGATTAATTTGTATGGATTAGTTTTATTTCGAGCCTATTTACTGTAGCTATATGTTAAAATAACTGTACAATGTATTATTAATATTAAATTAAAAGTAACACATACCGAACCGAGAAAATGGTCCCACTTCGACAACTGGTCCAAAAACGTTAAAACTGAGTGTAAATATATCTATCAACGACTAAACACCTTTTTATGACTCCTCTATTATAAATCCTTTTTTTGGAAAATCAGGACCTTTTTTTCTTTTATAAAAATAGTTGTTTGGTCTTTTTTTTTTTTTTTGAAAAATTATAATCGTTACATAAAGTATAATCCAATCTATGGACTTAATAGATGATGCTGTTTTAGCCTTTTAAACATCGACATTCGTAAGGTTTTTGTCTTTTTTTTAACGGCCAACAAATGCTTCGAAAAGCTAGAGGACATTTATATCAGTCAAGCTCATTCCAGAAATAATTCACATTCGCAAACGACTGGTGATAAAACTTAGGACCTCAGGGATCAAACTTAAGACCTCTCAGTCCGAAGTCACTCATCATAGATAAAATTGGTGTGGATGAGCAACCAACCAATCACATGATGACACATCATTAAAAAAGTTGGATTTTGGACTAGTGTCAACTTATTCAACTAATCGGATTTTGACACATAAGTCTTAATTTTTTTAAATGACGTTTCTTAAATCTTTAATATCCGAGTGATTTTTTCAGTGACGGGATTGTAACCACCCATACGGGATTAGTTATGCACGTCTTTAAAAGTTGGATAAAATTTGACTATTTATCTAAACAAAACTTGATCAAAAATCATTATTTTTTTTTGTTTTTCCTTCCTTTTCTTACTCATACATTGTGCTTTTGGGTTTTTTTTTTGACTAGTGGTGTCAGAAGTGATGTTACATGGTGATGGTATTATAACTGAAGAGGATATATCCCGTTTAAGCCCAATGGATTTTTCATGAGTCTTCTTGACCCGTAAGATTTTCAATGATTTCTATGTGGTCCCGCGTAAATCATGTGGACCCACAAAACAATCAAGCATTAAAAGGACCCGAACTCCATTGTGTCACGTGTCACGCCTAAGAATGATATGTGCTGACCATCAGATCCATGTCCTTAATCCATAACCGCTTCCAGAAGGTTCACGCCATGGGGCCGTCGCAGGGCATCATTCTCTGCCTTGCATTAGCCTTAACGCGTTGTTATGTTTGCATGTTGACATTCCGATCACCTCTAACCCATCAAGAAGATCCGATCCAGAGATTGAGTTGAACCCTGTTTGATCTGGTTCGCCGGCCCAATATCGTTTTCGATTTGATACAAACAATAACTTTTTTTTGGTTTTTGGCGAGAATTATCATAAAGTTCTTTTATCTTTGGTTATAAAGTGATATAAACTTATAATCATGAAATCTAACTCATGTTTTTACGAACTTTAGCGGTTAGGGTAGACTTCAAACGACCCGAGACGCTTGTGAGCTATTTGATACCGGGTCACTAAAAGTTCGAATCAAGTCAGACTTAAACAAGATCAAATCAAGCCTAAGTAAAAGCTCCTTTAACAAACGAGCTAGATATCGAACTTTATATTTTGATTTGATTAGCTTGTGACATTAAGGATGTGTTTAGTTGTGGAAACCACCCATGTTTTCCAAAAATATTTTTCAAGAAAACATGAAAAACAGAAAACATGCTTCAAATTATAATTTTCAGAAAGGTTTTCAAAAAATGGAAAGTACTCTTTCCTACTTTTTATTGTTTTCTAGTTTTCTAATATAGAAAATGGATATTTTTAAACGTATTTTTAAAAAAATTTCTAGAGATGAAAAACTCATTCTATTTTTTAAAAAATAAGAAATAAAAAACTAGAAAATATTTTTCACAAGTCAAAGCATTAAGTGAGTCAATTTCTTAAACTAATATAATAACTTTTATTAAGTTACATATATTATAATTATAACAAAAACAACAAATTATATATTATATTGTAGTTATTATATAGTTACAGAGACATAAAAAAAACTATATACTTCTGTCAACAAAATAATGACAAATCATAAATTAGCCGAACCCAGCTTTCACGCTTAAGCCCCTTAATTCTGTTACTATAAATCTATTTTTAAAATAAATATATCGTATAAGATATTTTAACTGCATAAGTTACAAACAGTTAATAGAGGGCGTCAGGGCGATGCATATCTAAATATCTTTCATCTAAATCTAATCTAAAGTAAATAGTAAATACGGAGGAGCCACTATAATATTTAAATAATATTAACAAAAAAAAACATATACGTAACCAGTGACGTACATCCACGTGTCGAAACCCTACAAAGTGGCACATAGCCATCCCGATTCAAACACGTCATACTTGCCGTGCGCTACGCAGGCCCACCCACGGTAATCTGGGACCCTATATTGCCGCATAAATCAACGGCTTACAAACAAGGTGGGCCACTTGACGGCCCATGATCTACCAAAGTGGTCCTTTTTTCACCGGGGGCCACATATGCACCATGAGTCTCATGGTCCCACCACATTTACCGTAGACGGTAGTAGACCCAACCCAACTCAACTCAACTCAACTACACCCAAGGCCTGCCCTGCCCACCTGGTGGACCCCACTTTACACGTAATCTCTTCGCTCACGTGCTCACGTTGTTGTTTGTTGTTGTTTTTCTTGAGTCTTCTGTTGACGATAATGGAAGAAGAAAATTGAAAAAGGAAAAAGGAAAAAAGGGAAGGAGTTTGATCTAAGCAAGCCTTGTTTGTTAGTTGTTAGTGCTCGGAAGGTGTTCGATGATTTGCCTCAATGAAAGCGAACTCTTTCCTCTCGTGGAGATTCGTCGGAAAATCTCGGCCCGTTTGAGAGGTGGAGGTGGGATTTGTGGTCTTGATTGTTGTTGGTTTTTGGTCTCCTGGGGAGGAGATGTTTAGAAGCTGAGCTGTGGGTGGCTGAAACGCCCAAAAAGCGGTGGCTCCGTTGATCGGAATGGCCCATACCGGGAGGAAAGATTGCGGTTGTGTGGCGGTTGTCATAAGGGGAGCAAACACGGTGGTGGTGGCTGTGCTAACGACGTCGTTTTCGTCTCGGTTTATGTCGAAATCCGGAGGAAGTTTTGTTTTAGTGGTGGTTGTGGTGGTGGTTGGGATGTTTTGGTTTCGGTTTATGTCGAAATCAGATGGGAGTTTTCTTTTCTGATCGGCGGCGGCGGCGGCGGCGGCGGCGGTGGTGGTTGTGGGGATTCTTAAAGTGCCGTTGACGGAGGTGGCGATGGCGGGGATAGTACCGGTGCCGGTGGCGGCAATTATCGATGGTTCCGCGTGTTGTAGAAGCCACTGGATTGTTTCGCCGTCGGACTTGTGGCCGAGCTCTCTAGTCAGCTGAAATATCCTCGCGGCGCACGTGGCCGGCATTCGGACCCTCCTCCCCCGGCCCTCCACTTTCGTGTGGCGGTCCTTGGTCGACGACCTCCTTGACGGCGGCGGCGGAGGCGGAGGCGGAGGCGGAGGAGGTGGAGTTATATTGAGTATTTGTTTTTCTTCTTTCAAGAAAGGCTCTTTCTTTAATGGAATAATCTCGGAAGGTGGTGTGGGAGGCGGTGGATTCATGGTGGTGGCCGGAGACAAAATCGGAAAGGTGTTTTTTTTAGTGTTTGATTTGATTTTGTGAAGTGAAGAAAGAAAGAGGGATTGGGTAAATGGTGATGGTGAATGAAATGCAGGGGGCCCAGGGTTTGGACCACCATACAAATTACAAGGAGGGCATTCTTTAATTTTGTGGGGACAAATGGTAGGAAAGGTGCTCCATCAAATAATGCCCAACCCAAATGTTACACTCATAACTCATAAACCACATAGTGTTGTAATTTTGTAAGCCTGATGTATGATTACAAAATGTGTATATATATAAAAATAAAGTTAATAGGAAAGGAGGTGATATTATAACATGGGCCAACTACTTTTACTCCATAAAGGATACACAAAAGGTGAAAAGGGTGAATGGGGAAGTGAGAAGGTATCAACCAATATGAATATGAATATGCCTCCATTTTCTATGATTTTTTTTTCTTTATCAAACTTTACCGTATCACGTGTAATATTGTAAGTATTTATTATCTTTATGTTAGGGTTTTTTTAACAGCAATTTTTATATTTTCAAAGATCAAATACCACAATTTGCATTTTATCGGATTTGTAGCAATTTGGGGGGCATTTCATTCCTACCGACTCCTTTGATGAGAATTTCCCTTTTTTCTTATAAACAAATGCTTAATTGGTTTGCTCAAATCTCAATAAACGTACAAAGGGAACGTTGTTTGACTCATCCCCCTTCTTTCCATTGAGGTTGGGTTGACCTAGAAGTACATCACATAAAGAAGGGATGAAAATCGTTTTAGAGTCATCACAAGTTTAATTGGGATAAAGACGACTAAGCAATTTTAGCTTCGAACCACAAGATGTGAGTACTGTCTCGGGTGCATATGGTCTAGCCTTGTAAGAACGATATCCTCCTCCACCCAACCTATAAAACAAACTGAAATCACGCATCAAATAACAATGAGCAATGGCCCCTTAATGGATAACAGGAGAGACTTGCCATCAATTTTGGTTGAAATACACCTCGAATAGGAGATTTAATCTAATTAGTTAAGTGTTATTATGGAGATAGTTTGATGATAAAGTGGTGACTCTTCAACTAAAAGCTTATGGGTTCAAATCCTATAAATTAGATATGTTGATTTAGCTATTCAAAAAATAATAAGTTAAGTAAGTTAGTGTTAAAATGAAAACAACAAAGAAAAGTAAAGGATGTTTAAGAGCATTCACCATCCTAAAATAATACTTTTTCTATTTCTTTTTATTATGTTTTCTCCACTTTACCATTTGTATCTGGTCATAAAAAAATACAAAATAACGAATATGAGATGAATAGTGCAACATCAAATTTAGTGGATGAGTTTGGTTTCCCCTAAATATATGAGATGGAGTATAGAGACGAAGAATGAGATAAAGTGTGTTTTTAGTGATTTTTGTAAAATTTAAGGATGAGATTCGGAATGAAGAATTGTATGTGAATGCTCTAATGTATAGTGATAATTAGAGGTGAGTGAAAATCCTCAAAAAGACGAACTGAAACCAAAATTTATGATTCAGTTTTGGTTTTGGGTGAGAAAAAACTGAAACAACTAACCGAACCAAAACATATGAAAAGGGAATAATGTTTATATTTTTTTGTGAAGGTGGTTTTTTTAACCTAAATACTACTGCAAATATCTTTTTATAAATCTCACATATATCTGAGATAGACAATTATATCTATGATTTTCTAGCCCATTGGCTTGAAGATCGAATGACACTAAGTGAAATGTTTGAAAATTTAAATCCTTAGCTTAGGTTTATATATTTAGCTGAAAGTCAAAAAAAAAAAAAACAAATCGAATCGAACTCATGGTAAACGACTAAAAAAAAAACAAAATGATTGGGTTTTAAAAATTTAAAATCCATCAACTGACAATTGGGTTTAAGGCTTTAAGCTAAAAACCTACCCAAACCCAAAATAGAGACACATGAACAAATGGTAGTTTTATCATATTAGGGTGACCGAAAGGTCTCAAAAGTTCGATCCCGACTTTGTGGGGATTTATCATAGTTGATAGATTTTCAGGCGGTGCCACGCAGTTTAAAACTTACAAGATTGCCGTTAAAAAAGAAAAACAAATGGTGGGGATTTAATTACAAAGGCTTGAGAGTGTAGACAGGAAAGGGATTAAATTCTCATAAATTGAACGTGAGATTCATTGTGAAGAAGAGGAAATTTGGTTACTAAATCACATCTCTAAACCCTAGTTCTTGAGGTTAAAGAGCTTATGTGTAAATCCATAAAATCATGTAGTACTTATTTGTTTCGTGTTTGAAATCTGAACCCATGATTCTGTCACCTGAATTTATTCCGTGTTTCTCTTCTTATGTGATTGCTGTGTAATAAATCTTGAAACTGTTGGAACACACAAGGTGCTCGATGTAATGCTCCACAGAATTGTTACAACATGTTTTTCTTTTCTTATCAACCCATGTTGCATTTCACTATTGCAGCCGAAATAAGTGACCATTTTTGTATACCTCTTTGTTCTGCTACTTTTGTTGGCTGCTGAAATAGTGAAATACTGAAATGGATGCTGTACCTGCAAACATCCTTCATCGGTTCTTTCTCGCCGCAAATTCGTCTACTTTAGATAAAGCTTTGAAGAATCTAATAAATTGGCTAGAACAAGTAATGGCTGCTATGATCTTGCTTCCAAGAATATGATCAGCACAACCCTTCAGTTATGCCAATTACTATTGTACCCTTCTTGTGGTGGCACTCTATTATTAGCTGCTAAACTCATCAGAAACTTATGTGCCGGGGAGCTGCGGAATCAGAATTCGTTTATCGAACAAAATGGAGTTGATATAGTTTTGAATATAATCAGCTCTAAGGAAATTGTTGATGATTGTTCAAACTATGGGATGATTCGAACGGGGTTACAAGCTGTGGCTAATGTTTCATTGGCTGGAAGAGAACATCAAAGTGTCATTTGGAATCATATTTGTTCTCTGGGATTTATCAAGATTGCTAAGATTAGAAGGAGAGAGATTCGTGACCCTTTGTGTATGATCATTTATGCTTGTATTGAAGAGAATCATGAATTGCTTGACCAGTTGACCAGTTGTACTGCTTCCGCAGGTGAGTTCCTTGTTTCTTGTTGCTTTGTAGTTGGTTTAATTCTTTGTGTTTGTGATTGATTTTCGGAACCAGAATTTTGTATTCTGCACTATTTTAAGTATTCATTCTAAAATGGCATAAATGGCAGTCTATGAGTTTAACATGCCCCTTGTTTAAATTAACAACTAGTCCTGATTGCACTATTTTCTCAACTTTGTTCATCAAGTTCCTTTTCATACTAATGTACTTTGTTAAAATTAAGTCGGTCATTACAACTTGAATATTGCATATTGGGAAGTAGTTTCTCTCCTTTTTGCATGTTAGCAGATATGATAGCTGGTTTACAAATGTCATTATATTAAGGAATATTATAAAATTTCTTGTTTTCATATGGTTACATAATCTAAAAGTGATCATATCACATTATTCAACTAACTTGCATGGTCATCCACTTATACCTCGTTTAGGCAATCAAGCTCTAACTCTCTTAAGGGTGAATCGGTCGTTTGTACCTTATAAATCACCGTTAAAGTAATTCTTTTTGATGTTTATATCTTGTTTGTCTTTTTCTTTTTTGGAATTTACCAGCTGGTTTTGGTGAAAATTGGCTAAAGCTGATTCTTTCAAGAACATGCATTGAAGAATCTTACTTCACACCCCTTTTCTCAAAGTTTCTATCTCAACACAGTAATGACTTTTCCCCAAAGGCATGCATTCACACAAGATCAGTCTTTTTTGTTAAGCATCCTATCTGAGATGGTAAATGAGCAAATAGAACACATAACAATTTCCAAGGTTTTCGCTTTTAATGTTTTTAAGATTCTGAAAACCACTTTGCGTGATCTTAATTGTGTTTCACGGCCAAAGTCAAGTGTTCCAACTGATTCTTCCAACATTAATGCTCTTGGATATTCTCTTTGCATACTAAGAGATATTTGTGCATCCGATGGCCATTCGGATATTATTGATTCATTACTATCAATGGGGCTAATCCAAGTGCTTTTAGACTCACTTCGCGCTCTTGAGCCACCTACAGTAATTAGGAAGACATTAAAGCATGGTGAGAAATAAGATTCTAAAACCTATTCAGATAAGTTATGCCCGTATGTAGGACTCCGTAGGGATGTTGTTACATTTATCGGGAACTGTGCTTATAAAACGAAGTGTATTCAAGATGAGATAAGAGAGAAAAATGGGATTTTTTAAATGTTGCAGCAATGTGTCACTGATGATGAAAACCTGTTCTTGCGCGAGTGGGGTATTTGTGGTATGAGGAATTTATTGGAAGGAAATTTAGAAAATCAAAGGGTGGTTACTGGTTAGTGAACTGAAAATTCAAGGTTCGGTCAACTTGCCTGAGTTGACCACACTTGGGCTGCGAGTGGATATTGATCAGCAGACTCGACGTGCAAAGCTTGTAAACACCACAGATTGAAGACTTTGACCAGGTAATGTACTCCTTGATCCGTCCTTTTAACCATGATCTTTGAATCGTAATGTTGGTAGTTGATCGTTGATCTCAAAGTATGTGACGATTTTCAACGCTATGTTTTCGCTCTCTAATAAATACAACATTTAACGCTAACCTCTTGCAAAGAAAATTTCATTATTATACATTTTCTGAAGTGATATCAACTCTATTCATATTCTGTTATCAAAATCAGGATCAAAATGGAACATGCAAGGGAGAAAAGAAGTAATGGGGTTGCAAAGTATTATTTTCTGATGAAAAATGGTGAACAGTGACATATTAGTGAGGCAGAAAGTGATGAGTAATACCATCTTAATTAGTTAGAACTTAGAAAGAAAGTGGTGATCACTATCATATTAGACACACAGAAAGTGATGATTACCATATTAGTAAGATGTTATTTTATTGAAACTTGCTTTGATTCTGTGATGTAGTATGGAGTTTCTGAAGAAGTATGTGATGCGCTGCCAAGGATGACAAGTCTTTGTGAAAGAACTCCGATGAGAAGAAAAAAGAAGGCGTTAAGAGACATGCTTAGTTGTTGAGAAGGTTGCCCAAAAGCGGTCTACAAGGTGAATCGTGTCAGACACGACACGATTGGTCTCAAACACGTACACGACACGAAAACTTTTCGTGTCTAGTTTTCAAAACACGAACACGACCTATATTTTAACGGGTCGACACGATAAAACCTGTTTAGACACGAAATTTTAACTAATCGACGGTCAACACGATAAAATATGTTTTACTCAACCTGTTTAGACACGAACACAATCTGTATTTTAACGGGTTTAAGAATTGAGAGATGTATGAGTGTATGGTACGACGGAAATGTAATGGAATTTTGAGAAACGTCACCTAATAATTTAATTATAATATATCTTTAATATATTATTTAAAATATATATATATTATTAAAATATAAGCATGTCTTTACAGGTTAACATGTTTCGACCTGTTAAGACACGAAAATTAACAGGTCGACCTGTTAACGACACGAAACCTGTTAAGCCCAAGACACGAAACCTGTTAACATTGTTGTGTTTTCGTGTCCGTGTCAAAATTGCCAGCCCTATGTAAAACTTACAAGTAAACCATGGCTACTAGGGTACGTTCTTAACAAAATTTACCGTTTGATTATGACGCGCCGGAGGGTGCAAGTAACGACAATGAGATGATGTTTTAAGTGAATACGGACGTGGAAGAACTGACTTTATTTAGAGACCAACCAACTAAAGGGAATGATGGTTAGATGACTGGTTCCTTGTGTTGGATTGTTATAAATTATTGGATTTATAAAAAACCAAACTATTTTGTGATTATTTGTTTACCGAAATGCTATGCTTATATACTTGATGTGTTGTTATCTTATTTTAAAAATTAATTAAAATGTTAAAGCAATGCATGCTTCTTTATAATGACAATCCCATGTAAAACATAATTTTTTAATAAATACAAATAGTGGTGATTTTTTTTTCAAATGTTAATACAAGGAGGTATTATTATTTTTACCACATTGTTATCTTCCACAAATTGGAGTTTTTTATTTATCGTTGCTGTGTTTTTTTCATATATATATAGACGAAACAAGATTTTCTACCCGTATGTTGTTGCGAGATAATGTTGGCACATAAAATTGTGTGTCTCATGTATAACTGTACTTATAAAATTTAGAAATAAAAAGTGTAACCATCAAAACACTTCAAACAAAAAAAAAAAACTATGTTACACGATTATACATAAGGAAATTTATGTGTACCTATTACACCACAAAAAAACACCAGTTTATGTCCCGAACTCAAACGACTCAATCGCAAAAAGAAAAAAGACTATGTTACAACGTTAAAATTAGAAACCGATTGGTAAAGTGTTAAACTTATATCCTCAAAGTTATATTAGACGACTATACTCGTTACATCATAACTTATATGCTAAACTCGTCACATACAAATATTAAAAAAGCAAACAAATAGCAAAATGGTAAAAATAAGCAAATAACGTAATGTTAAATATGATAAATGGAATAGTGTTAAATATGATAAAATGGAAGGGAAAAAACAGTAATTAAACTTATCAAAAGTTGAAGAGATGTTCATATGATTGTCACTCTTTCTAACCTTTTGCGTTTTTTTTTCTCCAAATATAGATGAAGTGGTATCAACACGGAGGAAGTTTGTATCACTAGTCACACTTTTAACTTTTTATGGAACCGCCTCTCTCTATACTAATATTAAATTGAGTATATTTAGATTTTATTGAAGTCTTCGATGTTAAATGAAAGTATATTAGGGGTTATTGAGTGGCTTTTTTGTTTAAATATTTCGTAACATGTGAGTAGTATATATTAAAATTCATCAAAACTAGTCGGTCACTAGAATTAAACTTGCAATTGAGTTTAGGACCCAAAAAAAAGGGACTTTTTGCAAACACGTTTAAGAAGCCCAGATGAATAATGGACCCATGAGATTAACTTTCAATCGAAAAGCCCACAAAGTATTCCAAGATTTCCCCTTTCTTCCTCCCTTCCGCTGCAAACCATTTGCAGACACCTTTTCCTCTGAAAAAAATAAATGGATCAGTAGCTCAAACCTGATCAATTACATGGATGATGATACGCTCAACATTCATCCTCAAACAATCCCCAAATCATTTCCTTATCAAATTCAAATCCTTTTCATCACTTCTCCATTCCCCTGTTTCCCCCTCACCATCTTCTCCCCCCATTGAAGAACAAGAAGACGATTTTCCATCTCATTTACTCACCCTTCTCTCCTCACCCAATTGGCAGAAAAACCCTCGTCTCAAATCGTTAATTTCATCGATATCCCCATCACATATAACTTCCCTTTTCAACAATAACCCTAATTTGAACCCACAAAAAGCTCTTGCCTTTTTCAATCTTACATCACAGAGATCCAATTTTAAACCTAGTGTTGAGTGTTTTGCCTCATTGCTGAGAATCTTGATCAAGAATCAGTTTCTGAGTGTAGCTGAAAAGATCCGGATTTCGATGGTGAAAGCTTGCGAGACTGAGGATGATGCGAGGTTTGTTATAGGGTTTTTGAGAAATATGAACGTGGATGATGTTTGTGAAGAGTTTGGGTTTAAACTTAGTGTTAGATGTTATAACACACTCCTAATGTGTTTGTCAAGGTTTTTGATGATTGATGATATGAAATGTGTATTTTTAGAGATGTTGGATGATGAAATTATGCTGAATATATACACTTATAACTCAATGGTGAATGGGTATTGTAAATTGGGGAAAGTTGATGTGGCTTGCATTTATGTGAGTAAGATTGTTCAAGCCGGACTTAGTCCCGATACGCATACATATACTTCATTGATTTTAGGGCATTGTAGGAATAAAGATGTTGATAGTGCATATAAGGTGTTTGATGTAATGCCTAAGAAGGGGTGTCAAAGAAACGAGGTTTCGTATACGAATCTAATACATGGGTTTTGTGAAGAAACACGAATCGATGAAGCTCTACGGTTGTTTCATCAAATGGGTGATGATAATTGCTTCCCTACGGTACGTACATTTACTGTTTTAATATCTGCATTAACTAGATTAGGCAGAACAAGAGAAGCATGGAAATTATTTAAAGAGATGAATGAAAGAGGTTGCGAGCCAAATGCTCACACATACACGGTTCTTATTGATGGATTGTGTAAGCAAAGAAAGGTGGATGATGCAAGAAAGTTATTACACATGATGGAGGAGAAACGAGTACCGGGGACTGTGGTGACTTACAATGCTTTGATTGATGGATATTGTAGGGAAGGAAAAGTTGAAGATGCAATTAAGATGTTTGAAATTATGGAAAAGAAAGAAATAAAACCAAATGTTCGTTCTTACAACGTGTTGATTGGTGGATATTGTGAAGTCAGTAACATTCACAAGGCGATGGCTTTGCTTGATAAGATGAGGAAGTTGAAACTGTCACCTACAGTTATTACTTACAATTTGCTAGTTAAGGGATACTGTAAGCATGCTGATGTTGATAATGCATATAGGCTGATCGGTTTAATGAAAGAGAATGGCGTTACTCCTGATGAGTGGACCTACAGTGCCCTTATACAGGCTTTATGTAGTCGAGGGAGGGTAGAAGAAGCTCATGAATTGGTAAATTCTTTTAAAGTGAAGGGACTAGAAGTAAATGAAGTTCTCTACACAACTCTTATAGATGGATATTTCAAAACTGGGGAAACCGACAGTGGGTTGACTTTATTCAACAAAATGGTTATTAATGATTGCTTACCTAATTCTTGGACTTACAATGTGCTGATTCATGGCTTGTGTAAAGAAGATAAGATTCAAGAAGCTTCAATTTTTATAGGAAAAATGACAAAAACAGGGTTCAAACCGGAAATTACTACATTCACAGTTTTGATTGAAGGGTTATTAAAAAGATACGATTTTGTTGACGCTCGTAAGCTTCTTATTGAAATCCTATCTTCTGGACTGAAACCTGATGTTTGTACATACACTTCATTTATTCTTGCATATTGCAGTCAAGGAATGATCAAAGAAGCAGAAGATATGATGAGTGACATGATGGTGGAAGGCGTAGAACCAGATACAACAACATATACGGTTTTCATTGATTCTTATTTTCGTGCAGGAAAGATAGATTCTGCTTTTAATGTTTTAAAACGTATGGTGGATGCTAAATGTGAACCATCTCACCATACATATGCCATAATAGTTAAGCACCTTTTAGTCCTGCAACAAAGGGAAAGCGCTAAGTTTCAAAATATTGATCTCAACATTGGTAATGTGTGGAAGTTAATGGATTTAGAGACTGCTATGGAGTTGTTTTCAGAAATGGTTAAAAGGGGTTGTGCACCAAATGTCAAAACTTTTGAGGCGTTAACCGTTGGGTTGTGTAGAGAAAATCGACTTGAAGAAGCTTGTAGATTGGTTAGTCATATGTTAACAAATGGGCTTGTTCCAACTGGGCATATATACACCTCTTTGGTACACTGTTCTTGTTACTTGCGAATGTTTGACCAAGCATTGACCTTACTAAATACAATGAGTGAAAATAGGATTTTACCCCATCTAGAGACGTATAAGTTGCTGATTTGTGGATTTTATGATGAAGGAAAACACGAAAAAGGTAAAGAGATCTTTTGTAGTTTGCTTGATGGGTACAACTACAATGCGGATGAAGTTGCTTGGAAGATTTTTCTTGAGGGGTTATTAAAACAAGGGTTGGTTAATGAATGCTCTGAGCTTGCAAATATCATGGAGGAGAAGGGTTACCAATTTAACCCACATACTTCTGTAATGTTAGCTGAAAACATGGGTGTTTGAATACATTTGAAACAAGAAATCTTGATTTTTGATATACACTTCGAATAAGATCGTTTGGCGATATTGGGAGAGTGGGGTGGTGCGTGATGAGAAATGACAATGTGGTTGTGGGTCTCATTTGACGAGAAGAAATGAGAGTCAATTGAACCAAAGGTCGTTGGTTGGTAGCACATAATGTATCCCGGAGGCTGGAGCACATAATGTCTACAGGTAACAATTTTTTCTTTTAAATTGTGTATAAAGTTGTAGGTAAAGATTCTATAACTCTTTCATTTACTTTTAAATCTGTTTCCTATAGAGGTGTGAGGTAAAAAAAAACGTAGTTAAACATGAATGGGTCAAATGGGTTTAACGAGTAGAAAATCGCAGAGAGTATCTATTTATTTTGTACAAAACCTTTGCAATCCATCCATTAGAAAAGTTGTGCTATTACTGGAACACTCATTTTTTTTTTAATAATCAAATGTGACTGATTAATTGTATACAGAAATTTGAATAATGGACAAACCTTGTTTTGGGTCAAGCCAACCCACTTTGACCCATATGGAAAATTTCCCCATTCAGACCTCTATTGCCCCTCTAATTGGTACATCATTCCTTTTCATGTTTTTGATTTTTTGCTTTGATGTCCTTATCTATATTATAACGCTAATATCATGAGCCCCATCTCAATGTATCCTCACATGGCAGCAGTTGTATCTATACTTAAATGGTGATTGCATTATGTAATGAAATTGTTAATTCAGTTGCAGATGAATGATGGCGGTGAAATTCATCATCCCAGTTAGCTGATTAGAAATTCTTGGGATAATGGGAGACATGGTTCTTTTCTTCCAATCTTGACAAATTTTTTTGAGGTTAGTTCGTTAGACACATTTGTACATAATTTTACTTGTACCCCAAGTAGCATTTTTGTGAAAGGAATTGGAGAATCTTTTAAAAATTCAATTTTGCATTTTGGTTTCTCTGTTTGCAAGACACTTTATAAATGATGTAAAAAGATTACTCTCAAACATATAATCATTCTAGTGCTGTTCGAACCAAAATGTACTTGGTACTAATATTGTGACACCATCATGGCCCCTTGGTTGGTTTTCTACAATTTTTTATGCATTTCTTTTAGTTTCTTTTTATTAGTAGATCATGAAGTAGTAGGGGGTTTCATTGTTTCAAGTAACTGTTTTCCTTGTCCTATGTATTTTGATTATGATGTGAAGAATTGGCAGACAAGTGTTATGAATCAAATAGTTTCTCGTGAACAATCATTCTCCAGTCGCTATTTCATTCTTGGCCGGGTGAGCAGTAATCGAGCTAGCCGTGTGACTATAACCGATAACATCACCGTTAGCCATGTGATATTACAAGTGTAGAGCCTATCCGAGACTGGTCTTGTGCATCGAGTTTACCTATGTGTCAGATGTGTTTTGTAACACGTTATATTTCGGCTATATAGAATGGATTGTGTTCCGTTATTTTTCTGATTTTCTTTAAACATGTAGTGTACTAATATGCTTAAGAAGTTAAGTATCTGTTGACTATTGCCTAACTGCAAATTGTTTGTTGAAGAACCAATTTGAAAGACAATACACACAACTATATAAACTTGCTTACCATTTCTTATCAACACATCAAAACCACTATAAAAGACTGGCTTTTCATGTTGCAAATTTATGACTAGTTCTTGGTTCATAAGGCGCTATGAGATCAAGTTTTTAACTTTTTATGGATGTTTACGGTTCCAAGTTGCAACGCATAGTTTTGGTGATGTGAACTTCATTAACATACTGAAGTCAATTATTTACAACAACAAAGAATTCTATAAACTAGAGCTGGTTCTTTAACAACATAAATCCTTGATAATAACTGAAATTCAAGAATTCTGATCTTTACAACAATCAAAACTTATCAAATGGTCAAATTCTCTTGAATTCCAAGAAACGATCCGATGATTTGACCTCCTACATCCAGGAAATTTTCATATCCAGGAAGAGATCTTACCTTCCCGCTTCTAACAACTTCAACAGGATATTTCAACAGATGACCCGTCATTTCCGTTATTTCCTCGGATGCAAATTGGTTCCAATTGGCTTCACCCATGGATCTAACCTGTCTCACACATTCTATCGATTCCGGCTTCAGAAAGCAGTCATGAACAGTGCCAAGATGCTCAGCCCAAAGAGACATTCTATATCCGTGGATCTTAGAAAACCATCAATCAAACCAATAACATTTTTATGTCATTTTAAATGTGCAAATAGTATTTATCAACAATGTGTGAAAATTTTATAACAATAAAAGATGGTTCAATGGTTCATTACCTGTCCTCGCGGATCGGTGAGATTTTTGGCCCATGTATGACGAGGCTGGTAGGCCCCCATTGCAATTTCTGTGTCTCGGGTTCCCTCCATAGACCGCTGATTTATGTTTGCAGAGCCTATAAGTACAAATTCATCATCCACTATCATGCCTTTTGAATGAACATAGATCATGAATCGCCTGTTCTTACGTGCAAGTCCCTAAAAATAATCCGAGGAAACAATTCGTTCACAATGTTAAATGGAATATAATATTTCTTTAATTAGATGATGTAGAAAGTGATTTATTAGAGGTGACAATTTAGACCCGTTTACTTATTATTGAGTCGATTTGGGTGGTTATGCTTTTTAAAGGACCAAACAATAACAATTTAGCTAAAAGCAAATGGGTCAAATGGGCACAAAGTTTATTTTTAATGTATACAACATCCTAAAATCGTTGTATTTAAAGATTTATAAAAAATGGACAAAAAAGTATTTGCCAATCAAGTAAACCCGACAGTAAGCATTTTGACCCATCACCTGACCCGCCCGTCTTGCCACTTCTAATCACTATTAATATAGGGTTTTAAGAAGTGTATAGATACTATAGGCTATAGCTATAGAGGGAAATAGAAGGCTATAACCTGAGGAGTACCATCAGGGCTATGGTAAGGCGAAATACCATCGATGGCCTCACGGTTCCCCAAACAGAAGAAATTTAAATAATCTTGTGGTGAAAATGCTTCCTCAAGACCAACTTCCACCAATGCTTTGTAGATAGTTTGATACATCATTTGCATTGTTTTATTCTGCAAAGAATGAGATATTTCATCAATTAGTACTTGATTTTGACTTTCCAAAATAAAGTCAAAAGAAATGTAATATTATACCTGCCAAAACAATATCCTTTGAGTTGCAGAACCTGTGGGGACACCCTCAGGCCACATAGGTATTACAATATATACAGCAAACCTTTCATGGGCCCTAATTTTACTAGCAACCTTAAGAGCAATCTCCATTGGAATCAAATTGTTGGCACCTAATGAGATCATCAAATATTAAGTTTGAAATGTTATGTATTTTGGTGGAAGGAATATATGCATTTAATATACAATAGTTGCACAATAACATAACATGAAAAGAAATGGTGCTTACCCAAATCTTTGTAAGATTTCCAATTGTATGATGACCCAATAAAGTACTGATTTTCAATATAGATGAAATGTTGTGCAGAACGGATAGCTTTTATATATGCAGAATGTATGCTCATATCAATAAGCACGTTCTTCCCACAAACCAAATTCTGTTCAAACAAGTTTATTAATCACATATTTACACAAATCTTTTGCATTATTTTTCAAAAAGGGTTAATTATAATCTTGAATTACAGTTTTAGCGGTTTAAAATTGTGTTTTACAACATACACATTGGATGTTTATTCTAGCAGATTTTGTTTAGACTGCCTAAGTTACGTTTTCTCTTCCTTTTTTGCAACTTTAAACAGACCCTTAGAATCCTAAAAGAAAATGTATTAACTCATCACCTTGGCTGTAGCTGCATGAGGGTCCTTTGGAAATCCTTTTACAGAGTTCGAATCAATTGAACGGAATATCTGGCATTGCACAAAAACAGATTCCATCACATTCAAATAGTTGAATTTCTGAACCATCATACCTGGGCTATTCATTGCAAATCAACCATCTTTCTTGTGAAAGTGTCATATTACATATTTTGCCATAGAAAGTGAATTCTCGGACAACTTGTGGAAATTAAGTTCAAGAAAGACTGGTTGAAAAGCCAATCACTCTAAATATAAACAGTTCCTCCACTAGCCATAAGATAGAACACAGCCCAAATAGAGCTATTCCTAAGTAAAGGGTGAAAATGCCACCTCTATTTTTTATTGATCTTATTTACCTGTACATGCCATTCCTCAGGGTCATCACCACTATTGCAAGGTTCATCATTTTGACCTAAAATTTCTGGAAACATTTCTAGTTTTAGCAAAGCCTCAAATGAAGTTTTAAGTTTTTTAATGCCTCGAGGCTTTGAAGCCTTTATCCACCGTTCCTCAAAGTTAGCCATGATATCATAAGCTGCAGGCCCGTCAATTTTGCTATGCAAATCGTGCCATGGTTCTCTTGGACAACCAGAAACACTCCCCTGTTACAAAGAAATCACCAAAACTTGAATAATTTTCAAATTTCTTTATGCAAATTGTAAATATTTAATCTGTAGTTCTTTCATTTTTAACTATTAATACCGTGAAGGTTGGATTATGATAATCCTGTGCATGTAGGGTATCTAAAGTGCTAAAAATTGGATGTTCTGGATTATCATATCGCCCGTTGCAAAGATCAAGTCCCCCTATAAAAGATATAATTTTTCTTTTACCATTCCCAGCATCAGCATCTACAATCACAGTTTTCTGGTGGTGAGTGTAGATTGTTCCAACTTCCTATGAAACAGAAGAGAAATACAGAGTTATAAAAGTGAACAAATAAAACTAATCAGTTTAAATATCCCTCTATTTGTTGATTTTTTAAGGTACCTTTTTCTTGACCCAACTATGTTTTTTTCCCGCCATACGAGGGCAAAGCAGTACATGCACAGAAGAGTGCTTAAAAAAACGCCGAGTTTCTTCATCATGGGTAGCCATTAGTCCATCCTGAAGATTTGCACTCATTTATACCAGTTAACTATATTATCTGTTTTGCAAGTCTCATCACTATTTCTCCAATCTGATCTGTAATTCTTTCTTTTATACCATATAAATGGATTCACAAAATGAAAATGTTAAATGTCCAAAACCAATAGCATTAACTAGTAGTCCCAGTTAAGGTTTCACTATAAGAAAATAGGTAATTTTTTATTGAAATCTGCTAAAGAATACATATTATATTAGAAAACCTAAAGAAAAAAATTGTTACCGATAGGCATATGATAATTATAACCACATCTCACTATCTCAGACAAGTATTTTCTTTTGAAAAAGATACTGGTATCAGTATTCCACAATTTTATAATATGTAATGTTTGAGGGTTAAGGTTCTAACAGGAAACGTAAACGTTTTCAATTTATTATATATGTACATACTAGACGTGGCAGTTTTGACCCATTTACTTAAGATTTAATTGATTCTTGTCATGTTATATCTAATGGATGACACAGATAAAAGATATCTTACAAAGAAATGAGTCAAAATGTTGTTTGAAGCATAAAACCTACTAATCATTTTCATCAAAAGGTAAGATTATTTAAATATAATTTTTAGTCAAATTTAACACACTAGTTATTTTTTCAAAGTTAAACAAAATGTGTCTCGGATCAATGCAGCATAACGAGTTTAAACTCATGCCAAAGAACTGCCTGCATTGACGCAAACCCCTTTACCTTGTAACCGAATCCGCCCGACCCATCCATTTTGCCACATCTAGTATATTTCATCAAGTCTAAAATGACATTAATCGATTATTAACGGTTTCAAGAAACAAAGAAACTTACTGTTTTGTACCCCATTATGTTTCTTGAAGTAGGGTCATCCCAAACAAGAAGCAAAACCCTAACACCTTCTTGTGATTTGCGTTTCAACAGATCTCCTAACGAACACATTGGTGAATCCGGATCGTCACGTACCAAAGTCACTTTATGCCACACAGACCATCCCGTGATATAAACAAGACGGGTTGCATCAGTAATCGCATCAAATATATCACTCCAACAGGTCCCGTTAACATAATCCGTGTCCTCACTTAGCTTAACTTCTGGGAGGCTTTTATGAGGCACATGTGCATCTTGATATAAAGTAACCCTCCCACCTTTTCTTAACGGAAAGTAAGTCCCCGGAACACCCACATATTGTGGCCCTGCCCCAACTCCATTCTTATACAAACTTAATCTTGCCATTGGTAAGTATTGCATTGTGAGTGCTAAACTGGCTCCATTTTTACACGGCCTTCCATTTGCATTTATTAACGGAAAAAGACCTTCGATTTTGGATCCTGTGTATATATGTTCAACTGGGATTGCAACTGCTCCTATTAGCTGTGATCCCACCACATCACTATCTTTAACAAGAAAATGAACTTCGGCTGTATGATGTGCAACTGGTATATTAAAATGCTGATTCCAAACTGGGTTTTCACTGTTGGTAAGCACATAAGTTCTCCCAATCACCGCACTTGTTATAGCAACTGCCACATACGGGTCGCTAGTTTGCTTCCCAGAAAACTTGTTCAAAACATCCCCCACTGTTTTATGGAAAACATCCATATTTGGAAGGTTCTTCGCCTCATGAACCCAAATATCAAGATTCCCATGTAACAGAAGAACTTTCAACGCCTTTTTAGGAGTCCCAAACGGTACGATTTGGTAATTTTGATGATTTGCTAAATCTAGAGACGCGTGATGTTGGATTGCAAGAAGTTGAGTTGAATCAAGTGAGCCCATAAGAGAAGGGAATCCTGTGAAAGCACTTGGATAAGAAGCACTATGATGATGCCCTAAATAAGGATTCTGAGATAGTTTTTGATCTACAGAGTTACTCGACGAATCATCGTCTTCACACGGCTGGTTAGTGGCGGCACCACTTTCTTGGCCGCCATGATGACTTATATTTGGTTGAGCAGATACAGGATATGTGTATTCTGGATATGGATATGGAAAAGGTTGAGGAGGGTATTGTGGTGGTCCGCCACCGGGAGGTGGTTGAGATTGGTATGGGTACGGATACGGGTACGGATACGGGTAAGGGTATGGTGGATATGGAGCTGAATTGTGAGGTGGGTATGGTGGAGGATCAGAAGTGGCATCAAAAGGGGCAGAATTAGGGTTATATGAAGATGGCTGATTGTTATTGTTAGCCATTCATATATACATACATAAAGACACAAACTTTCAATTAGGGTTCTCTTTGTCATGTATAATTGCAATCACAATAGATCACAATAATGATTTCAAGCATTCCCAATTGAAGAAAAACATAGGGTTTGAGTTTCCAAAATGGGATTTCTACAATTGATGTAATAAAACCTAACCCTAGATAAATATGATAAGACTGTTTAATTTAAGAAGCTGAAAAGACAAAAAAGAAGAAAGAACAAATGTACCTTTGATTTGGAAGATGTTGATGGGGATGATTACAGATTGCAAGAACATCGGTCAACGAAAATGGAGGAAAAAGAGAAGGATACAGGTAAAAATAGTTGCGATTATGACGCAAAATCTTCACCATTCTTGTTAGAAATAATTTGATTTTGTAATGGGTATACGTGGAGATATATATATGTAGCGAACCTCTGGATATCGGGTGAGTTTCTGTCGAACGAACACGCACATGCTTTTGAAATTTTGAGGGAAAATCTCATCTCCCCCAACGGTATTTCAGTTATCAAGCAAGCCCCTTTTCTTAACCTCTTTATTATTATTTTTACCCTTTTTGTTTCGTATCAAATCATAGCGAAATAAAAATAGAAAAATGCCTTAGCGGGTAAAATTCATATCCAAATATCAAAATGAATTAAAAATAAAGGATAGAAAAGAATTGAGTTTGATAAAATTAAAAAACGAGGTGTCAACAGTGGGTTGCAGTGGTTTATGGGTTTTGCAGTGGTTCATGGGTTGTATTAAAGTTACAGTGAGTGTTACAAATGTAAATGAAACATAATGTTACAAATCTAGATGAAACATAATGTTACAAATCTAGATGAAACATAATGTTACAAATCTAGATGAAACATAGGTAAATGATATTCACATACATAGGTTTAGGTATATATAACATTATTATACACATTTATTACAAATATTTTGTTTCTCGATTTTTAAGAAAAAATTAACCTCCACCACATTAGTTTGCATATAACAATTACTGAGACTTCATATCTTAAAATTACATTAGAACTATTCACCACATGCATTTGATAAAATTCAAAATTAGTGTTGTAAATGACAACGTTTATATTAGACTCTTTTAGGAATCTATAACCCTCAGACCAATAAACTATAACAAAATAATTCAATACGATAAAAATACGTAGACGTAGCCTAGAAATAAAAGGGTGTGCAAATAAAATGTAAGAACATTGACCTGAGATCGATTATGATTTCTCATAATCCCTAGTAGCCATCTTCATTCATTCGGGTCTTTAGCTAAAAATGTTGTACAATTACTACTAATCACATAATCACCTTGTTACAGGTGTTGAATGGTTTCCATGGTTGTATTTAGAGTTTCTAGCCGTCGGAGTTACTTACAGGTGTTGACTTGAATGATTTAGGTGAATAATGCGATGTCAAAACACTCAAATGACATTCTTAACCCTAAAAACTAAAGCATAAAAAAAACACTCAACATTCTATTTTGATTACAATACATTTTTTTTTACAATACATAACAAATCACATATCAAGGTAGCCATGGCTAATAATTAAGTTTCTTTAATTAGAATATTTTTTACAGTGATCATTTCCCTCACATCTCAGCCGTAAAGCATCCCACAAAGTTTTAGACTTAGTACAAGTATTGAACTGTTGTGGTAATTCCTTCGGTAGAGCCATAGTTAGAATCCCGTACGCCTTTTTTGTTCCTTTCATAACTCTTCTTTCCTTTAGATGAATATTTCTTTTCGGTTTCGGCTCCCCCTAAGCATGAGTAGGATACTTATACCCATCTTCGATAGAAATCCATATATCAACATCATTAGTACCAACGCATGCTTCAAATTGTTTACGCCAATTATGATAATCTTTAAGCTTTAACAGTTTGAAAACTTTCTGGCTTGTTCAGATTTCATTATCATTATTTAGCATGGCTTGCATAGTGTTCTGAAAAAACAGCAAACGCTTAATAATCGTTCATGATGAAAAATTGTAATTGGGTATCAAAAAATTCTAGAGCAAAAACGAAGGCCTTAACAATAGAATTTGGGGGTCAAAATGAACGACAATGGCTTAAGATACACCCGTTTTAGTGTAAAACTCGTTGAGACGCCCGTTTTGGCCGGTAATGGGCCCCGTAACTCTAATCATAGCTCAAGATATACCCGTTTTAGTAAAAACTAGTATAATGTCGAATGAACAAGTTTTACCGAATGAAAAGTTTCATTGGATGACGAACGAATGAGCACAAAAACCGAATGAAGAACAATAACCGAATGAAATGATTCGCCGAATGAATTGATTAGGCGAATGAAATTTTCAGAAAATGAACTGAGATCAGCAAAATGAGACCGAATGATCAGAAAAT
>JBCNJP010000007.1:108725724-108823061 GCA_039602395.1 Deinandra increscens subsp. villosa | reverse complement strand
AAAAGCTAAAACACTCAAATTATTATTATTATATTATTATTATTTAATAAAAAAAGTCAAATTATTAACTTTAAGTTTATTCACACACACTCTTTTTATATATTCACACATTCCAAACGGTCGACTGGGAAAAACGGTTGTTTGGAGAGGTCGCTTGGGACCAATTGGTCATTTGGGTCCGATTTTTTTTTCTTTTATTATATAAAAAACCTCCGCCTCTTGAATTTTACGCGACCGTCGTCAATTCGCGTAGGGATTGTTTTGTCCAAAATAACCGTCTTGGATCGTTTTACCCAAAACGATAGTATTCGAGGTGTTTTTATAAAAAAAGATTTGTTTAAATATACTCCAAAACGATACATATTAAGGAGTCTTTATAAAAAAGATTTGTTTAAATATACTCATTATTAAATACGGGTTGAGTTATATAGAAAACCAATATTTTGCAAAAAACCAAGAAACAAAACTATTTATTTAAAAAAAAAAATTATATGTTTTTTTCAGGAGTTTTTAAGATACTAGAAAAAAAAACTTTAAAAGCATTTTCGAGTTTTTTTTTAAAAATGAAATAAAATCGGATTTTCAGCTTCGAAATTCATAATGAACTATGCAACAATAATATAAAATTGGTTTATGAATGTCAATTCTTGTTTTTTACATTATTCGCATAAACCACATTCATATTTAAGTTATGTTTCTTCTTTATCAGTAGTTTAATTATAATACATTATGCAGATACTATTAGTAATATTGCATAATACACTAATAAAAAATTACTAAACCTTTTATTTTTAAATTTTTTTTCTCATAAATAAAGCTAATAAAATTATAGATTTTTTGGTAAAAAAATCATTAATATATAAAAAAATTATAAAGTAAAAAAATTTGAATTTTTTAATTTTCTGAATAATTATTAATTTTCATATCGATATTTTTCCTATTAAATACCATCAAACCACAAACAAATGAAAAGAGCAATTTTGTGTAAGGTATCTTGTCCATCCCCAACCTCATACTTTCTGTTTCTTTCACGTGCAAATTGATCCCGCCGGCGACACGTATATTTCTCTGACCGAATTCCGACGAACAATGTTGCACCGGCACTGAACTACCATACAAAATCCACTCTGCTCTCATTTTAACTTCGAATCTCCATCAAAAACTCCCTCAGCTTTTATCAAACAATTTGGCGCTTCCGTTACTCATAACCGAATGTAAGCTTTTGTCCTCAGTTCGTTCAATCGTTCTCTCAGTTGTTCATAGCAGTTTCTCACTTTTTAATTTAATTCATCAGTGAACTGATTTCGTTGCGTGAGATTCGAATCGCGAATACTGATTTCATGCATTCGTGAGTTGTACCGTACGGATAAAATGATCAATCCGTTTGTGTTTTTCTGTTTAAACAGTTGATTGAGCTTTGAAACGTACTCTTCCTGTTATTGCAAAGCCATTTTTGGGAAATTATGGTGTATTTTTCATGAATTTGTAAACTATTTTGGTGTCAAATGGTAACATTGGTCTGTAACTTCTGTTTCCAGGTATTAGACAGTTGTAATACGAGGTCTAATTTGTACAGAAGACTGAAATTAGGTAAATTATGCGTTGCATTTTGGGAAAAAGTTGAAGGAATTGCAGATCCAAGAATGGAAAGGGTAATGCTCATGAATTTCCATCAGGAATGGATGTTATAGAGCTTCTTAATCTGTTTATACATTTATCTGAAAGCTTGCTTATTATGTTGTTGTTTTCAGATATTATATAACTACAAGTTACTAAAGAAGAAGAGTGAAACATTATGCTCAACAAGAAGAGGTTGATGCCCAAAACTCGTGGATGCATGTTCTGCGTGATTTCTCTCAAATGCTTGATGAACAGGTTCCTGTTTGTTAGTTGTTACTATTAGTTGATGAAAAGCAGAAGCTATTTTAAGCCAATAATATACGCCAGCTACGATATCAAGGATCTTGTTTTGTTTCAGATTGAGAAGGTAGTGTTGTTTTTGTTAAAACGGCAAGGTCAGCTCGCGACCAGGCTGTCAGGTCTTGCTGACCGTGATAACGAGGACCTCTGCATGGACCACGTCATGACTTGATAATGGAACTAAGAGAAGGATATAGAGAAGTGGGAAGAGATCTTTGAGGCTATTGTACTTTGTTGAAATGAATGCTATTGGTCTAAGAAAGATTCTTAAAAAGTTTGATAAGCGGTTTGGATATAAGTTCACTAATTACTATGTCAAAACTTAGGAGCAAACCATCCTTATTCTCAGCTCCGACAAGTGTTTAAGCATGTGGTACACCACTAAAACATAGATTTCTTTTGTTGTTTATGGTTGCAGACATGTAATTGTGTATTATACCATATCTATACATGCAGGGTATATCTGCAGTTGTTGGATCAATAACTAGGAATCTTGCTGATCTGCAAGATGATGATAGACATTATGCATCAATTTATGACCACCCAAATATTCAAATCTCGGTATTTTCTAAACTTTTTCATGTTGTAAGATTCATCTAAATCGTTTAATGACTTCATGTCCTGCTAAAAATTACAGGACCCTATCATTGAATCAATAAAAGCAGCTGAGAAACGATTACTGAACTCAACTGATTTCCTTCACTATTTGGGAAAACATGCATTTATTGTGCAGAGACAGAGTTGTCACCATCTTCATCTCAAGAGCATGTTGTGAATGAAAGATATCATTTTATGTCACTTCTTTTGAACTTGGTGAATACTTTTTTGTATATGGTGAATACATACATCATTGTCCCGACAGCAGATGACTACTCTTTGAGCCTTGGAGCTGCAGCCACGGTTTGTGGTGTGGTGATTGGATCAATGGCTGTTGCACAGATTTTTTCTTCAGTTTATTTAAGTGCATGGTCAAATAAATCATACATCAAACCTCTTATTTTCAGCAGCATTGTTCTTCTTATGGGAAACACTTTGTACGCCCTGGCTTATGATCTTGACTCAATATACGTACTTTTGATTGGACGTTTATTCTGTGGGTAAGCTATCTATGTCTTGTAGAAACTTGTCCTGTTGGCAGTTGCATAGTAAATTGACTAACCTTAAAGAAAAAATATGTTCAACTTTAGAAGTCAGATTTTTGAAGAGTCTGATTTGATTATTTTTTAGACTGGGATCAGCTCGGGCTGTTAACAGGCGTTATATCAGCGATTGTGTGCCTCAAAAATTAAGAATGAAAGCGTCTGCTGGGTTCGTGAGCGCCAGTGCCCTCGGAATGGCTTGTGGTCCAGCTCTTGCTTGCCTATTTCAGAGACAATTTAAAATCTTTTGGTTCACATTTAACCAAGATACTTTACCTGGGTGGTTCATGGCATTTGCGTTGGTTCGATCTATTTACTATGGCTATGGTTGTCTTTCAGAGAGCCGCCACTTGAGAAAGAAGATATTGTGCAACACGAAACATGTGGTATGTTTAGTATTCTTACATTTTTTAACTCGACTCTTTTACTTCTGAGCATTTTGAATTGGGTTGGGTTTTATCAAAAACGGGTCAAATAAAAAAAGCTAAAAAGGAAGTGGGACATACAAATTGATTTCTTTAATAGTAAAATGGTTAAAGAGATGTTTATGGGCCAACTCAGCCCGATTTGTATCAGCCCGTAGTAAAAGTGACCTTGGTTTAACTCGACCCGTTTCAACCTGTTACCCAACCTGCTCATCTTGGCACCTATGCTTTCAAATAAACACGGACAAATGAGTTGTTATGTATGATGTTGGTAGCAGGTACCACTGTTGAAATTGATTTTTCCGAGCCTTTACTTTTGAGTTCGGGGAAAGATCATCAAGATGAAGATGAGCAACAAGAAGATGAGGATCCTAGTGATAAGTTATCTGAAGAGACCCGTGAGCCTGTGACTTCTATTATGTCTGCATACCGGCTGCTTACTCCATCTGTCAAGGTTTATCTTAAAAACTAGATTATAATCGTAATAATATAGTTTTTTTTTTATTATTTATTAAACTTGAGATCAGGAAAGAAAACAAGTCATCCTTGGGTTGCCTAATTCATTCTGGCCCTTTACTCACCCAGCCATATATCGTTTGTGAACAGGTTCAGTTGATCATATACTTCATGCTCAAATATGCTATGGAGATTATACTTGCTGAATCTAGTGTCATCACATCATACTACTTTGTATGGTCTACGAGCAATGTCGCCATGTTTCTTGGTTTTCTTGGGTTGACTGTTCTTCCGGTCAGCATTTTTGTCGGGGGCTACATCGCCAATGTGTTTGAAGAGAGGTAAAAACTTTGAAAATTTCACAAGTAACATAAATAGAATATGCATAATGCATGATTTAAGAACATGATGAAAAAAAATCAGACCAAGATATCAGCAAAGTGAAAGTTGGATCTGATTTTTTAACCTATTCTAATACCTGTTCATCTGCTATATTTTACAAACAAGATTTTGTCAACACAGGCAAGTTTTGGTGGCTTCGGAGCTAATGGTATGCTTGGGTATCGTCTTAAGCTTTCATATGATAGTCCCCTATTCGGCACCTCAGTACATCATCTCGGCTCTTCTAACATTCGTGTCTGCTGAAGTTCTTGAAGGTACATACATATCTAAGTCCCAAATGAATGCTACATTTTGGGTATTTGGACTACAATGATGAATCTGATATTGTTACATTGATAGGTGTGAACCTGTCGCTCCTATCGCGGGTGATGTCATCTCGGCTATCACGTGGGACCTACAATGGCGGGCTGCTGTCAACTGAAGCTGGGACGCTAGCTCGAGTGGTTGCAGATGGAACAATTACACTAGCAGGATACTGGGGGATGAGTGAGCTCTTGAATATAACCTTAATTCCTTCACTGGTTATTTGTATCTCCACCATTGTTGCCACCTTCTTCACTTACAACTCTCTTTATTGACCATCCATCCTTAGTGTTTGCGAATAACCGCCCTTTCATGTCGTATGGATTTTGTAAATAGTAAACGACGTGTGTATATAACGACTAGGGAATCTCGACCCGTTTAGTTTCATCCCCGCTTGAAGACCGATTCAAGGCAGGTAACTATGGCACGGCTTGTAATGGATATTGTTTAATTATGTAAGAAGGTTTTCTTTTCTATATGCCATTAGTCATCTCTTGAAACCATGGAAACTCTTTTTGAGTCTTGAAGTAAGCTATGAAGTTGATCAAAATGAACCAACCCCCAAATCATTTGGTTTAGTTTGAAGAGTTTTGTTTGATTCGACAATGAAACAGAAAGTATGTTGGTTTTTTATATGTAAAAGTTTGTTAAAGGACTTTTATAAACAAAACAGAAAGTACATTGGTTTTTTTAACGATTAAAGTTAAAACACGGTGTAAATAGACCATTGAAACCGATCAAAGCGTTCAAACCAAAGATTGTGAAAAGGCTCCTGTTCATTGATCAATTTTTATGGTATGGCACTTTGAAGGTTCAAAACTTAAAAAACATGCGTCTAAATCGAAACAACCGTCTAACCGGTTATTATATTTTATTTTAGAATATATATATTTTTAATAGCAATTCGTAGGTTTTTAAAATATAAATACATTATACCTATATTAGGATTTGAAGTCTAATGTAGTTGAAGGGTTAACATCTTAACCACCATAATATAATATAATGTTCTATCTGGTGACATTTTAGAATATAGATTTTACTAACGGTGTGTATAATTACTAACTAGATTTTACTATCTGTGTGTTGTCGCGGATATTTGCATTGCTAAACTGCAATGTAAAGAAAATGAAAATACAAAATTATCGCATAATGACATTAAACAAAAAAGAAATTATTGTAAAGAAAATGACATTTACGAAATGACCGCGCAATATAATTGAACAAAAAAAAAATTAATATGATATGCCATGTGGATCCGACTATTAAAGCCACATGATCCAATTAAACAAATTAACTATCTCTAATGGGTTGTAGTTTGTTAATATAGATAATCATAAACGGTATTTATAGTTTTAATAAAATTTAATACAAACAAATGATTTCAAAAACAAATATGTTCAAACAATAAAAACCGAACCAAACCAAACCGATAAAACGTCATAAAACTAACCATCCCAACTATGTGACCAAACTGTTATTAGCGGTTTAACCTACGATTTTGTAAAATCTGAGTTTTTGGCCTAGTGGTTAGAAAGAGGGTACCTTATCTGGAGGTCGTGGATTTTTTTCCCATACATAAACAGTTTTTAGGAATTTATAGAGTTAGTTTAGAAGTAGCGTAGATTTAAGACTTAAAAAAAAGAGAAAAAAAGAGGATTCTAATTAAGAAAACACGTGTACAAAATACCACATGTCGAAAAACAAACCTACAAACAATTGCATGACGCATCAATGGATGAAAAACATCAAAAAAGAACCTTTGTTTCGTTTCGTAACGAATCTGATCATAATTTTCGTGTTTGAAGTACCGAAACCCCTCCAAATTTTCTTGTTTTCGGATGAAACTCAAAATCATCAATGCCATATAACCCCCCAATCTCCAACGAAAACAATAACAGTAGACGACCTTCATTTCAATCATTTCACAAATCCGTTACTCCGATCCCTCCTCCTCATACTAATCCCACATCAATTCTCTCAAAACCCATCCCCACACTCTCTCTCCCGTTCCCAATTTCTAGGGTTTCTGAAACCAATTCAATACGGAGAGAGGGACGAGATGGCTGCTGCACCAGAAGATATGCCGGAAGGGACGGTGCGAAACGTACTGGAACAACAGACTTTGAAGTGGGTTTTCGTTGGTGGAAAAGGTGGTGTTGGGAAAACTACGTGTAGCTCTATCCTTTCAATCCTTTTGGCGTCTGCTAGATCCTCTGTTCTTATTATTTCAACTGACCCTGCTCACAATCTCAGCGATGCATTTCAACAAAGGTTCACCAAGGCTCCTACTTTGGTCAATGGCTTCTCCAATCTCTATGCTATGGTTAGTTAGTTAGTTAGTTAGTCTTATTCATTAGTATTAAAGTTTTTACTGGATTATATTTATATCAACTGGGCTGCTCAATTTTGAAAAAGAAAAAGACAGACTAACTTATTTGAATGCAAAATTGAACTGTGTATCTTGTTAGTCTAGATGATCTTTATGATCTTTATATTATAAGGCTTAAGGCTTTCCGTAGTGGTTTGAGAGTTGGGTGGAGTTATGCGACATGTGGCGGATGACGTGGAAATGGGGGTTATGAGGTAAGGGGTGTAGTGGGGGGTTATGAGGATGTGGGGTTATGAAGATGGGAGAACCAATAGAAAAAAAGCAACAAAAAAAAAAGAAAAATAAAACAAGAGAGGGGGAGTGGCGCCATGTTAATAACGCGTGGGACGATTTTGTGTAAGATGGCACCTAGGGGGGTGGAGGAGGGGCACCATAGAGGCGCCATCTTGTGTATTTGGTGGGGGATAACGCCCACTACGGATAGCCTAACTGTATTTGGGCCAGATTAATCAGTTTACGAGAATTCACAACACGTTCTTTTATCTTTATAATTTATCTAAAAAACACATTTATCCATAAAATTTAAAGACTTTTAAAAAACACACTACTTCACATTCCGTATCCTTAAAAATCCCATATACGTGTAATGAAAAATTGGTATATTTTCCAATCTCTTATATTTATCCCTTAAAATTTAAGGATAATGTTTGAATACAAAGATGCGGATGTAAGGGAAAAAGTAGACATTTTTTATATTTTCCTTAAAATTTAAGGATATGGTGTGATATAAAGAAGCTTTCGTGATAGAGAAGTTGTGGTGAATTGATTATTGAGGTAAATGTGAATTGTCTACATATTCTTTAGTTGTTTTAATTTATTTGAGTATCTACACATCCAGGCATCCCCTTTGTTTGTTGGTGTTTTGTTTTGTTCTCAAGGTTTATTTAGGGGGTGTTTGGATGAGCTGCAAAGTTTCACAAATAAGTTTTGCAGTTTTTTCCAAAACTCTGTATGATGATTTTTTTTAAATTATATAGGTCCAAACTAAGCTAACTAATTTGTTTACATGATATAATTGAATGTTTTTTATTCTGTTAGTTCACCTATGGATTTCTACTTTAGTTTAATACTTCACCAATTTGCATGATATAAATGAAATGGCAGAATAGTCTTTGTTAACTATAACTTGTGGCATGTTTTGATTGTTCTTTTAAGCTTTAATGAATTGGTACATCATGCTTAGACCTTTTTCAGATATTTAATTTCAAACCAAGTAGTATGATTCTTGATGATGTGACCTAACTGGTCTTATCTTCCTTTTTAGGAGGTGGACCCCAATTTTGAGGAAGGAGAAGACGGGGCAGAAGGAATGGATGGTTTCTTGTCAGATTTAGCAAATTCAATTCCCGGGATTGATGAGGCTATGAGTTTTGCTGAGATGCTAAAGTAAGACCCCCTTTTTGTAATTTAATAAGAACATGACAAGCACCAACTAAACTATGAGTTAGTGTACTAATGTTACTCTACAATTCGAGTGTTTTATCAGTTAATCTACTTGAATACGTGGTTATTTGAACAACTTTATAATTTAAAAAAAGTATATATTCTGTTATATTGTATCCTTGACACGGTAAAAAAATAACATTTGACAACATTGTGGATTTCTTATATATGGTATTCGAGGCAACACAATACTTCCTAAGAGGCACATGATAATTGTAGGTTTTATTATGGAACTAGATGCTTCAAGAAAAGCATCTATCAAATATCTACATTTTCTCTCAGTAATGATATCATAAAGAATCTTGTGGACTCAAACCAATATCACCAATTCTTTTGTAACAATGATTAATGGGCAAATGCCAAATAGACAATTTTGTCTAGAAGCTTTTTTCTTATGATTTGTGTTAACTGTTAAGGTGGTAATGATTTCTGATCATGGAATTATCCACTAAGTATGCACTTTATTGTATCATTATATAAAAGTTTGTCACTTTGGAATTAATGCCAATCAATGTGATTTTTTTGAAATTTTCAATTAGTGAAATCTAATTCCTTGTCAGATCAACATTTTAATGTCATATTGTCTTTTTTCCAACCTTATCATTTGTTCAAATGTATTTCATTTCTGTATGAATTTTATTGCTAAAGTAAAAGAAGACATTACATAAAATACTGCAAATAGGAAAACTTTAAGAAACAAATATAAAAGAATAAATTGTGATTTTGGATATAGAAGTTACAAGGTTTGACATTAAATTGTCAAAGGAAGACATCTCAAGTGAAATACAGGTTGTATATAATAATGTTATATAAATCAAGGGTATTCAAGGAAATAACTTCTACTTTTCATTAAAATCTTACATAAGGTTGGTGCAAACTATGGATTACTCTGTGATAGTTTTTGATACTGCTCCCACCGGACACACACTTCGGCTGTTGCAGTTCCCATCAACGTTAGAGAAAGGTCTTTCCAAAATGATGAGCTTAAAGAGTAAATTTGGTGGCTTGTTGGGTCAGGTATTTTCTCTTTGCTAACATTTATGTTAACTTAATAAATACAAGAATGAATATCTGGTCAAATATAAAAATATTGGGAGTGTTGGGATGCGTCTCATTATGATCGTTTTGATTATCTAGGGTTAAATTAGTTAGCTTTGGAGGAGCAGGTAAGAAGCTGTAAGAAAACTGGTATTGAGACAATGTAAAAGTACCTAACTATCCCTAACGGTTAACGTTAATAAGCTGATCATGATTGTTAATGTCGCAATAATTACTTTGAAAAGGCACATCCAAATGCCCCCATAGAGACGCAGAGTTGATAGCTAAAACATTTTACATACAGCAAATGTGTTAAATATGACTACAAAAACAAATCAGAATCCAAATCTTTAAATAAGAGTATTTAGGAGTCTGTATGCAATAAAAACAGAATTTGGGTGACTGCAACCCATTTGACCCATTCCTTTGTAGCTAATATTTTTATTTTACCCATTTGAGATATAAAATAGGAAGAAGAAAACTTGATCCATTCTTTCAGTTTCAACTACCATGAATACAAGCATGTGCTCTCATTCTCAGATTTTTCACTTAAGAATTTGGTTTCATGGATGCATCATGCATTTAATAATCACTATTGACCTTGTTGAGTGTTTGGGAAATTCTGATTATTTAAGGAAGTATTAAATAATTTTGTTTTACCATTTGATGGTAACTTCTATTGCAGCTGGTATCAAACTGAATGTTCATATCCATTAGTGATTGTATGATTTTAGTTGTTTTTGTAATGTTAATGGCAGATGAGTCGTTTGTTTGGTGTTGGAGATGAGGTAGGTGAGGATGCAATCCTTGGAAGGATGGAGGGTATGAAAAGTGTGATTGAACAAGTCAACAGACAGTTCAAAGATCCGGTAACCGCCTTAGTTCTTCTTCTGTATATTCATAATAAAAAAGTTTGACCGTTTTTTCTATGACAGGACTTGACAACTTTTGTATGCGTATGCATCCCAGAATTTCTCTCGTTATATGAGACAGAGAGATTGGTGCAAGAACTCACTAAATTTGAGATAGATACACATAATATTATCATCAATCAAGTGCTTTTTGATGAGGAAGGTACATATGAATACATCTTTCAATTAATTTTTATTTTGAGCATCGCCTTTGCAAAAAAAATAAAAAAATTCTGATCTAAATTGTAAATTAACCATTCTTGTGACAACAATATTGTATTTGACCCCTTTTATCTTTTTCCTAGTTGGTGTTTTTGACCCATTTATGGTAAGTGGGTCAATTTGGGTTATACTTTACTCTAGTGGGTCATATGAGTAGAATTAAATTAGATTAAATGGAAACAAGTCAAATGAGTCAGAAGTTATCCGAAGTGTTTACAATATCTATAACCTTCTAAATTATTTATTTCAAAAGTTTGATTAGCACTGTAACAATGAAGCTTTCTAATCATATTTAAAATATTAACTGCTTACAAAATTAAAGAAAATGTTTGTGGGCCGGTCCAACCCACCCGACCTTTTCGGTGCCGATTTTGACCTGTTAGTTACGTGCCCTTTTCCGCCATTTTGCCATCTATATGTTTGTTCGTAACAAGCCTTTTTTTTTTTTAATTTGAACTTTAGGTGTTGAATCTCAGTTGCTCAAAGCAAGAATGAAAATGCAGCAAAAATATCTAGATCAGTTCTACATGTTATATGACGACTTCAATATTACAAAATTGCCCTTGCTTCCAGAAGAGGTATGGTTATTTTCTGTATAATGCAACCATTACTTTTTCATTTTCATGTTGTTTGATGTAACCATCAGGTCATCATATGTGATCTTTGTTGAAAACTTGAGTGCTGCTATTTTTCTTACTTCGATTCTGGCCAAATAAATGATACATTTTGTTTCAATGATATCCAAAGTCAAGTGATTAGTCGACCAAGTACGAAACTTTCGTTTAGCAAAATGACCGATCTACCCTTGAATATGTTCATTGTTGAATCCTCACTATATCACACACAACATGTTTCAACTCAACTTATTCTTCATCTTTAGGTAAAGCTTCATGATATTCCTCTTCTGTTTTTAGATATTCCAAAGTAATGATATGCTTACTAAGTTGGAAACTTTAAGCAAAAAGACCAATTCTCCCCTGAATCCCATGATGAAATCCTGCACTAGTACCCTCTCAATCTTTTATGTTCTTTTTTAGGGTGTCTACCCCAATTCTTTTCTCTCCTCAATATCCAAGGTAAGTTAGTATCTGCTAGCATGGATTATCTTGAGCAGAATGACTTAATTACCCTTTAAGGTTCTTGCTATTTTTCCCAATCCCACATTCTGTATATTATGTCCTCTTTCTTCCTTGGATTCTCCAGTTTCCTGTCTGAGATATCCCAGGGGAAGTGATATGTTTTACAACTCAGAAACTTTTTGAGCCAAATGACTAATATACCCTTAAGAAGAATTCATTGATGACCCTTCAAGGTAGTCATGCATTCCACATGCTTACTCTAAGTTTCTCAACTTCTTGTTCTGAATATGGTTCTGATACATTTGGGCTTTCTAGAATATTCCAAGAGAACCGGACATGCTACCGACTTTATAAGCAAAATGCCAAATCTATCCATAAAAACATATTCATTGAATGTTGACTGCTCAATAAAACTGCCCATTCTACATGTCTTTCCCTCACTTTTTTTTAAATGTTTTTTGGCAAAATGACTAATCTGCCCTTGACAGCAAACCACCGTAGACCTCTTATCAGTCGCATTGTAATTTGCAGGCTTGTGTTCTGTTTGTTGGATTTAAAATGCATGATTTAATTGACAGGTTTGTGGAGTGGAAGCTCTAAAAGCATTTTCAAAGCATTTTCGAAAACCGTATGAACATTCGATTGCACGAGGGACAGTAGAAGAGCTGGAACTCAGAGTTTCAAGGCTACAAGGACAGCTTAGAGAGGTGGTATCAGAACTAGAAAAAGCCAAGCAAGCCAAATAAGTACACTCTAAACCAACACTTTTTTCCACTTTCTGTTAAATTTATTTTCCATATTCTCTTTTCTCTTCAGTTTTGTAGATTTAGATTACAATAAACTAAATTCTTTGTTTCGACTCTGTAAGATTATTAATTTATTATCATTATTGTTATTATTGTTGCTCACATTAGTCATACTTGGGACCAACAATATATCTTATGTTGCATGTGAAGCTGGATTAGAACTGCATCTCATTATAATAATTGCTAGTGAAAAATATCCCTGCAAGTACAAATGGTTACGACAGTTAGTTAATGGGTTATCAGTCTTTTAAGTTTTTTTGGTCTTCTTATAACTGCTTAAAATAGTTCAGTTAAGAATATATTATAAGCAAGGGGGAGCTTATAACATAACGTGCCAGCGGTGACCCCGGTCACTACTGATTTTTCGTCCAGGAGTATCGAGTATACGTATAGTTTCTCGAAATTTTTTATATGTATTAACTCGGTCACTACTAAGGGTATGTTTGGGATTGTTTTGCAAAAAACATTATTGACTTGTTAGTTTTTCAAAAAACCAATAAGCACTTTTGAATGTTTGCCAACTCAATAAACACTTTTACTTTGATTTTTCATAAAGGTAATGAGTCAGTTTTTAATAAACCAACTTTTTCTGGATTTTTAAAACTGTCTATAGCTTTTTGGGTGATAAATTATCATAACACCCTTATTTTAACTTTATACTCAAATAACTTTATACCCATTTAACCTCTTGTGAGTCATTTTACATATGAAAACTAAGCCACACACTTTAAAAAAAAAAATCACTCTTTATGATTTTGGCATAATCATAAACATTTTCAGTTCTTTGTTTGTTACAAAACATTTAGTTATTTCATTTATAAGAACCATCATTTGAATTAATGAAGAAAAATTATATTTTTATAGTTTTTATAATTTGACCCGACCTGAAACGGATCGTCGATCCGAATATATACCGCGAAACATAACGATAGAATATTTTTGTTTTGGTGACGTGACGTTCGGTCACCACTAGAAAAAATTTCAAGCTCCGCCACTGATTATAAGCTAAATTACCCGAGCATGTAAATATTGTTTCTCACTAAAACCTTTTAGTCAACAAAAATATTGAAATATTAATATTGATTGAACATTTTATTATTGTATTAAAATGTTAAATAAAGTAAGTTTTAGCTTTAAAGCTTAGTTGATTCAATATTTTTATTTTAAACTCATTCTCTCTTTAGCGATTTTAATTGTGGTATAATTAATTCAACCGAAGTCATTCAAGCCGAATTATGATATTATCTACATTTTCAACTGTCTACCGCAGCAATGCGTGGTTCGTTACCTACCGGTTCTCATGAAATGATAAGGACAAGATAAGATAAATAAATCGTCTAAGATTGTTTATTCTTCACTGTTTTTTATTTTAAAAAAAATTAATAATGGCAATTAAAAAAAACCAAGAAAATTTCTCTTTTAACTATTGTTCACATAGCAAGAGTTCATTTCATAGCATTTATGATAAGGTTTAATGTTTCGTCTTGTCTTAGACTCATTAGGAAAGCGTCCAAAGCACCCGATCAGTGTTACATTGGATATGCAAGTACAACATTGTAAGACTTTCCTTGATGACTGTGACTCTCCCCAATAAAGATAATAGCAGTGTTGCAGAAATCGCGATTAATCACCGATTAATCGGCGATTAAGGACTTGATGGTTAGTTGGTCAATGATGGTCAACATCGGTCCTTGGCGGTCTTGGCGGTCTAGACGGTTAGCTTAAAATTTTAATTTTTCTATTAATTTTTTTTTAAAAAGCATCAAAAATTAAGCTATAGACGTATTTTAAAAGAATGTTAAAGAAAGATGAATATTTAAATATGAAAATATATTTGTTTTTTGAGATTATTAGACGTATTAGTCTTTACTATTGTAGTTTTTGACATAAACGTTTATTTAAGTACTAGATTATGACTTTTTTTAAGGTTTTTACTTATTTACTTGTTAATTATTCTAAGATATTGCCATATTGGAAATATATATGTGTATATTTATTTTTTTTTAAATAATCTAGGGTCTCCGATTAATCACCGATTAATCCGATTAATCGTTTAACACCAGTCGACCGTCGAGCAACCGCCAAACGATTTCTGCAACCTTGAATAATAGGAGTAGCCGATAAACCTAAACGTTTAATCACAAATCAATGAGACATGATTTTCAAACATTTGACCTGCAACAATAAAATCTTATTATATATAGTTTAAAAGTAATCAACAATTTATAAATATATATAGTTACCAAACTACTCTTCATCAATAGTGTTTATGTTCTTTAGTGTTTTTTTCATCAATAGTGTTTATGTTTTGGGTTTGTCATTTATTATTTTTTTTTTTTGTTGTTGATGGTGTAATAGATAAAGTCATATAAAATAAAATTTTACGTCCCAGACTCAAATGTTTTTAGCGCATCGTCTCTAATTTTAATGTCATTACGCAATATTTCTTCACAAGCGTAACAGATTTAGCACATAAGTTAATGATGTAATAGTATTTTTTTCTTAACAACCAATATATTAAAAAACAACTAGCAAGGAGTTATGACATTACAAGGAAATGAAAAAAATATAATTACACCACGAGTTCCAATCCATCCGAAAAATCAACCCTTATTCTTAATCCAAAGGTAGCTCAAAGCTCTAAATTTTTTCGAAACAACTCCTCCGTCCTTTGGAATCTCCTATTAAAAAAAACATCGTTTCTAGCCTTCCAAACGTACCACAAAGAAATAACAAAATGGCATGCAAAAGGAGTTTGTGTTTAGCATGAAAAGCCAGTTGATGTGAACCTGCATGACATCTTGCACCGACAACAACTCGTGAGGAGCTTTCAACACGGATTTTACCAAAGTGACTCTACTCTCAAAAGAAAGCGCACGCATCTTCCACCTATATAATCGCTTACTAACTTTCTTCACCACCTTATTCCAACTAATGATGTAACAGACTAATAGGTATAGTCATGTAAGCATAAGTTTTAGGTCCTATGCTCACTATTTTAAGCGTTTATTTTTTAATTTCAGTTTTTCTATTTTCGTTTTTTTATGTGGTGTTATATCAATGCAACTGTAGTGTTTGAGTCATTGCATGGTTTTTATTTTCGTTTTTTTTACGTAATTTTATAACAAATGAACTGTTTTGTATACTCACGCTATCTCGATAGCAACACGTAGAGGCAAATTTTGTTTATTACAAGATAACCTTTTCAATTCTGATGACCCGATACGACCATAAAATCATCTTTTTTTTTTCTTTTTTTTTTAATTTTATAGACGCCATAAAAAGTTGTTGCTCCGCCACCAGAGTGATACCTTTATGATTTTCCGTTGGGGTTGATCCAAATTGACCAAAAAATCGGAAAAGATTCCAAATTCGAGTGCTTGTTCCTGTGGGGTTTTCTTTTGCACAAATTTCTTCTTGAAAAGAGGCGCGATTGAATTCACAAAAGATTTATGAACTTGGACTTGCTAATTTGGGGCAAAACCCCATCGAAAAATTGAATTTTTAAGTCGCTCAAGGATTGAGGGTTTTGACTTTCAGTGTCAGTTCAAATACAGAGGTTTTCGAAGCTATGGAAGCTTATAAGAGATGGGTTCGGAGGAACAAGGAGTATGTTCATTCCTTAGAGTCTCTTGCTAATGTAAGTCTACTCAGTTTTATTCATATATAAACTCCAAATTAAACTCATTTCTTTTGCGAATTTAGTTTATGCTGCAATTACTGATTCAAAAATCTGAGTGTGATTTTGACTTTTTGGTTATCTAGGTCAAAAAAATCACATTTGCAGAAAGATGCAAGAATAAGATAGCTGATTATCTTGATAATTGTAAACTTACCTAGTTATTCTAGGCTTCAAACTGTGTTGCATAAATATAACAATTTTAGGCTTGTTTGGGGGTAGTTTAAGATGGTTCCAGACTTTTTTGAATGTTTTAGAACCTGTTGGCCGGAAATTGCTTGCCTTTTTGAAGTAAGAACCTCATTCCAGAAAGGCACAAATATCAAGTTGATTTTGAGTAACAATGTAACATATAATATAATCATTAATGTTGTGTTTCTTTTACTGTTAGCTCATGAACGAGATGCGCAAAGATATATTGTGTTGTTTCATGAATTTAGATATTGTGTTAATGATAAGTTGGAAACATGGAGAGCCATTTTGAAATGCAAATGTTTTGAGATTAAACCATAATAAGAACGTGTTAAATCAAGTGTAAATTCAACAATGTTGATAGGGAAGTCGAATATCCGATTAGACAACTTGTGAAAATTGAACTTGCTGAATATGGTTTTAGGCCTGTTGTCAAACTTGTTCTCATGGAGTTGTTTTTTTTCTCTCTCTAAATTTTGCCACTAAAATTCTTGTTATGATGACCTAACATTTCTCATGTTCAGGGAATGACATGGCTTCTTCCTGAGAGATTTTCTGAGTCGGAAATCGTACCAGAAGCAGGTTTTGTGATATTTTGGTACCATTTTACCTTTTTTTTTTCTCACTTGAAACTTATACCTCTCCCAACTAAAAATTGGTTTTCCTCGCAACTGAAAATTATTGTTCCTGATGTAAAAGGTAACTTTTATAACCGAATCAGATCAATCTGTAATAAAATGGGTTGTAGAAGTTTGTCTTTGGATGTCCTTGCTTTAGGTTCTAATAATCAGAATTCACATATTTGAGAAATTTTGTTTATTTAAGGACTTAATATATAATATAACCAAAAAGTACATTTTAGTGAAGCAAAAAAACCTTCTCTGAAATGGGAGTAAAAGTCTCTAACCAGACCATGCTTATTTATCCGAACATTATTTCAAATTGCGACAATAATCAGATAGTCGGTCCGTAAACTCAAATCCAAATACCTTCCAAAAGAAATTCTTTTGACCTCAAAAGTGAAATATTGACATTTGAAAGGCTTAGTGGATTCTTTATGACATTTTGCATGGTTTTCTATGCAGTAACGTCGATATTGGGTATAGTGACAGCTGTCAATGATCATATAATTGAAACGACTCCATCCCAAGGGCACCCAAAACCTCAAGAACCTTCTTCTTTTCCATACTCATTGTTTTTGACTTTGATGAAAGATGTGGAAACTTTGGTTGAAGTTATGGCACAACATTTTTATGGTGATGATGGTAAATGGAATTTCATGGCTGTTACAGAGGCCACAAAGTAAGCAATGCCTCTTAATGACTATTTTCTTCTTTGACTTTTGGGAGTCAAATCTTGTTTCAAGACCTAAAATCGGTACATATTTCTTTATAGTTTTAGCATAAAAATCTTTCCATGACTAGGGGTTCATTTACGGTCTGGTTTATTTATCAATTTTGGTTCGAGAATCATGAAAGCAATGTGAAATTTTCATTCTGAAGTTGAAAAGCAGACAGTTTGACTTTTTAATGTCAAAATTTCAATCAGGGTACTAGCTAGGCTAGCTTTATTGCGTAACAGCGGGTACAAGATGCTATTGCAGGGAGGGGAGTCAATAAATGATGGAAAAGACCCAAATGATACAAACCAACAGCAAGCTCGTGGACGGTTATTACAACAGGGGCGGAACGGTAATTTCACTCCTGAGGGAAGGGCTCTCTCTGCAATGAGTAGGTTTGGTGAAAATGCTAGGATGATTAATAATTCAACAGGGTTTCACATGGTTGTACCTCATAATATTAATAATCCTGCAATTATCCAGCTTCCTGGTAATTTTAAACTTTCTTCTGTTTTTATGTTTTTATTTGCTAATTTTTCCGGTAAAGAAAACGTCAAAAGTGTCCTTATGTGGTTGCAGAATCCGACATAAAAAGACCCACCCTCTTGAGTTTCTTGTCTGACAAAGGTCTTCCCGGGGGATTAATGTTAATGGGCGAGATAATGTTTATTGCAAGACCACTTCTTTATGTTCTATTAATAAGAAAATACGGACCCCGATCATGGCTCCCATGGTTCATCTCATTGACCATTGACCTCATGGGGATGAGTTCATCAACAATGTTGTTGACCCGCCATTTTGACCGGAAGCTTCATCTATCCGATTCCGAGAAGGATGAGGTAAAGTTTTCTTTACATTTTATAAATTTTGAAATTATTACTCCCTTGTTCCCAAAAGTTGCTACATTTTTGTTATGGCAAGTTTTAAGTGAAAATTATTGAAGGGTATTTTATAGATTTGACTAATGGTTTGAATAATACGCAGTTGAGAAGGCGGAAACTGTTATTGGCTCTTTACCTTATGAGAGATCCGTGTTTCGGAAAATACACGCGGTATGGTTTGTAAATACAGTTTTTTTATGTTTATCCATTTAGGAGGTAGAAACCGCATTGATCTTGACTCTGGAAAATTGTTGATATTGTTTTTTTTTTTTTCAGGCAAAGATTGGAAAGTACCGAGAAAATGTTGGAACCTGTGCCTGTTGTTGGGTTTCTCGCAGGTTTGTTTGTAGCACGAGTTTCATCCGATTATTTAGTGATCAAATAATGTGTTTCATATTGATACAACAAAACTAATCACCAATGTGTTAATTCCTTAACTAATCAGAATTTGACAAGCACTCGGACAATTGATCATTTGATTATTAATACTTCCAGCAAGGCTAACAGATTCAATCTGATTGTTTCAAATCCAAACTGCATTTAACCTTTGTTCTATATTCTTCTTCGGCGTGTTCTTGTTCTTTAAGGTTTGTTATTTTCTTGTTTTTTGCAGCAAAGCTGATCGAGCTTTTGGTTGGAGCGCAAACACGTTACACATACATGTCTGGTTCTTGAAAAATACGCGAAACAAAATGGTACGTTATGTTTTCCATATTAAAAGCTTGATATGTATCTTTAAGCAGCATTCATATTCAAGTTCTAGTGTCCCATAACAACTTCCTCATGCAACTTGAAGATGAGTTTCTCGTATAATGATGTGTCAATCAAGTAACTTGTTTGAGGTAATCCATGGATATCTGCAGATCCAAGTATAACATCCTCATTTTGTCAGTGTATCATGTTTTTTTTTCTTTTTTCTTTTTAATATATTCCTCATGTACTAATAATCATCAAGCATTCTTCAAGTCATAGCTTTAAATCGCGCTTTTATTATGATAATCAGATTCAAGAAAAAATGAAATAAATAAGTAGGTTATCCTAAGGTTGTGTTTATCGTTTCGAATAATCTTTTCATTTTTATTTTTTTGCATCTTATTACATATGTCTTTACATCTTTTTCCTTAGTAAGTTCTTTATTCATCATGTGTACATTACTTACTCTTTTATCCTTTTCATAATGTTAGTATGTTATCATGATTTTTCCTTAATTCATGGTCATGTCTGTGAGACCACAGAGTCCAGACCTTTAGCCAAGCTCAAAACTGCACCCCTGTGGCCATGCCAAACTCACCTTTGGGCACCTGCTCCTCTCCCACAAGAAACCCAGGTCTTGATGCTTACCATAACGCTATCCACTGATGGTCGTACTAGGATGATTGCTTGTACCATGTTCTTTCTCACCCTATTTCCTACAATCCTCCTATGGAGTTCCAATAAATCCTGGAATGAAAATGCAAACACCTGAGGTATCTTTCACCAATTGCCCACTTGCTCCCAAACCTCATTTGCCAAAGCATATCCGATGAATATGTGAACCACCGTTTTCTCCGGGTCATTACATAATGTGCATGATCATCCTCTTTGCAAGTGCCTCCCCTCCATATCCGATGAAGATGTTTACCTTTTGTGGCACCCACTTGTTACAATCAAAACTATAGTAAGGTACCTGGATATGTTTCCTGTGATGCAGGCGTTTGGTGCTCTTGACCGTAAAAACTCCATCCGGTTCCTCCTCCCATTGATATTGACATAGGAATGGAGGATCAAGATCTATTATTCGCCTGCAAATCCCAAAAAACTTTCCTCGAAATTGCCTCCTCCGTCCTATATCGCCACCACCATCTAGCGGGTAGACCGACATTTACTTCCTTGCCGTGCCCCTATCCCGTGCCACCCAATTCACCTTTGATTGTTCCACAGACCCTCCGCACCAGAATCTCCTCAATTTTTCAAGCTCGTCAATAACCTTCGTTGGAGCTTGGTTAAGAAGTAGTACTAAGGTAATGAGTTCATGACCGACTTTATTAGAGTCACTATTCCTCCGATTGATAGGGCTTTTGCTTTCCATCTTGTGAGTCTTGCCTCAAAAAGTTCCATCACCGGCTTACAATTCTTACATAAATTCATATTCGCCCCGTCTCTACTTGTAGCCCAAGATGTCTAACGAACGAAAAACGTCCCAACTTGACATTTCAAAACCACTGCTAGTTCTTTACATTTTTTTATCATCCCATAGAAAGAGCTTTTGGTCATCTTAACCTTGAGACCCGAGACTAAGCCAAAGCCTCTCAAAATCCGAAGTAAGTTTTTTGCATTTGGATCGCTCTCTTGGTCCCTGAACATGACGTCAACACGACGTCATCCGCATACGAGAATTGTGACAAAACCAGACCATTATTTATTTAATGTGCATATGTGATAGATATGGTTGTGCTGATATTTTGGGGTTCATAGGTGGTACTCTTAGTTCTAGAATGCATGTTGGAATACTTAAACTTAACTTACACAAAACATGGGATTCAAAATGAGTCATGTCGTATGTGAGCTGTAAATGTCGTACAATCCATCAAAAAATAGGTAGGGTGATTATCCGGTCGGAACTGGAACCGGAACTGAAATCATGTGAATGTGAAAAGTGAAAACCGGATCGAACCATCAAATACAATACCGGCTCTTGTCTGGTTCTTATTTCGCGGGTCGGTTCTCAGTTATTGGGCATGTGGGCTGAATTTCTAATCATCTAAACAAGTTGTTTAAATGTGTGGATCCTGTGGTCTGTGGATAATGAACCATCGACTACTTGACTATTCTCTTGACCCGCCGGTAAAGAATTAGGTTTTTAAATGAAACCGGTACTTCGCATTTTTTTTTTCTCGGGTCCTACCGGTTTTTGGACCAGAACCAGTGAAACATCAATGTAAGAACCGAGAACAGAACCCATGAAATGCCTTTCCGGTTCAGTTATTCGGTTTTCGCGAGTCAGGTCCGGTTTTAGCACATGTAAAAATAGGGGAATTTTTCCCATAATCCCAACCTAAAGCAGATGTGGAATATAAAAAAAATAATTGTAATATAAATATACATAAAAAATATTCTAATAGTTATTTACTTACACAAGAAAATTTGATTAATTACTTTTGTTATGGACCAATTTTTATTTTATTTTATTTTTTGAACAGCAAAAGGTTTATTCACCACAAGATCTTTTTTATGCAAGATTAATTTGTATGGATTAGTTTTATTTCGAGCCCAATTACTGTAGCTATATGTTAAAAAACTGTACAATGTATTATTAATATTAAATTAAAAGTAACACATACCGAACCGAGAAAATGGTCCCACTTCGACAACTGGTCCAAACACGTTAAAACTGAGTGTAAATATATGAATATATCTATCAACGACTAAACACCTTTTTATGACTCCTCTATTACAAATCCTTTTTTTGGAAAATCAGGACCTTTTTTTCTTTTATAAAAATAGTTGTTTGGTCTTTTTTTTTTGAAAAATTATAATCGTTACATAAAGTATAATCCAACCTATGGACTTAATAGATGATGCTGTTTTAGCCTTTTAAACATCGGCATTCGTAAAAATTGTCTTTTTTTTAACGTTCAACAAACGCTCCAGAAAGCCAGAGGGCATTTATATCAGTTAAGCTCATTCCAGAAATAATTCACATTAACGAATGACCGGGTGATAAAACTTAGGACCTCAGGGATCAAACTTAGGACCTCACGGATCAAACTTATGACCTCTCAGTTCGAAGTCTCTCATCATAGCTAAAATTGGTGTGGATGAGCAACCAACCAATCACATGATGACACATCATTAAAAAAAGTTGGATTTTGGGCTAGTGTCAACTTATTCAACCAATCAGATTTTGACACATAAGTCTTAATTTTTTTAAATGACGTTTCTTAAATCTTCAATATCCGAGTGAGTCTTTCAGTGACGGAATTGTAACCACCCATACGGGATTAGTTATACACGTCTTTAAAAGTTGAATAAAATTTGACTATTTATCTAAACAAAACTTGAACAAAAATCATTATTTTCTTGTTTTTCCTTCCTTTTCTTACTCGTACATTGTGCTTTTGGGTTTCTTTTTTTGACCAGTGATGTCAGAAGTGATGTTACATAGTGATGGTATTATAACTGAAGAGGATATATCCCGTTTAAGCCCAATGGATTTTTCATGAGTCTTCTTGACCCACAAGATTTCCAATGATGTCTATGTGGTCCCGCGTAAATCATGTGGACCCACAGAACAATCAAGCATTAAAAGGACCCGAACTCCATTATGTCACGTCTCACGCCCAAGAATGATATGTGCTGACCATCAAATCCATGTCTTTAATCCATAACCGCTTCCAGAGGGTTCACACCATAGTGTCATCGAAGGGCATCATACTCTGCCTTGCATTAGCCTTAACGCGTTGTTATGTCTGCATGTTGTCATTCTGATCACCTCTAACCCATGAAGAAGATCCGATCCAGAGATTGAGTTGAACCCTGTTTGATCCGGTTCGCCGGCCCAATACCGTTTCCGATTTGGTTCACACAATAACTATTTTTGGTTTTTGGCGAGAATTATCATAAAGTTCTTTTATCTTTGGTTATAAAGTGATATAAACTTATAATCATGAAATCTAACTCATGTTTTTGCGAACTTTAGCGGTTAGGGTAGAGTTCAAACGACCCGAGACGCTTGTGAGCTATTTGATACTGGGTCACTAAAAGTTCGAATCAAGTCAGACTTAAATAAGATCAAATCAAGAATAAGTAAAAGCTCCTTTAACAAACGAGCTAGATATCGAACTTTATATTTCGATTTGATTAGCTTGTGACATTAAGGGGGCGTTTAGTTGTGGACCCTACCCATGTTTTCCAAAAATATTTTTCAAAAAAACATGAAAAACAGAAAACGTGTTTCAAATTATAATTTTCAGAAAAGTTTCAAGAAATGGAAAATATTGTTTTCTACTTTTTTATTGTTTTCTAGTTTTCTAATATAGAAAATCGATATTTCATCTTTCAATTTTGAACGCATTTTCAAAAAACATTCATGTGTTTTCTAGAGATGAAAAACTCATTTTATTTTTCAAAAAATAACAAATAAAAAATAGAAAATATTTTTCACAAGTAAACGTGCATTAAGTGAGTCAATTTCTTAAACTAATATAATAACTTTTATTAAATTACATATATAATAATTATAACAAAAACAACAAATTATATATTATATTGTAGTTATTAGGATGGGGGGTATGGTTGTTTAAGACAACCATTTGAATTATAGAACTAACCAATCATGTTGTGACAATAGGAGAGGGGGAAAATATGCCTAAATGATGTTTTAGAGGTGGTTATGGTTGCCTAAAGATGTTTTAGGCATACTTATTTTTTTAAACTTTTCATTTTAAACTAAAACAAATAATTAAACTAAAACATTTAATATAAAATTAAAACATAAAGATTCATTTATTTATTTTTTTAATCTAGCAAAGTCCTAATTTTTTTTTTATCGAGTCCTAAAAATAAAAAGTTACCAAATCCTAAAAATAAAAAAAATTACCAAATCCTAAAAATAAAAATTACCAAATCCTAAAAAAACAATCACCATCTAAAAATTGCATGGCCACCCATATTTCGCCGCCACTCGACGTTTTTCATCCAAAAGTACCGGTAACAATGTTTCGGGCACTTTATCGTAAGGCTTCAAGAATAATTTGAGGTCACGAGCCCGTTGATCTTCATCCATGGTCTCTCGTTACCGATCCATCGTCTTCCCCACCTTCTCGTACATTTCCGCTTTCTTTAGCGCGGTTTGATGTCTAACACTCCTCTTGTCGACCTTTTCCTCCTCCCATTTCAATTCAAACCGCTTCATCACCTCCAAAGCATTCGTTGATCCTTTTGTCGACGACTCACTCGACTTCTTGCTTCCACTGATCTTCTTCGTGGTGGGTGGCTCGGCATCGAGTTCTCGTTCAAGTCGGACAAACGACTCGGCAATTGGCCGAGTCGACTTCGTTTGACGTTGTGTACTCGCCCGAAGCCGATATCTTGGTCCTTTTCGACTCAAGCCCACCAACCTTTTGTTGTGGTGAAGCCACTTCTTGTGATCCTTCACGACATTTGAAGTGTCCATATGCGTGAAACATCTCTGCTCGTAGATGCGTTGATAATCCCGCAACGTCTTATCAAAAATCTCCTTATCGCTCGCACCACTAGCCCGTGCATGTGTCTACAATTAAAAAAATTAATTAATTTATATTAAAAAAAACAAGTTTATAAAAATATATATATATAAAATATACTTACATTTTGAGTAAGCAACTCGTTGAACTTCGTCATACCATTGTTCAAGTTATTCCACTTTGTGTTAACCATGTGAATGGTTCGACCAGTATCACGTCCACTCTGTTGAAGTGTGCGAGGATCCGGTTCTCAAAAGATTCATGTTTTTGTTGATTGCCAACTTTTCCGTCTTCGCTCACGTAAATGTAGGCTTTCGCCAAATTCACTTCCTCCTCGGGAGACCAATACGTCATTTTCTTCTTCCCCCTCTTCACGGGTTGTGTAGCTTCCTCCTCTTCTTCTTCGCCGGCATCGTCTTGCATCTCGGCTACGTCTTCATCCCCTTCCTTTTCTTATTCTATCTCAATTTCTTCATCGACTTCCTCCGATTCGGAGTCAACATCAACACGTCGTGGTTCACGGTATTGGGTATTTTGATACATTTGATTGATTTTGTTGAACTTGCGATGAATGCGGCGGGTAAAAAGATGGTTGTGGTCCATACGGACCATGCACTAAATCAACAAAAGATTGTTGTTGATAGAAACCGGGTTTGTGATGGTGGTGGAGGTGGTGGTTGTGAGTAGAATATGTGTTGTGGGTGTGGTTGAGGAATGTTGGAAGAATCCCCTTTATCTTTCCGCACTTTCGGTCGGAATTTCTTGTTGCCGGTGGCCGGTGACTTGTTCTTCCTAGAATCCATGAAGATGAGAGAGTGATTCCTTTTTTTTTTTGTGTTTGAGAGAAATGAGATGCAGAGGTGTAGAATTATTGACGTGTTATTGGGTTTTTATAGGGTTTTTATTGAATTTAAAAAATACAAAAAGGAAAAAACTAGCCGTTGAACGGTCGGAAAAAAACGGCTAGTTTTTTATGATGATTTTCAGCAAGTTTTCAGCAAGTTTTCGCCGAGGGGGAGGGTGTAGCATGCCGATGCCGAGGATGCCGCTGGTTGGGGTATGGTCGTCAAAGGTCGCCGAGAGACATGCCGAAGGGTATGTCAAGACATACCCCACCCTTATAGTTATAGAGACATAAAAAAACTATATTCTTCTATCCACAAAATAATGACAAATCATAAATTAGCCGAACCCAGCTTGCACGCTTACGCCCCTCGATTCCGTTACTATAACTACAGATCTATTTTTAAAATAAATATATGGTAGAAGATATTTTTAATTGCATAAGTTGCAACTTACAAACAGTTAATATTAATGGACGGCGATGCATATCTAAATATCTTTCATCTAAATCTAAAGTAAATAGTATATACGGAGCCACTATAATATTTCAATAATATTAACAACAAAAAAAAAAACATATACGTAACCAGTGACGTACATCCACGTGTCGAAACCCTACAAAGTGGCACATAGCCATCCCGATTCAAACACGTCATACTTGCCGTGCGCTACGCAGGCCCACCCACGGTAATCTGGGACCCTATATTGCCGCATAAATCAACGGCTTACAAACAAGGTGGGCTACTTGACGGCCCATGATCTACCAAAGTGGTCCTTTCTTCACCGGGGGCCACAGATGCACCATGAGTCTCATGGTCCCACCACATTTACCGTAGACGGTAGTAGACCCAACCCAACTCAACTCAACTCAACTCAACTACACCCAAGGCCTGCCCTGCCCACCTGGTGGACCCCACTTTACACGTAATCTCTTCGCTCACGTGCTCACGTTGTTGTTGTTGTTGTTATTCTTGAGTCTTCTGTTGACGATAATGGAAGAAGAAAATTGAAAAAGGAAAAAAGGGAAGGAGTTTGATTTAAGCAAGCCTTGTTTGTTAGTTGTTAGTGCTCGGAAGGTGTTCGATGATTTGCCTCAATGAAAGCGAACTCTTTCCTCTCGTGGAGATTCGTCGGAAAATCTCGGCCCGTTTGAGAGGTGGAGGTGGGATTTGTGGTGTTGATTGTTGTTGGTTTTTGGTCTCCTGGGGAGGAGATGTTTAGAAGCTGAGCTGTGGGTGGCTGAAACGCCCAAAAAGCGGTGGCTCCGTTGATCGGAATGGCCCATACCGGGAGGAAAGATTGCGGTTGTGTGGCGGTTGTCATAAGGGGAGCAAACACGGTGGTGGTGGCTGTGCTAACGACGTCGTTTTCGTCTCGGTTTATGTCGAAATCCGGAGGAAGTTTTGTTTTAGTGGTGGTTGTGGTGGTGGTTGGGATGTTTTGGTTTCGGTTTATGTCGAAATCAGAGGGGAGTTTTCTTTTCTGATCGGCGGCGGCGGCGGCGGCGGCGGTGGTGGTGGTGGGGATTCTTAAAGTGCCGTTGACGGAGGTGGCGATGGCCGGGATAGTACCGGTGCCGGTGGCGGCAATTATCGATGGCTCCGCGTGTTGTAGAAGCCATTGGATTGTTTCGCCGTCGGACTTGTGGCCGAGCTCTCTAGTCAGCTGAAATATCCTCGCGGCGCACGTGGCCGGCATTCGGACCCTCCTCCCCCGGCCCTCCACTTTCGTGTGGCGGTCCTTGGTCGACGACCTCCTTGACGGCGGCGGCGGAGGCGGAGGCGGAGGCGGAGGAGGTGGAGTTATATTGAGTATTTGTTTTTCTTCTTTCAAGAAAGGCTCTTTCTTTAATGGAATAATCTCGGAAGGTGGTGTGGGAGGCGGTGGATTCATGGTGGTGGCCGGAGACAAAATCGGAAAGGTGTTTTTTTTGGTGTTTTGAATTTTGATTTTGTGAAGTGAAGAAAGAAAGAGGGATTGGGTAAATGGTGATGGTGAATGAAATGCAGGGGGCCCAGGGTTTGGACCACCATACAAATTACAAGGAGGGCATTCTTTAATTTTGTGGGGACAAATGGTAGGAAAGGTGCTCCATCAAATGCCCAACCCAAATGTTACACTCATAACTCATAAACCACATAGTGTTGTAATTTTGTAAGCCTGATGTATGATTACAAAATGTGTATATACATAAAAATAAAGTTAATAGGAAAGGAGGTGATATTAGGGCATGAGGTATACCCATATGGTGTGGTTGTGGTGTGGTAGCCACGTCATCGCTGATTGGACCACATGCACTTACCACACACATAGTGGTATACCCATGTGATGTGGTGTGGTGTGGTGAAATATTTAATTATTTTTTATTTTTTATTTTTGATTTTTTTAATATTGTAATTGAAAAAAACAAAACTACATTAATATTAAAAAAGCGAAATGACTTGAAAAGAAATAAAAAATTTAAAAAATAAAAATTACAAATACTAGAATTAGACTAAATAAAACTAACTTCTACTCAAACTCGATTAATTCCCGTTCGTCTTCATAAAGGTGTTCAAAAACATGTCAAAAAGTTTAATTATCTTCTACGAGAATACAAACGTATTAAAAAGCGCTTACGGGAAAATATATTAAAAAAAGAAAAAACTAGTCCGTTTTTGTTCAAACTTATACCGTTGTGTTCAGAAAAAAGAAATAAAGAAGATTTCGAATTTTGTTTCTTTAAAAAGGTTAACATGTAAAAGTTATTTGAGAAAAATCAGATTTTAATCTAAATAATTATTTAGATTAAATATAATATATATATGATGAGCTGTCTATTGTTGATTGGAACCAAAAGTCATCTTCACCGGCGTGAAGGTTTTGACGCACAAGATTGGCGCCCGAGCATCACGTCAATCTGGTATAGTTTTAGCGCCGTGAGATACATGCCAACTAGGCTACCACGCCTAAAAAGTGAGAGTATACCGGATGCACTTATAACATGGGCCAACTACTTTTACTCCATAAAGGATACACAAAAGGTGAAAAGGGTGAATGGGGAAGTGAGAAGGTATCAACCAATATGAATATGAATATGCCTCCATTTTCTATGAATTTTTTTTTTCTTTATCAAACTTTACCGTATCACGTGTAATATTGTAAGTATTTATTATCTTTATGTTAGGGTTTTTTTTAACAGCAATGTTTATATTTTCTAAGATCAAATACCACAATTTGCATTTTATCGGATTTGTAGCAATTTTATATTTTCTAAGATTAAATACCACAACTTGCAGCTTACCGGATATGTAGCAATTTTGGGGGCATTTCATTCCTACCGACTCCTTTGATGAGAATTTCCCTTTTTTCTTATAAACAAATGCTTAATTGGTTTGCTCAAATCTCAATAAACGTACAAAGGGAACGTTGTTTGACTCATCCCCCTTCTTTCCATTGAGGTTGGGTTGACCTAGAAGTACATCACATAATTACATAAAGAAGGGATGAAAACCGTTTTAGAGTCATCACAAGTTTAACTGGGATAAAGACGACTAAGCAATTTTAGCTCCAAACCACAAGATGTGAGTACTGTCTCGGGTGCATATGGTCTAGCCTTGTAAGAACACGACATCCTCCTCCACCCAACCTATAAAACAAACTGAAATCACCACGCATCGAATAACAATGAGCAATGGCCCCTTAATGGATAACAGGAGAGACTTGCCATCAATTTTGGTTGAAATACACCTCGAATAGGAGATTTAATCTAATTAGTTAAGTGTTATTATGGAGATAGTTTGATGATAAAGTGGTGACTCTTCAACTAAAAGCTTATGGGTTCAAATCCTATAAATTAGATATGTTGATTTAGCTATTCAAAAAATAATAAGTTAAGTAAGTTAGTGTTAAAATGAAAACAACAAAGAAAAGTAAAGGATGTTTAAGAGCATTCACCATCCTAAAATAACACTTTTTCTATTTCTTTTTATTATGTTTTCTCCATTTTACCATTTGTATCTGGTCATAAAAAAAATACAAAATAACGAATATGAGATGAATAGTGCAACATCAAATTTAGTGGATGAGTTTGGTTTCCCCTAAATATATGAGATGGAGTATAGAGACGAAGAATGAGATAAAGTGTGTTTTTAGTGATTTTTGTAAAATTTAAGAAAGAGATTCGGAATGAAGAATTGTATGTGAATGCTCTAATGTATAGTGATAATTAGAGGTGAGTGAAAATCCTCAAAAAGACGAACTGAAACCAAAATTTATGATTCAGTTTTGGTTTTGGGTGAGAAAAAACTGAAACAACTAACCGAATCAAAACATATGAAAAGGGAATAATGTTTATATTTTTTTGTGAAGGTGGTTTTTTTAACCTAAATACTACTGCAAATATCTTTTTATAAATCTCACATATCCCTTTATATAGTAATTTTGAGATAGACAATTATATCTATGATTTTCTAGCCCATTGGCTTGAAGATCGAATGACACTAAGTGAAATGTTTGAAAATTTAAATCCTTAGCTTAAGTTTATATATTTAGCTGAAAGCCAAAAAAAAAAACAAATCGAATCGAACTCATGGTAAATGAAGAAACCAAAACCAGAAGGGTTTCTTAGGTAATCGAGTGAGCCGGAGAGGAAATGCTGGCCGGAAATAATGGACATGCACACTACGAATAAACACGTTAAGGCGTTACGAGGTGAGCCGGAGAGGGACCCTCGTATCGGCCCTCCGGCGTGAGAATCAGTATCGGGTGATAGTAACGTATTAGTGAGTGATAGAGAGAGATTTTTTCTGACCTCTTTATGAATTATGAGCTTACTATTTATAGGTAGCAAACTAGGGTTTCCTGGAGTCTCTCTGACGTCAGCGCGTGCATGGCACGGCGAGTAAGGGAATATTTCAGGTGTTTATTTGTCCCACGTGTCGCCTTCTTATTGGCCCAGGGCCACATGCGAGGATGCTGGTTGTTAGAGTGGGGACCACTCTCTGATGGGTGATTGAAATATCCTAACGGATTTGCACATGGGAGTGCATGCTCATGTGTTGAGAAGAAAGCCGTTTCTTCTTCTCCAAGTTTGGGCCCTTATCTGGCGGGTCTGGCCCTTCGCTAGCCCACAGAACCTGTTTTCGCGTTGGGCTTGAGCCCAGAGGATAGATTTAGTATCTATCCTCTTCAAGTCTTCCCTAGTCCTGTGCGTAAGAATTAGCGCGGGACTAAGAAAGTAGTGTTTCGGTGGGAGTTTTTTGCTTGTCTTTTAGGGAATCCTAGGCGGGTGAATTTTGTGCCATCCGCGCTAGTCCTTTGGCTTGTATGGTTAAAGCTTTACAGGATACACGGAAGTGAAGGCGGATGATTATCCCCTTTTCTTTTTTTATTGTCGCGGGAGGCGACTTGAAGCGGGGAATGCGGACAATTTTCTGATTAGATTACTTGGTTGCGTGAAATGCGGACAATTTTCTGATTGGATTACTATACACCTTTCTTGGGGAACTGGTATCTGATAAGTGGATTGTGACGATAAGTAGAATAGCTGACCAGTAGACAGCCTCATTAAATGCTTGGTTACCAAATGTCACTTATCAGTGCAGTTTTTACGGCGATGGCGTGATGTCACGCCTGTAGGACACTGTTTTGTAGGGACACGTGTCGTCGCAGGGCACGCGCACGATCTCCACTGCTTTTTGCCAACTGTCAGGGACACGTGTCGCCATCTTCTTGCTTTGTCCGTTCAAATTCGACGATTCAGATTGCGCGAGAGTGATCGGGTTTTTAGTATAAAAACCCCCTTTTCCCCCCATAAAATTTTACCTTCTTCTTCCTCCGAAACCCTAGAATTTTTCTCTGCCATTTTCCTTCTTTTCTTCCTGCTTCTTCGTTGCGAGGCTACATTGTCTCATTATACTTGACCATGGCTGCTTCAGTGATGTCTAAGTATCCCTTGGATTGGAAAGAAACAGATTTTACGTCTTTTTTGGGCTCCTACGGCCTTTCTGACAAGAAGTATGGGGCTGTTCTTCCCAGGCAAGGCAGTTTGATTACTGCTTGTCCTGAGGACAAGATCGCCTTGTATTCTGATTTCTTTGCCTTTTCTCATCTCAGAATCCCCATGTCTGGTTTCTGTGCCCATGTTTTTGAAGTTTTTCAGATTCATCTTTCTCAATTTCATCCCCTTGGCCTGGCCAAGGTTTTCCATTTTGAGTTTGTTCTTCGTAGCCTTCGGCGGACACCCTCTATTGAACTCTTCAAGTCTTTCTTTAAACTGGTAAAGAAGGGGGATTGGTACACTTTTGACAAACGGGGTGGTGATAACATGGCGGGTGCCATTCCTGATGCTAGCGCAGACCGCCAGTGGCGGAAGAAATTCTTCTTTGTAAACGCCGGCGTTATTCCGGTGAACATGGTGAGGCGGATTGGTGCGGACATTATTGTCGACTTGACTGCACTCCCCGCCACACTGAAATCCCCGCAATACCTTTGGCTAAAGGACAACCCTACTGACCTCCAGATTTTTGGGGAAGGCGGGTTAGTGCGGCTGGGAATGAGCCGCGAATGGGATCTTACGCGGACAGTTCCAGATTTCGAGCAGAGAGGGAATTCCGCCGTTTCAGGTGACATCCGCGATTTTTCTGACTGATCGTTCAAATCTTTTGGCTAGGATGTTGCCTGGCACGGTACAATCATTGGTTCTGCGGGAATTTTTTCTTCCTGTGGTTTATGGCGGTACCGGACCAGGCTTCATTCCTGGTCAAACTTTTCTTGAGCCAGGTATGTTTCCTTTCCCTTTTTGCTGGTGCGGGTGTTCTTACTTCCTGTTTTTTTCTTTTTTGTGTCCAGGCCCGGTGGTGTGGATGGAACTTTTGTTCCCTCATTTGAAGGAAGGTTTGAGATATGTTCCCAAGGAGCTAGCGGATGGCGAAGTTCCAATACTGGATAGGACCGTTCATTGTTTCGTCCATCCGCAGTTGGATGGGTCTTGGGATCCTATCCGCGTTCTGAACCTTAAACCTGATGTAAGTGCAAGTTTATGCTTTTTCATTGTTTTGCTAGCCGCTCAATTGCTTACCGTCGTCATTTTTCCTTCAGGGTTCTTCCGCCAGAGCTAGTGCGGAATATCTGGAAGACTACCTTCCTGGTTGCGGGATTGCTGGGGTGATTTTTCCTGGCGAGGAGACTGGTGGCCAGGATATGGTTCCCCTTCCCCAATTCATGACCTCTTGGAGCGTTGGGGAGACTGCGGAGCGTAAGGCTGCAGAGAAGGATATGCGGAATGTCTCCGCCTCTTCTGGTCCTTCCAGGAAGAGGAAAGGGAAGGAAGCTGTTACCTTGAGGTCTCCTCCCCACTCTAAGAAGAAGAAAGGGATTGTATCCCGAATGGTTCTGGATTCTCGCAATAGTGAGTGCTTGCTGATTTCTGGATTCCGCTTTGCCTTTTTCTCCTAATGTTCTAACTTCTGCTGTTTTTCCCTTTTCAGAGGATCTTGAAGTCGTTGATCCTGAAATAGCTTCTCCGCCTCCGCTCCCTCCTCATGGTAAAGGTAAGGGTTTTTTCAGTGCCGCGGGCCTTAAGGTTACTTTGAGGCCGTCAGAAGCTGGTAAATTGGCGGAATCCTTTGAATTGACCCGCCAAACTTCTGCAGCTAATGCTGCCAATCCTGAGGCCCGGGAAGCCCAGCTTCAGAAGTCTAGGGAGGCTGCGGAGAAGAGGAAAAAGGCCGCCGAGGAGGCCCTTCAGAGGGATGCGGAGGAGGCCAACCTTGCTGATATGGTTGTGTCTCCTCAACAAGTTGATTTGGAGGTGGAGGATGTGATGGAGAGGCAACAGAGGGAGTTGGGGGAAAAACTGGCGGCCGAGGCCCGCCAAAAGGAGGTTGAGAAGAAAAAGGCTGCTGAAGCCCATAAAAAGGCGGAGGAGAAAGCGGCGGCCGAGGTTGAGCGGGCGCGAGTTATGCGGGAGAAGGAGGCCTACACCTTAGGTGGGAGGAGGAGTTGAGAAGGCAGGAAAAATCCAAAGCGGTCGATGCTGGTGCTCCCGCAAGCCAACAAAGCACCATGGTTCCTGTTTCCCAATCCTCGGCGGGCAATGTCTCCAGTTCCGCTAGCCTTCCCGCCGACTTTTGGCAGTACCCTACCAGGGCCACCTTAGAAAGGCTTAGGGCTCCGCCTGCTCCCCATGCGCCAAACTGGGGCATTCAAACTACCACTCTCCCTGATTCCCATGATTCCAGGCGGGAGTTCCTACGTCACGCCTTTACTGACGCGAGTCAGGAACTTCTTCATAATAAGGGTACTGAAACCCTTTGAGAAGAAGCAATCATGGGAATTTTGCTGGCGGCGGAGCGCATGCCGGAGCTTTTTCATCGCCAAGAAATTGATGAAAGGAGGTTGTCGCAAGCTCACCGCCTGGAGGAGGAGAGGAGGTTGGAAGTTTTGGTGGAGAAGAAGCGGGTACTTGAGTCGGCCAATGATGCCAGGAAGGCGGAGGCCAAAAGAAGAGAAATGGAGGCGCGTGCGGACCTCGCGGAGGCGCAGGTTGCCCGGTTGAAAGGGGAGTTGACCACCGCTGAGGGTAACTTGGAGATGGAAAAGGAAAGGTTCAACCGCTCCCAAGAGATCCATTCCAAAGCTCGTATCACCTATCAGAGGCGGGAAGGGGAGCTCCAAGTTGCTCAGACCAAGTTTACTACTACCCGGTCTGAGTTGGCGGATTCTGAGAAGATCCGCCAGACTCTCAGCGACGACCTTGCTCGCTCTGCTCAGCTGTGCGCCAAGATGGAGGGGGAGCTGGCCTTGAAGGACTCCCAGCTGGTTGAGGTGGTGGCCGCTCGAACGGCCCTTGAAACTCAACTGGTGGCGGAGAAGGATCGATCCGCCCGCCTCAAAGACAGCATTAAGTGGATGTTGGAGGAAGGGATGGCCTGGGCACACCATGCTGCTGTGGAAGGCGTTTCCTACCGGAACGCCCTCTACAGGTATATGATGGTTGCCCGCGCACTGGGGCAATATGATGGTTTGCGCGCGGGGTATCGCGTGGGTCTGGAGTCGGGAAACATCGACTCCCATGTATGGAACGATTCAAAAGTTGAGAGCGATTTCCTTGCGGCGGGCCAAGAGTTGAGCGACCAGAGTCCCACTGTCTTCCAGACTCTGGGCGAATTGGAGATTGATGACGAGGTCACCAGCGTGCGCCAACTGCTCATCCCCGCTGATGATTCTTCAGAAGAAGCTGAGAATGAACCGAAAGATGGAGGTGCTCATCAGGAACCTGAAGGGAGCAACGCGGGTGGAAAGCCAGGGGCTTCAGCGTAGTCCTTTTGTAATTTTTGTTTTTTGAGTTGTAATGTCCGCCCATGGGGCACAAACATTTGCTATCTTTTTGTATTATGCGATGAAGCTTGTATTTGGTTGTTATTTTACAAGTTTGTCATATAGCTGTTTATGATTAGCGTATGTGTATTCCGAATACTTGATTTGTTTGTCAAGGTATCAGTGACTTTGCGCGGACACCTTGTTTTTTCAAGGGTGCGCCCGCGAAGATAACGGCGGCTTGTTACCGCGTTAGTATCGATCCGCACCTACGCTGATGCCAAGGGGAATGCCTGCTGCAGACAGGGTATCCGGATCTATATTCCTTTTTATAGGATATATCGCGGAGTAAATGTGTATGTTTACCCAAGTCTTTTGAACTTATAATTTAGTTCACGCGAAAATTTAATTCTTACCTATCGATTCCGGCTTAATTGGCATAACCCAAGTTAAGTAATAATAATAAATTTAAAATGAAGCAGAAAGAACTGGGTTTTCATTAAACATGTGATGAACTCTTTTTTTTTCGCAATACAACTTTAAATATAGCATCTTCTTAGTTGTGCGGAATTCCAAGTTCTCGGGATTGGTTTTCCATCTAAATGCGCTAACTCATAGGCGCCTTTTCCTAGGTCCTTCTTAACAACGTAATGACCTTCCCAATTTGGTGCGAGTTTCCCCAGTGGGAGAGTTCTGCTTGCTTCATTGCTTCTTAGCACGTATTCGCCTTCCTTGAAAGTCACTTTGTGGACATGCCTATTGTAGTATTTCTTCAGTTGTTCCTTGTATTTCTTTTCCTTGAAGGCGGCCAACTCTCGGCGTTCCTCGAGTAGATCCAGGTTATGGCGGATCTCCTCGTCGTTGTTAATCAGGTGGCTATTGAGGTGCCGGTATGATGGGATTCCGATTTCTGCTGGGATCATGGCTTCTGAACCATAAGTTAGGCTGAACGGGGTTTCTCCCGTGCTCGATTTCTTCATAGTCCGGTGGGCCCACAAAACGTGTGGGACCTCATCTACCCAGGAGGCTCCCTCAAAGTCCAGCCTGGTTTTTATTCCCTCCAGGATACTTCTGTTGATTCTTTCTACTTGGCCGTTCCCTTGCGGGTGTGCGACTGAGGTAAAAATTTGTTGAATTTGCAGCTCTGTGCACCATTGTTTAAGGAGCTTGTCCGCAAACTGGGTTCCGTTGTCGGTTACTAGATATAGCGGGATGCCGAAGCGGCAAACAATGAATTCCCATAGGAATTTTTTCACCTGTACGGCGGAAATCGTGGCGAGAGGTTTAGCCTCTACCCATTTTGTGAAGTAGTCCACAACCACTATCAAGAATTTTACTCGTCCTGCGGCCTCGGGAAACGGTCCCACGATATCAACTGCCCATTTCTGAAATGGCCAGGCTGATGTTACGGGAATCAGATCATTTTTTGGGCGGGAGATTACAGGCGCGTATTTTTGACAACTCATGCACCTTTTTAGCTCTTCTACCGCCATGGCGTGCATGCCTGGCCAGTAGTAACCTGCACCTTTTAACTTGGCGACCACGGCCTTGGGCCCGGCATGGATTCCGCAAATGCCCATGTGTATTTCCCTGATTAGGTAGTTGGCTTCCTCAGGGTCTACACAGCGGAGTAATGGACCCAGATACGTCCGCCTGTATAGGATACCGTTCACCATCTGGTAATTTTCGCATTTGCTTCTTAACTTCCTTGCCTCCCCTTTGTCTAGCGGGAGCCTTCCATCGGTTAAGTATTTTACAATGGGGGTAGTCCAACTTTCAGGAGACTGCTGGGCTACGTTTACCCGATGGATTTGGATGGCGGGATCTTTCATTTCCTCCACGTGTACATTTTGGAGAGGCTCTGCGAAGCATGAGGCTAGCTTACTCAAGGCATCAGCTTTCTTATTTTTGCTTCGCGGAACGTGCATGACTACACATGTTTCAAAAGCTTTGATAAGCGCTTTACACACACTCAAATACTTTGCCATGGCTTCATCTTTAGCTTCATATTCCGCGTTGATTTGGTTAGCTGCTAACAGGGAGTCTATATGTGCACGTACATGCTTCGCCTTGTACTTTAGGGCCAGTTTGAGGCCCGCAATGAGGGCTTCATATTCCGCCTCGTTATTACTAGCTCTGAAGTTGAGTTTATAGGCTCGGGCGTATTCCTTTCCTGCGGGGCTAATTAGAATGACACCCGCTCCGGCCCCATCTGTACTTGACGCGCCGTCGGAGTGTAGCTCCCATGTTTGCCCCGCCGGAATTTCCTTTGACTTTGGAAGGTAAAGGTCTTCTGGCGTGACCTGTGTTCCTGCGGGGATTTCCGAAATGAAGTCTGCAATGACCTGGCCCTTTACAGCAGTTCTAGGTTTGAACGTTAAGCTGTACACCCCCAGCTCGATAGCCCATTTACATAGGCGTCCTGAAAGGTCGGGTTTGCGCAATACGTGTTGTAGCGGGTAGCTTGTCAAGATTTCGATATCATGAGCTTGAAAGTACCTTCTCTGGCGTCGTGAGGCGTGAACAAGTGCTAGTACCAGCTTTTCTAATATGGAGTAATTGGCCTCGGCGTCCGTTAAGACACGGCTGATGTAGTAAATTGGAGTTTGCACATCCGTCCGTTCTACTAATAACACGGAGCTGACGGCCCGCGGGGAAGTTGACAGGTACATTTTTAAAACTTCGTCCACCCGCGGGGCCGTTAGAGCAGGTAGGTTGACCAGGTAAGCCTTGAGGTCCTGAAAGGCCTGTTCCGCCTCAGTGGTCCATTCAAATTGCTTTTCCGATAAGCACTTTTTCAAAACTGATATAAATGGCAGGGATCGCTCCGCATGTTTGGACAGGAAGCGGTTAATGGCGACTAACCTCCCGTTGAGCGCCTGAACTTCCTTTAGGGAAGCGGGAGATTGCATTTTTACAACGGCTGCCACTTTTTCCGGATGGACGCGGAAACCTTCTTTTGTGATGATGACACCCAGGAACTTGCCTTCTTCCATACCAAAGGAGCACTTTCCTGGGTTTAGCTTGATACTGTTTTTCCTGAGGGCGGTGAATGTTTCTACGATGTCTGGGAGTAAGCGATTCTCTTGCAAAATTTTGATTACCAAATCGTCGACGTATACTTACACATTCTTTCCAACTTGGCCTTTAAACACCTTATCCATCATCCGCTGATAGGTTGCTCCCGCATTTTTTAACCCAAAGGGCATTTTGGTGTAACAATAAATACCACCCTGGGTGTAAAACGCGGTCTTGGATTCGTCTTCTCTGGCCATCTTTACTTGGTGGTACCCCTTATACGCATCTAGGAAGCATTTCAGACGGAAGGGAACTAAGGAGTCCACTTTTTCATCAATAACAGGGAGTGGATAGGCATCCTTGGGACAGGCCTTATTCAGATTGGTGTAATCTACGCACATTCTCCAGGTGCCGTCAGCCTTAGGTACAACTACTGGATTTGCAATCCAAGTTGAATCTTTAATCTGGCGGACGATTCCCGCTGCCTCTAATTTTTGTACTTCCGAAGTGATGAACTTTTTCCTTTTTTCCCCCATGTGCCTTTGCTTCTGCACATAGGGTTTGACATTTTGAGATACACCCAGGTGGTGTTCGGCGACGTCGCGCGGGACTCCTGTCATGTCGCTGTGGGTGAACGCGAAAATATCCATGTTTTCCTGCAGGAGTTGCTTTAGGTGATGCCTGATTTTGGGCGACAAAGAAGCCCCCAACGTGACTGTTTGCTCCGGGAAACGAGGATTGATGACCCACTGTTCTGTTTTATCGCTTGGCGACGCGCGCGGCTGGCACGATAATTCCGCTATCATCATTGGCTTTTCAGCCCATACTTTAGCGACCCCCCGCGGGGTTGGGAGCATTAATAGGCCATGGGCCGTTGACACTGCTGCGGCCAAGTTTCCAAGAGTGGGTCTACCAATGATTGCATTGTATTCACTTTTAGCTGGGACCACCAAAAAGGTTGTCATGACAGTTCTGTCCCTAGTTCCGTCTCCCATTGTTACTGGGAAATCAATCTGGCCAATAGGCATACATGTTTCCCCTGAGAACCCGCTTAAAGGTTCGAAGACAGGTTCCAGGCGCTCTCTATCCTCGGGAGCCAGACGGCGAAAACATTCTTCGTAAATAATATCTGCGGAGCTACCCGTGTCTACTAGCACTCTGCGCAATTTATAACCCCCCATGCGGAGTGCAACTGTCATGGCGCTTTCGCTATAGTTTCCAATTTGCGGTGGGAATGTTAGCGGGGCATGCATCCAATCTTCCACTCGCTGGCCCACTCTTTTATCTCTTCGCGGGGGCCCATTCATCATGAAGACATCTTTATATTTCGGGGATTCCGCTTTTTTTCTATCATCTCCCTTCTGTAGGTACGTCAATTTTCCTTCCTTCACATACTTTGCTATTTGTTTCTTGAGCGCAAAACATTCGTCAGTAATGTGACCGTGGCCTTTGTGGTAATCACAGTACTTCTTCGTGTCGCGGGTATTGCTCTCTTTTAGGGGCCTTGGCTCTTCCCATTTCAAATCTTCACTTTTGAAGATGGCGCTTGGAGATTTAAGGAGATACCAGTTTGTTGAAGATGCAGGTTGCTCTCGTTTTACAGCGGACATGTCCCTTCCATGGCGAGTTTCGCGGAACGAGCTCTGCGTCTCAGAACCCGGTTGATAGGGAGTAAAGCGGCTGTTGGGACGCCGCTCATTTCTACGAGAATGCCTGTTGCCGCCCAGGTCCTTCCTGTAATCCGGGGACCTGACCTGTTCTTTTCCCCGCTCGTATGCCCTGTTCAAAACGATTGTTTTTTCCGCCCGAACGTACTGTTTGGCTATTGACATTAGCTCATCCATTGTCTGTGGCTGTCCGCCACTCAAAAGTTTTCTCACCAAATGCTCTTCCCTTACTCCCTGAATAAAACCCGCTATCATCAAATCTTCAGTTGCGCCACCTATCTGGAGGCTTTCAATGTTGAATCTGGTGATGAAGCTTTCTACTGTTTCATTGTCTTTCCGACGGATATGAAGTATTTCCGCCTTTTCTTTTGTGTGGCGTTTCTGCTGGGAGAATTGTTGGAAGAACTTATCTATTAATTCTTCGAAACTTGATATCTGACCCACTGGGAGGGAATCGAACCACAAACGCGCTGTGCCAACCAACGTCTGAACAAACATGTGACACCATACAGGGATGGTCCACCCTGGGTTTTCCAGAGTACCCGCGTTGATAAAGCAATTGTAATGGTCGTTTGGGTCAGATAGGCCATCATACTTCCCAACTACTGAAGGCATTTTGAGCTTGGCGGGGAAGCTTGCTAGCGCAATGGGTGCTATAAACTTTGACTGGGCCACAATAGATGTGGGCTTACAAGCAACAGTGTAATCCACCGCCGGCGGGGGAGGCGGTGGTGTGTATGCGGACTGGTAAACTGGAGGTGGCATATAAGTGGCTGTGGGCCTAGGCTCGGCGTATACAGGGCGTGCTCTTGGGGTTACGCTGACTGGCGGGAATAACGAGAATGTGGAGGTAGGCAGATTTCCCTGGGAAGGAATTGGTTCAAAATTCAACTGCGAGCACGCGCTTGAACGGAAGGCGCTCTGAAGTTCATTTAGTTGTTGAAAGTACTGGCGCTGGTGCTCTATCCACCGTGCGACCTCAGGAGGTGGGTCATTGAAGCCTGCAGGTGTAAACGCCGGCGGGACACTCACAGGAGTGCTCTGTGATACCATCGTACTCGCGTCCGTCAATAGAGTGCTGCTTGGAGTTGGGGTAGCAAAAGAGCTCGGCGGGCGAAGCACCGCTGAGTACTGGAACGACGGAGAAGCGTTGGAGATTGTTGGGCCCGCAAATATGCTCCGCCTGGCAGGAGTCATTCTTGTTGAAGCTGGACTGGAACTAGCGCCAAAAGCATAAGGGCTGGATTGTCCTCCCGCGTTCATGCCTGGAAAAATGGAGCTAGCCAGACTTGATAAAGTAGCTGACCCCGCGCCTCCCGCTGTTTGGATGAAAACTGACGTGGGGTCACTGATAGACGCGTCATTGTCTCTAGGAGAAATGCGCGGGTATTCTTGGAGTCCCAGGGACTCCCTGCTGTGACCCGCGCTTCCGAGGTTTTGTGATGGCGATGATTCGGACATGGCTACTCGAAAACGGAGACTGAATGCTGTAAAAGCTCAGGTTTTGAACTCGGATGGCGCCAATGAAGAAACCAAAACCAGAAGGGTTTCTTAGGTAATCGAGTGAGCCGGAGAGGAAATGCTGGCCGGAAATAATGGACCTGCACACTACGAATAAACACGTTAAGGCGTTACGAGGTGAGCCGGAGAGGGACCCTCGTATCGGCCATCCGGCGTGAGAATCAGTATCGGGTGATAGTAACGTATTAGTGAGTGATAGAGAGAGATTTTTTCTGACCTCTTTATGAATTATGAGCTTACTATTTATAGGTAGCAAACTAGGGTTTCCTGGAGTCTCTCTGACGTCAGCGCGTGCATGGCACGGCGAGTAAGGGAATATTTCAGGTGTTTATTTGTCCCACGTGTCGCCTTCTTATTGGCCCAGGGCCACATGCGAGGATGCTGGTTGTTAGAGTGGGGACCACTCTCTGATGGGTGATTGAAATATCCTAACGGATTTGCACATGGGAGTGCATGCTCATGTGTTGAGAAGAAAGCCGTTTCTTCTTCTCCAAGTTTGGGCCCTTATCTGGCGGGTCTGGCCCTTCGCTAGCCCACAGAACCTGTTTTCGCGTTGGGCTTGAGCCCAGAGGATAGATTTAGTATCTATCCTCTTCAGTAAACGACTAAAAAAAACCAAAATGATTGGGTTTTAAAATTTTAAAATCCATCAACTGACAATTGGGTTTAAGCTAAAAACCTACCCAAACCCAAAATAGAGACACATGAACAGATGGTAGTTTTATCATATTAGGGTGACCGAAAGGTCTCAAAAGTTCGATCCCGACTTTGTGGGGATTTATCATAGTTGATAGATTTTTAGGCGGTGCCACGCAGTTTAAAACTTACAAGATTGCCGTTAAAAAAGAAAAACAAATGGTGGGGATTTAATTACAAAGGCTTGAGAGTGTAGACAGGAAAGGGATTAAATTCTCATAAATTGAATGTGAGATTCATTGTGAAGAAGAGGAAATTTGGTTACTAAATCACATCTCTAAACCCTAGTTCTTGAGGTTAAAGAGTTTATGTGTAAATCCATAAAATCATGTAGTACTTATTTGTTTCGTGTTTGAACTCTGAACCCATGATTCTATCACCTGAATATTATTCCGTGTTTCTCTTCTTATGTGACTGCTGTGTAATAAATCTTGAAACTGTTGGAACACACAAGGTGTTCGATGTAATGCTCCACAGAATTGTCACAACATGTTTTTCTTTTCTTATCAACCCATGTTGTGTTTCACTATTGCAGCCGAAATAAGTGACCATTTTTGTATACCTCTTTGTTCTGCTACTTTTGTTGGCTGCTGAAATAGTGAAATACTGAAATGGATGCTGTACCTGCAAACATCCTTCATCGGTTCTTTCTCGCCGCAAATTCGTCTACTTTAGATAAAGCTTTGAAGAATCTAATAAATTGGCTAGAACAAGTAATGGCTGCTATGATCTTGCTTCCAAGAATATGATCAGCACAACCCTTCAGTTATGCCAATTACTATTGTACCCTTCTTGTGGTGGCACTCTATTATTAGCTGCTAAACTCATCAGAAACTTATGTGCTGGGGAACTGCGGAATCAGAATTCGTTTATCGAACAAAATGGAGTTGATATAGTTTTGAATATAATCAGCTCTAAGGAAATTGTTGATGATTGTTCAAACTATGGGATGATTCGAACGGGGTTACAAGCTGTGGCTAATGTTTCATTGGCTGGAAGAGAACATCAAAGTGTCATTTGGAATCATATTTGTTCTCTGGGATTTATCAAGATTGCTAAGATTAGAAGGAAAGAGATTTGTGACCCTTTGTGTATGATCATTTATGCTTGTATTGAAGAGAATCATGAATTGCTTAATCAGTTGTGTTCAAATGGTGCTTTGCCTCTTCTAGTGGAAATTGTTTGTACTGCTTCGAAAGGTGATGTAGTATGGAGTTTCTGAAGAAGTATGTGATGTGCTGCTGAGGCTAGCAAGTCTTTGTGAATGAACTCCGATGGAAGAAAAAAAGGTGTTAAGAGACTCGCCTAGTTGTTGAGATTTTAGAAGGTTGCCCAAAAGTAGTATACAAGGCGTGCCCAGTAAAACTTACAAGTAAACGAGATATAATGATGGCTACGAGGGTTCCTAACAAAATTTACCGTTTGATTATATGACGCGGGAAGGTGTAAATGACAGACAATGAGATAATGTTTTCAAGTGAATACAGACGTGGAAGAACTGACTTTATTTAGAGACCAACTGAAGGGAATGATGGAGAACTGGTTACTTGTGTTGTATTCTTTGAGATTATCTAATTTAAAAAAAAAAACAATCCATTCGTGATTATTTGTTTACCAAATGCTTTTATACTTGATCTGTTATGTTATTTTAAAAAGGAAAATTGGATTTAAATAATCCTAACTTTTGCATATTGGTAACTAATAATCCCACTTTTCGATTTAGCAACCACCAGTCCCACCTTTCAACTTGTTTATTTTTATTGGTCCCTCCGCTAGAAAAAGTTAACACCGTTAACTTTTTGATAATGTGGCGTCTGATGTGGTTTTTTTTTTTGAAATTTGGTGAGGTGTCTAATTACATGTAATATGAACGAGATCTGCGACCCGCGCGTTGCGGCGGGCGAGGCCTTGCTTTCGGGTGTAGTTCTGTCACTGAGCTCCTTCGGTGGAGGTATTACTTTCACTCTTATAACCAATATATGTTTCAGGTAGTTAAATGGAACATTTTTCACGTTGTAATTGTCGATAAGGAATCCATTATGTAAAATAGCAGTACGGTACATAATGCCTACTACATTGAGTTCTCATTTTCAAAGACTTGTACAAAACATCAACATAAAGATGAAGAGCTGTTGTTGATTTCAACTCCACATTTTCTTCACTTTCTTTCAAATCCAATGGCACCACCTGTTTATTTCAACTCCACATTTTCTTCACTTTCTTTCAAATCCAATGGCACCTTCAGAGTTATCATGGTTTCTCTACTTGTATGCATCTTTAATGTTTTCCATGAAAACTTTAGGACCTAATAATATGGGCTTTTACAATGTAGTCAAAACCTAAAATCATTTTTTTTGTATTTTTATGCTAAGATAAAAGTTTATAAGAAATTAGCAATGTAATAATCACATCAAAAAAGCATGTATATCCTGTATTTGGAAAAATGTACTTAGAATAGGAAAGAAAAGGGTCATCTTTAGGGCCAAGTAGCATTTCCATCAAGTAAAAGAATATTATCATTGACATAAAGTGTTAAATTAAAAGGCTCATATCCGATAAATTCATTAGTAGCATACAAAGAACCACCAACAATTTTATCATTGTTAGTGGCTTGAATAACTTCTGTAAACGAACATAGAACACGCATCACCGCCCATCTCAACGAATTGAAAAAATGCATCTGGGTTTTAACAGTAGATTGGAAACAAATTGGCCATTTTGTGACCTCAACCGTTCGAAAACCCATAAACAAACAGGAAATCGATCCAACAGAACCCAAAGAAAACATAAAATTGATCCGACAACATATTCATAAAACAAAAAAGGATGTCAGAAATTTGTTGGATCAGCAACAAACTTATCAGATCTTAAACCATCCGTCAGAAGAACAAACTTTTCATATCTTAAACCAACCAAGAAAATCGTACCTTTTAAATGATCAGATCTACAACATCGTAGCTTCAACATGAGCAGAGATTTTTTAGATCTACAAAAGAGATTTTTTGAGAACATCGTAGCTTTAACATAACCATAATGTTTCGCTTGAGATCTGGGTTCCAGAAAACCCAACACCCAAAATCGATCCAACACGAAATCCTCATATCATCACGAAACACAAACCACCAAACAAAGTAACGCCTAAACGGTTGTCGCTACAACGTGAACGACGGCGCCAGGAACGACTACTTTTTTGTACAACTTAAAATTATAATCAACTTTTAACAACATCACACAATTCCAAAATTCAAAACTTCATAGAACCAGCCAACCAAACAAATAATCCGGAAGAATATATCACAAAACCCTCAGAATACATATCTATTCTTCAGAAATCGTCTTAAATTGGGGTCATTTTGTTTGAACATCAATTCATCACACTCATGTTTGCTCTTGTAAAATGACTACTGCAACTGGCGGCATTTACAAAGTTTTCATCATCAAAGATTTGGCATGAAACTCTTTCCCCCCCTTTACAAATCCCAAACCTCAAATCAACCTCAGCTTTTCACATCAATTACGTTTCTACCACCCCCGCCGATCCTAAAACTTACCTTTCTCCTTCTCTCCGGCAGTTTACTCGGTTCCAATTCCGCCCTAAAAGAGCTCCTCTCGCATTCACTTGCTGCCGAGCAACCGTTTCTTCTCCAGTGCCGGCGATCTCAGGAAAAGCCGGCAACCATCTCGGAATATGCTTCCACTTAGCACTCTCATCGATGAAACACGGCGGATTTGGCGGGAGCGTGTGACAGCGGCGGGGAGGAAACGGCGTGTTTCGCCAGTGACTGAAGGTAGGTGACGGCAACGGCCGCTAGGGTTTTGAGGGCGGAGGTTTGAGCGCCTCTGTACCCGACGGAGCCACAAATCTGTGCGACGGCGTCTGTAACGACCACCGTGCAAAGATCGGAGGATTGCGGAGGGTGTACAGATCTTCATCCAGTCGTATCTTCAAACAACGATTAATTTGTGAGCGGCGATGGGAGATGGGACAGATCCGGCACATGTTAAATAGCAAAGATTATCAACGGGAATTTAGCCACGTATGAGGTAAGGTGGATGAAGGGGGACACTAATCTGCATCTAATAGATGCCATTTGTATACCTAATGACAGCAATTAAAGGTAATACCACAGGTATAAGAAAACTGTGGATCACCACACAAGTATAAGAAAACTGTGGATCACCAAAAAAAAAAAACAATTGAAAAAACCCGCCATGTGGCATCACCGTCTCAGCCCACGTGGTATGAACAGTAGCTTTTGTGAGTACACCCCAGCAATCTAAAATGATATATATATAATACATGGCCCCACAATTCAATAAAATACATACATCCCACTTTAGATTTTAGAAAATTAACCCCACACCCACCCAGTATATTCTCGAGAGAGAGAGCAGCGAGATGGGAGGTTGCAGAGCTCCGGCGAACCACAGACTGTCTCCGGCGACTTCTGATTAACTCTCTTCTTTCTTAAAATTGAACCCCAGCCCCATTTCCCCTGTTCTTTGCTCAGTTACGGCGGCAATTGAACCCGCCTAGGGTTCCGACGGCGATTGAACCCGCCTAGGGTTCGGACGAGCCCCCGAATCCTTTCCTTCCAAACCAAGTTTTCAAGCCCAAATTGCAGGTTAACGGTACGGAAACAAGCGACACAAGTCGCCGTACAGAAGAATCACGACGGCGTAGCTAGATTTTTACCGTATGCCGGTGGCGGTGACTCCTTCCAGCGACCTTGACGACCCCCTGGTTGCGATTCCTCTGTGTTTCCATTTTGTTCTTCCTCTTAACCCTCTGATGATCACGTGAAGTTTAAGATCTTCAGTTTTTCATGATGTTGTGGTGATGGGTATAGACCGAGATGAGGTTGGATGATTAACGGTGGTGATAATATGTAATGGCGGTGGTGATTAGGGGTTGTGGTGTATGGGTGAAGCAGACCGGAATGGTGGGGGTGGTGGTAGACTGGTGTTTGGGTGATAGGTAGTGACTAGGATGACATGTGTATAATTAGGTTAGGTTAAAAAATATATAAAAGTAAAAAAATTCCACATCAGATGCCACATCATTAAAAGTTAACGGTGTTAACTTTTTCTAACGGAGGGACCAATAAAAATAAACAAATTAAAAGGTGGGACTGGTGGTTGCTAAATCGAAAAGTGGGATTATTAGTTGCCAATAAACAAAAGTTAGGATTATTTAAATTCAATTTTCCTTTTAAAAATTAATCAAAATGATAGTGATATTATTTATTAAAGCAATGCATGCTTCTTTATAGCTACAATCGCATGTAAAACATAGTTTTATAATAAATATAAATACTGATTAACACTAACTAGGTTTGGTTTTGATCACCATAAACACTACAGGGTATCTAAATCCTTACGATGCACCACAAAAACATAACTTATTAATATAGACATTGATAAAGCTTTTAAACAATTAATTGGTAAAGTATCATGTAGATTAGAAATTTAATAAAAATTTATAAAATAAACTAAATAAATAAATATGAGATCATATAAAATAAAAGTTCAAGAATTTATTGAACCAAAAAATTGATTGTTTTGTATGATTAAATTTATATTATTCAATTATTTTTTTCATTTAATGATAAATAATATATTCAAATTCATAAAAGACAATTTTACCTTTTAAACTTTTATATTAAAATAATTTAATCCTCTTTAAATATATTCTAATATAGTATAGATGAATTATCATATCCACCACCATGATCATCAAGTACACTATTTTCCTTTTCACATGAAAACAAATTTATGATTCTCATTATTAATCTAAGTTCCATTACATTCTCAATTTCTCATGCATTATGATTTTTCCGATCGATTTTATACGAATAGTGGTGATTTTTTTCTAAATGTTAATATAAGGAGGGATTATTATTTTTACCACAATATTATCTTCCACAAAAATTGGCAGAAAAAAATTGGCCTTTTCTGTTTCACGTTGTTGTGTACAAATTTGTTAACGTGTTTTTTTCCATATAGGTGAAACAAGATTTTCTACCCGTATGTTGTCATGGGATAATGTTAACACATAAAATTGTCTCCTTATATAATGGTACTTATAAAAAAATGGAAATAAAAAAGTGTAACCATCAAAATGCTTCAAACAAAAAAAAATTATGTTACACGATTGTACATAAATAAATTTTTGTGTACCTATTACACCACTAAAAAACACCAACTCATATCTCAAACTCAAACGACTCAATCGCAAATAGAAAACGACTATGTTACAACGTTAAAATTAGAAACCGATTGACAAAGTGTTAAACTTATGTGCTAAACTCGTCGCATACGAATATTAAAAAAAACAAAATAATAATAAAATTATAAAAATGAACAAATAACATAATGGTAAATATGACAAATGACATATAATTGTCACTCTTTCTAACTTTTTGCGTTTTCTTTTTCCAAATATAGATGAAGTGGTATCATCGACATGGAGAAAGTTTGTATCACTAGTCACACTTTTTAACTTTTTATGGAACCGCCTCTCTCTATACTAATATTAAATTGAGTATATTTAGATTTTATTGAAGTCTTCGATGTTAAATGAAAGTATATTAGGGGGTTATTGAGTGGCTTTTTTGTTTAAATATTTCGTAACATGTGAATAGTTTATATTAAAATTCATAAAAAACGACTCGGTCACTAGAAATAAAAATTAGAATTAAACTTGCAGTTGAGTTTAGGAATTAGGACCAAAAAAGTAACTTTTTGCAAACACGTTTGAGAAGCCCAGAAGCATAATGAAAGCCCAAATGATCAAGATTCGAACAGCCCACAAAGTTTTCCAAGATTTCCCCTTTCTTCCTCCCTTCCGCTGCTAACCATTTGCAGACACCTTTTCCTCTGAAAAAAAAAATGGATCAGTAGCTCAAACCTGATCAATTACATGGATGATGATACGATCAACATTCATCCTCAAACAATCCCCAAATCATTTCCTCATCAAATTCAAATCCTTCTCATCACTTCACCATTCTGTTGTTTCCCCTTCACCGTCTTCTCCCCCCATTGAAGAACAAGAAGACGATTTTCCATCTCATTTACTCACCCTTCTCTCCTCACCCAGTTGGCAGAAAAACCCTCGTCTCAAATCGTTAATCCCATCGATATCCCCATCACATATAACTTCCCTTTTCAACAATAACCCTAATTTGAACCCACAAAAAGCTCTTGCCTTTTTCAATCTTACATCACAGAGATCCAATTTTAAACCTAGTGTTGAGTGTTTTGCCTCATTGCTGAGAATCTTGATCAAGAATCAGTTTCTGAGTGTAGCTGAAAAGATCCGGATTTCGATGGTGAAAGCTTGCGAGACTGAGGATGATGCGAGGTTTGTTATAGGGTTTTTGAGAAAAATGAACGTGGATGATGTTTGTGAAGAGTTTGGGTTTAAACTTAGTGTTAGATGTTATAACACACTGCTAATGTGTTTGTCAAGGTTTTTGATGATTGATGATATGAAATGTGTATTTTTAGAGATGTTGGATGATGAAATTATGCTGAATATATACACTTATAACTCAATGGTGAATGGGTATTGTAAATTGGGGAAAGTTGATGTGGCTTGCATTTATGTGAGTAAGATTGTTCAAGCCGGACTTAGTCCCGATACGCATACATATACTTCATTGATTTTAGGGCATTGTAGGAATAAAGATGTTGATAGTGCATATAAGGTGTTTGATGTAATGCCTAAGAAAGGGTGTCAAAGAAACGAGGTTTCTTATACGAATCTAATACATGGGTTTTGTGAAGAAACACGAATCGATGAAGCTCTAGAGTTGTTTCATCAAATGGGCGATGATAATTGCTTCCCGACGGTACGTACATTTACTGTTTTAATATTTGCATTAACTAGATTAGGCAGAACAAGAGAAGCATGGAAATTATTTAAAGAGATGAATGAAAGAGGTTGTGAGCCAAATGCTCACACATACACGGTTCTTATTGATGGATTGTGTAAGGAAAGAAAGGTGGATGATGCAAGAAAGTTATTACACATGATGGAGGAGAAACGAGTACCGGGGACTGTGGTGACTTACAATGCTTTGATTGATGGATATTGTAGGGAAGGAAAAGTCGAAGATGCAATTAAAATGTTTGAAATTATGGAAAAGAAAGAAATAAAACCAAATGTTCGTTCTTACAACGTGTTGATTAGTGGATATTGTGAAGTCAATAACATTCACAAGGCGATGGCTTTACTTGATAAGATGAGGAAGTTGAAACTGTTACCTACAGTTATTACTTACAATTTGCTAGTTAAGGGATACTGTAAGCATGCTGATGTTGATAATGCATATAGGCTGATCGGTTTAATGAAAGAGAATGGCGTTACTCCTGATGAGTGGACCTACAGTGCCCTTATACAGGCTTTATGTAGTCGAGGGAGGGTAGAAGAAGCTCATGAATTGGTAAATTCTTTTAAAGTGAAGGGACTAGAAGTAAATGAAGTTCTCTACACAACTCTTATAGATGGATATTTCAAAACTGGGGAAACCGACAGTGGGTTGACTTTATTCAACAAAATGGTTATTAGTGATTGCTTACCTAATTCTTGGACTTACAATGTGCTGATTCATGGCTTGTGTAAAGAAGATAAGATTCAAGAAGCTTCAATATTTATAGGAAAAATGATAAAAATAGGGTTCAAACCGGAAATTACTACATTCACGGTTTTGATTGAAGGGTTATTAAAAAGATACGATTTTGTTGACGCTCGTAAGCTTCTTAATGAAATCCTATCATCTGGACTGAAACCTGATGTTTGTACATACACTTCATTTATTCTTGCATATTGCAGTCAAGGAATGATCAAAGAAGCAGAAGATATGATGAGTGACATGATGGTGGAAGGCGTAGAACCAGATACAACAACATATACGGTTTTCATTGATTCTTATTTTCGTGCAGGAAAGATAGATTCTGCTTTTCATGTTTTAAAACGTATGGTGGATGCTAAATGTGAACCATCTCACCATACATATGCTATAATAGTTAAGCACCTTTTAATCTTGCAACAAAGGGAAAAAACTAAGTTTCAAAATTTTGATCTCAACATTGGTAATGTGTGGAAGTTAATGGATTTAGAGACCGCTATGAAGTTGTTTTCAGAAATGGTTAAAAGGGGTTGTGCACTAAATGTCAAAACTTTTGAGGCGTTAACCGTTGGGTTGTGCAGAGAAAATCGACTTGAAGAAGCTTGTAGATTGGTTAGTCATATGCTAACAAATGGGCTTGTTCCAAGTGAACATATATACACCTCGTTGATACAATGTTCATGTTACTTGCGAATGTTTGACCAAGCATTGAACTTATTAAATACAATGAGTGAAAATAGGATTTTACCTCATCTAGAGACGTATAAGTTGCTGATTTGTGGATTATATGATGAAGGAAAACACGAAAAAGGTAAAGAGGTTTTTTGTAGTTTGCTTGATGGGTACAACTACAATGCGGATGAAGTTGCTTGGAAGATTTTCCTTGACGGGTTATTAAAACAAGGGTTGGTTAATGAATGCTCTGAGCTTGCAAATATCATGGAGGAGAAGGGTTACCAATTTAACCCACATACTTCTATAATGTTAGCTGAAAACATGGGTGTTTGAATACATTTGAAACAAGAAATCTTGATTTTTGATATACACTTCGAATAAGATCGTTTGGCGATATTGGGAGAGTGGGGTGGTGCGTGATGAGAAATGACAATGTGGTTGTGGGTCTCATTTGACGAGAAGAAATGAGAGTCAATTGAACCAAAGGTCGTTGGTTGGTAGCACATAATGTATCCCGGAGGCTGGAGCACATAATGTCTACAGGTAATAATTTTTTCTTTTAAATTGTGTATAAAGTTGTAGGTAAAGATTCTATAACTCTTTCATTTACTTTTAAATCTGTTTCCTATAGAGATGTGAGGTAAAAAAAAACGTAGTTAAACATGAATGGGTCAAATGGGTTTAACGAGTAGAAAATCGCAGAGAGTATCTTTTTTTTTTTGGTACAAAACCTTTGCAATCCATCCATTAGAAAAGTTGTGCTATTACTGGAACACTCATTTTTTTTAATAATCAAATGTGACTGATTAATTGTATACAGAAATTTGAATAATGGACAAACCTTGTTTTGGGTCAAGCCAACCCACTTTGACCCATATGGGAAATTTCCCCATTCAACCTCTATTGCCCCTGTAATTGGTACATCATTCCTTTTCATGTTTTTGATTTTTTGCTTTGATGTCCTTATCTATATTATAACGCTAATATCATGAGCTCCATCTCAATGTATCCTCACATGGCAGCAGTTGTATCTATACTTAAATGATGATTGCATTATGTAATGAAATTGTTAATTCAATTGCAGATGAATGATGGCGGTGAAATTCATCATCCCAGTTAGCTGATTAGATATTCTTGGGATAATGGGAGACATGGTTCTTTTCTTCCAATCTTGACAAATTTTTTTGAGGTTAGTTCGTTAGACACATTTGTACATAATTTTACTTGTACTCCAAGTAGCATTTTTGTGAATGGAATTGGAGAATCTTTTAAAAATTCAATTTTGCATTTTGGTTTCTCTGTTTGCAAGACACTTTATAAATGATGTAAAAAGATTACTCTCAAACATATAATCATTCTAGTGCTGTTCGAACCAAAACGTACTTGGTACTAATCTTTGTGACACCATCATGACCCCTTGGTTGTTTTTCTACAATTTTTTATGCATTTCTTTTAGTTTCTTTTTATTAGTAGATCATGAAGTAGTAGGGGGTTTCATTGTTTCAAGTAACTGTTTTCCTTGTCCTATGTATTTTGATTATGATGTGAAGAAATGGCAGACAAGTGTTATGAATCAAATTGTTTCTCGTGAACAATCATTCTCCAATCGCTATTTCATTCTTGGCCTGGTGAGCAGTAATCGAGCTAGCCATGTGACTATAACCGATAACATCACCGTTAGCCATGTGATATTACAAGTGTAGAGCCTATCCGAGGCTGGTCTTGTGCATCGAGTTTACCTATGTGTCAGATGTGTTTTGTAACACGTTATATTTCGGCTATATAGAATGGATTGTGTTCCATTATTTTTCTGATTTTCTGTAAACATGTAGTGTACTAATATGCTTAAGAAGTAAAGTGTCTGTTGACTATTGCCTAACTGCAAATTGTTTGTTGAAGAACCAATTTGAAAGACAATACACACAACTATATGAACTTGCTTACCATTTCTTATCAACACATCAAAACCACTATAAAAGACTGGCTTTTCATGTTGCAAATTTATGACTAGTTCTTGGTTCATAAGGCGCTATGAGATCAAGTTTTTAACTTTTTATGGATGTTTACGGTTCCAAGTTGCAACACATAGTTTTGGTGATATGAACTTCATTATACATACTGAAGTCAATTATTTACAACAACAAAGAATTCTATAAACTAGAGCTGGTTCTTTAACAACATAAATCCTTTATAACAACTGAAATTCAAGAACTCTGATCTTTACAACAATCAAAACTTATCAAATGGTCAAATTCTCTTGAATTCCAAGAAACGATCCGATGATTTGACCTCCTACATCCAGGAAATTTTCATATCCAGGAAGAGATCTTACCTTCCCGCTTCTAACAACTTCAACAGGATATTTCAACAGATGACCCGTCATTTCCGTTATTTCCTCGGATGCAAATTGGTTCCAATTGGCTTCACCCATGGATCTAACCTGTCTCACACATTCTATCGATTCCGGCTTCAGAAAGCAGTCATGAACAGTGCCAAGATGCTCAGCCCAAAGAGACATTCTATATCCGTGGATCTTAGAAAACCATCAATCAAACCAATAACATTTTTATGTCATTTTAAATGTGCAAATAGTATTTATCAACAATGTGTGAAAATTTTATAACAATAAAAGATGGTTCAATGGTTCATTACCTGTCCTCGCGGATCGGTGAGATTTTTGGCCCATGTATGACGAGGCTGGTAGGCCCCCATTGCAATTTCTGTGTCTCGGGTTCCCTCCATAGACCGCTGATTTATGTTTGCAGAGCCTATAAGTACAAATTCATCATCCACTATCATGCCTTTTGAATGAACATAGATCATGAATCGCCTGTTCTTACGTGCAAGTCCCTAAAAATAATCCGAGGAAACAATTCGTTCACAATGTTAAATGGAATATAATATTTCTTTAATTAGATGATGTAGAAAGTGATTTATTAGAGGTGACAATTTAGACCCGTTTACTTATTATTGAGTCGATTTGGGTGGTTATGCTTTTTAAAGGACCAAACAATAACAATTTAGCTAAAAGCAAATGGGTCAAATGGGCACAAAGTTTATTTTTAATGTATACAACATCCTAAAATCGTTGTATTTAAAGATTTATAAAAAATGGACAAAAAAGTATTTGCCAATCAAGTAAACCCGACAGTAAGCATTTTGACCCATCACCTGACCCGCCCGTCTTGCCACTTCTAATCACTATTAATATAGGGTTTTAAGAAGTGTATAGATACTATAGGCTATAGCTATAGAGGGAAATAGAAGGCTATAACCTGAGGAGTACCATCAGGGCTATGGTAAGGCGAAATACCATCGATGGCCTCACGGTTCCCCAAACAGAAGAAATTTAAATAATCTTGTGGTGAAAATGCTTCCTCAAGACCAACTTCCACCAATGCTTTGTAGATAGTTTGATACATCATTTGCATTGTTTTATTCTGCAAAGAATGAGATATTTCATCAATTAGTACTTGATTTTGACTTTCCAAAATAAAGTCAAAAGAAATGTAATATTATACCTGCCAAAACAATATCCTTTGAGTTGCAGAACCTGTGGGGACACCCTCAGGCCACATAGGTATTACAATATATACAGCAAACCTTTCATGGGCCCTAATTTTACTAGCAACCTTAAGAGCAATCTCCATTGGAATCAAATTGTTGGCACCTAATGAGATCATCAAATATTAAGTTTGAAATGTTATGTATTTTGGTGGAAGGAATATATGCATTTAATATACAATAGTTGCACAATAACATAACATGAAAAGAAATGGTGCTTACCCAAATCTTTGTAAGATTTCCAATTGTATGATGACCCAATAAAGTACTGATTTTCAATATAGATGAAATGTTGTGCAGAACGGATAGCTTTTATATATGCAGAATGTATGCTCATATCAATAAGCACGTTCTTCCCACAAACCAAATTCTGTTCAAACAAGTTTATTAATCACATATTTACACAAATCTTTTGCATTATTTTTCAAAAAGGGTTAATTATAATCTTGAATTACAGTTTTAGCGGTTTAAAATTGTGTTTTACAACATACACATTGGATGTTTATTCTAGCAGATTTTGTTTAGACTGCCTAAGTTACGTTTTCTCTTCCTTTTTTGCAACTTTAAACAGACCCTTAGAATCCTAAAAGAAAATGTATTAACTCATCACCTTGGCTGTAGCTGCATGAGGGTCCTTTGGAAATCCTTTTACAGAGTTCGAATCAATTGAACGGAATATCTGGCATTGCACAAAAACAGATTCCATCACATTCAAATAGTTGAATTTCTGAACCATCATACCTGGGCTATTCATTGCAAATCAACCATCTTTCTTGTGAAAGTGTCATATTACATATTTTGCCATAGAAAGTGAATTCTCGGACAACTTGTGGAAATTAAGTTCAAGAAAGACTGGTTGAAAAGCCAATCACTCTAAATATAAACAGTTCCTCCACTAGCCATAAGATAGAACACAGCCCAAATAGAGCTATTCCTAAGTAAAGGGTGAAAATGCCACCTCTATTTTTTATTGATCTTATTTACCTGTACATGCCATTCCTCAGGGTCATCACCACTATTGCAAGGTTCATCATTTTGACCTAAAATTTCTGGAAACATTTCTAGTTTTAGCAAAGCCTCAAATGAAGTTTTAAGTTTTTTAATGCCTCGAGGCTTTGAAGCCTTTATCCACCGTTCCTCAAAGTTAGCCATGATATCATAAGCTGCAGGCCCGTCAATTTTGCTATGCAAATCGTGCCATGGTTCTCTTGGACAACCAGAAACACTCCCCTGTTACAAAGAAATCACCAAAACTTGAATAATTTTCAAATTTCTTTATGCAAATTGTAAATATTTAATCTGTAGTTCTTTCATTTTTAACTATTAATACCGTGAAGGTTGGATTATGATAATCCTGTGCATGTAGGGTATCTAAAGTGCTAAAAATTGGATGTTCTGGATTATCATATCGCCCGTTGCAAAGATCAAGTCCCCCTATAAAAGATATAATTTTTCTTTTACCATTCCCAGCATCAGCATCTACAATCACAGTTTTCTGGTGGTGAGTGTAGATTGTTCCAACTTCCTATGAAACAGAAGAGAAATACAGAGTTATAAAAGTGAACAAATAAAACTAATCAGTTTAAATATCCCTCTATTTGTTGATTTTTTAAGGTACCTTTTTCTTGACCCAACTATGTTTTTTTCCCGCCATACGAGGGCAAAGCAGTACATGCACAGAAGAGTGCTTAAAAAAACGCCGAGTTTCTTCATCATGGGTAGCCATTAGTCCATCCTGAAGATTTGCACTCATTTATACCAGTTAACTATATTATCTGTTTTGCAAGTCTCATCACTATTTCTCCAATCTGATCTGTAATTCTTTCTTTTATACCATATAAATGGATTCACAAAATGAAAATGTTAAATGTCCAAAACCAATAGCATTAACTAGTAGTCCCAGTTAAGGTTTCACTATAAGAAAATAGGTAATTTTTTATTGAAATCTGCTAAAGAATACATATTATATTAGAAAACCTAAAGAAAAAAATTGTTACCGATAGGCATATGATAATTATAACCACATCTCACTATCTCAGACAAGTATTTTCTTTTGAAAAAGATACTGGTATCAGTATTCCACAATTTTATAATATGTAATGTTTGAGGGTTAAGGTTCTAACAGGAAACGTAAACGTTTTCAATTTATTATATATGTACATACTAGACGTGGCAGTTTTGACCCATTTACTTAAGATTTAATTGATTCTTGTCATGTTATATCTAATGGATGACACAGATAAAAGATATCTTACAAAGAAATGAGTCAAAATGTTGTTTGAAGCATAAAACCTACTAATCATTTTCATCAAAAGGTAAGATTATTTAAATATAATTTTTAGTCAAATTTAACACACTAGTTATTTTTTCAAAGTTAAACAAAATGTGTCTCGGATCAATGCAGCATAACGAGTTTAAACTCATGCCAAAGAACTGCCTGCATTGACGCAAACCCCTTTACCTTGTAACCGAATCCGCCCGACCCATCCATTTTGCCACATCTAGTATATTTCATCAAGTCTAAAATGACATTAATCGATTATTAACGGTTTCAAGAAACAAAGAAACTTACTGTTTTGTACCCCATTATGTTTCTTGAAGTAGGGTCATCCCAAACAAGAAGCAAAACCCTAACACCTTCTTGTGATTTGCGTTTCAACAGATCTCCTAACGAACACATTGGTGAATCCGGATCGTCACGTACCAAAGTCACTTTATGCCACACAGACCATCCCGTGATATAAACAAGACGGGTTGCATCAGTAATCGCATCAAATATATCACTCCAACAGGTCCCGTTAACATAATCCGTGTCCTCACTTAGCTTAACTTCTGGGAGGCTTTTATGAGGCACATGTGCATCTTGATATAAAGTAACCCTCCCACCTTTTCTTAACGGAAAGTAAGTCCCCGGAACACCCACATATTGTGGCCCTGCCCCAACTCCATTCTTATACAAACTTAATCTTGCCATTGGTAAGTATTGCATTGTGAGTGCTAAACTGGCTCCATTTTTACACGGCCTTCCATTTGCATTTATTAACGGAAAAAGACCTTCGATTTTGGATCCTGTGTATATATGTTCAACTGGGATTGCAACTGCTCCTATTAGCTGTGATCCCACCACATCACTATCTTTAACAAGAAAATGAACTTCGGCTGTATGATGTGCAACTGGTATATTAAAATGCTGATTCCAAACTGGGTTTTCACTGTTGGTAAGCACATAAGTTCTCCCAATCACCGCACTTGTTATAGCAACTGCCACATACGGGTCGCTAGTTTGCTTCCCAGAAAACTTGTTCAAAACATCCCCCACTGTTTTATGGAAAACATCCATATTTGGAAGGTTCTTCGCCTCATGAACCCAAATATCAAGATTCCCATGTAACAGAAGAACTTTCAACGCCTTTTTAGGAGTCCCAAACGGTACGATTTGGTAATTTTGATGATTTGCTAAATCTAGAGACGCGTGATGTTGGATTGCAAGAAGTTGAGTTGAATCAAGTGAGCCCATAAGAGAAGGGAATCCTGTGAAAGCACTTGGATAAGAAGCACTATGATGATGCCCTAAATAAGGATTCTGAGATAGTTTTTGATCTACAGAGTTACTCGACGAATCATCGTCTTCACACGGCTGGTTAGTGGCGGCACCACTTTCTTGGCCGCCATGATGACTTATATTTGGTTGAGCAGATACAGGATATGTGTATTCTGGATATGGATATGGAAAAGGTTGAGGAGGGTATTGTGGTGGTCCGCCACCGGGAGGTGGTTGAGATTGGTATGGGTACGGATACGGGTACGGATACGGGTAAGGGTATGGTGGATATGGAGCTGAATTGTGAGGTGGGTATGGTGGAGGATCAGAAGTGGCATCAAAAGGGGCAGAATTAGGGTTATATGAAGATGGCTGATTGTTATTGTTAGCCATTCATATATACATACATAAAGACACAAACTTTCAATTAGGGTTCTCTTTGTCATGTATAATTGCAATCACAATAGATCACAATAATGATTTGAAGCATTCCCAATTGAAGAAAAACATAGGGTTTGAGTTTCCAAATTGGGATTTCTACAATTGATGTAATAAAAACCTAACCCTAGATAAATACGATAGACTGTTTAATTTAAGAAGCTGAAAAGACAAAAAAGAAGAAAGAACAAATGTACCTTTGATTTGGAAGATGTTGATGGGGATGATTACAGATTGCAAGAACATCGGTCAACGAAAATGGAGGAAAAAGAGAAGGATACAGGTAAAAATAGTTGCGATTATGACGCAAAATCTTCACCATTCTTGTTAGAAATAATTTGATTTTGTAATGGGTATACGTGGAGATATATATATGTAGCGAACCTCTGGATATCGGGTGAGTTTCTGTCGAACGAACACGCACATGCTTTTGAAATTTTGAGGGAAAATCTCATCTCCCCCAACGGTATTTCAGTTATCAAGCAAGCCCCTTTTCATTTTCAACCTCTTTATTATTATTTTTACCCTTTTTGTTTCGTATCAAATCATAGCGAAATAAAAATAGAAAAATGCCTTAGCGGGTAAAATTCATATCCAACTATCAAAATGAATTAAGAATAAAGGATAGAAAAGAATTAAGTTTGATAAAATAAAAAATGAGGTGTCAACCGTGGGTTGCAGTGGTTCACGGGTTGTATTAAAGTTACAGTAAGTGTTACAAATGTAAATGAAACATAATGTTACAAATCTAGATGAAACATAGGTAAAGGATATTCACATACATAGGTTTAGGTATATATAACATTATTATACACATTTATTATAAATATTTTGTTTCTCGATTTTAAATAAAAATTTAACCTCCACCACATTAGTTTGCATATAACATTTACCGAGACTTCATACCTTAAAATTACATTAGAACTATTAACCACATGCATTTGATAAAATTCAAAATTAGCCTTGTAAGTGACAATGTTTGACTCTTTTAGGAATCTATAACCCTCAACCAATAAACTATAACAAAATAATTCAATGCGATAAAAATACGTAGATGTAGCCTAGAAATAAAAGGGTGTGCAAATAAAATGTAAGAACATTGAACTGAGATCGATTATGATTTCTCGGAATCCCTAGTAGCCATCTTCATTCATTCGGGTCTTTAGCTAAAAATGTTGCACAATTACTACTGATCACATAATCACCTTCTTACAGGTGTTGAATGGTTTTCATGGTTGTATTTAGTTTCTAGCAGTTAGAGTTAGTTACAGGTGTTGACTGGAGTGATTTAGTTGAATAACGCGATGTCAAAACACTTAAATGACATTCTTAACCCTAAACACTAAAGCATAAAAAAAACACTCAACATTCTATTTTGATTACAATACATTTTTTTTACAATACATAACAAAGCACATATCAAGGTAGCCATGGCTAATAATTAAGTTTCTTTAATTAGAATATTTTTATAGTGATCATTTCCCTCACATCTCAGCCGTAAAGCATCGTACAAAGTTTTAGACTTAGTACAAGTATTGAACTGTTGTAGTAATTCCTTCGGTAGAGCCATAGTCAGAATCCTATACGTTTTTTTTGTTCTTTTCATAGCTCTTCTTTCCTTTAGATGAAAATTTTCTTTTCGGTTTCGGCTCCCCTTCAGCATGAGTAGGATACTTATACCCATCTTCGATAGGAATCCACATATCAACATCATTAGCACCAACGCATGCTTCAAATTGTTTACGCCAATTATGATAATCTTCAAGCTTTAACAGTTTGGGAACTTTCTGGCTTGTTCCGATTTCATTATCATTATTCATCATGGCTTGCACAGTGTTCTGAAAAAACAGCAAACGCTTAATAATCATTCATGATGAAAAATTGTAATTGGGTTTCAAAAAATTCCAGAGCAAAAACGAAGGCCTTAACAATAGAATTTGGGGGTCAAAACGGACGACAATTGTGGCAACCCTAAAACTTTTGCTTTCTTTCCCCAGCAACGACAAGTAACCACGACAGCTGAGACTGCGAACGCTACAACACAAGAATAATTTTCGGGACGAAAATTCCATTTACAAGGGGATGATGTGACATCCGAGAATTTCAAGGTTTACTTTCGTTAGACAATCTCCGTTAGTTACGTTAATAGTGTTAACTTAGTAACTAATGCTTAACTAGGCCGAATACGTCCACGACCTTTGGTTGATCACCGAACCCGTCCATATGTGCTATGTATTTATTTATATGTTCTAATTATGAGAAACGTGATTTAAATGCATGATTTTTATTAAAAAGAATGACTATTTAATTATTTGATAAATTATGTGACAAATTGCCTAATTATGTGATTATATGTTTAACCGGGTAACTAAGTGTATGCATACATGATTAATGATTGGGCTAGTCATTAGACTAATCATGGGCTAATGATGGCTAATCATTGGGGGCCCAAATCCCAATGAAAGCCCATGATGGCCATTAGTATTTAAATGAAGCTTTAAACCCTAAATTACCCATTTGCATACATCACACAAGAAACACACACACACACTCTCTCTCTCTTGCAATTCTGGACCAGCCTTAGAGACCATCAAGATCAGCCATCTTTTCTGTAGAAGAAGATCATCCATCGATCCTAGATCAAACCGTGAGTCCCATGACCATGTTTCTTGCTTTTCTATGTGTTTTCTTCATAAAGCATGCCTAGATCTCCATGTAATCGTTAGATTTTTTGTAAGAATGCTTAGGAATACTAGATCTATCATAAAGACTACAACTTTACGTGTGAAACTGATCCATAATAGAGATTCATGCTAGATTAGGTTATTTTGTGTAAAATGTGTTCTTGAAGATTTGATGATGAAAATACATGTTTATGATGTTAAAAATGCTCCTGTGATGTTCCTAAATGATTATGTATGCTTGAAAATGAATTACATGAAGTATGGAGGCTGTTAGAAAGATTTTTAGTCAAATTTACGGTTTTTTTAGCGACCAGCGACACTGTGCATTCATTAGGAGAAACTATCCAGCGAAACTATGCATATCTCCTTCCAGCGACACTGTGCAGCGAAACTGTAGTGTCTCTCATGAACGAAACTGACCTTGTCCCTGAACGAAAGTTCAACCAGTTCCTGGCGAAACTAGCTAGCGAAACTAGCAGTTTCTCTAGCAGTTTCTCTAGCAGTTTTGTCTAGCAGTTTCTCCAGCAGTTTCGCCAGACCTAAACCCAAACTTGTGCAACTTATTTGAATGTTATGCTATGACTTACATGATTATACTATGATGAAACATGCTATGATTTCTGTAATATGTGAACCCTTATTTATGATCAACCATCGGTGTCGTGTGTCGTTATGTCGTGTCGTAGTTCCAACGTGCTATGTTATGGGCCATAGTGACGATAAGTTAACGATTAGACACAAAACTAATACTTAAGACCTAAACGTGTTCATAGGTCTTCGTTAAGCAATAATTGGATTAATTAGCAAGTGTAGCTGAGCAACCTAAGGTGAGTTTCACTAACCCTTTAATTGTGAGACCGTTTGGGACACAACGAATGAACTTAACGAATGGGATACCTGTTATGGAAGTTGGAGTGTTTTATGGGGAGCACTTGCAACTGTCCATCCTTGGGGTTTCGAATGAAATCCGGAAACGACCATTTTGACACTTAAACTCTTTTTAGGATTTCAAATGAAATCCTGAATAAACATTTTAATATGACTAGTGTAGGTTAAAGTCTAAACCAAATGATATCACATGATTTCTAAGGATGCCTTAAAAACTTAAAAGTCCTCAATTTAGTACTGTTGATCTGAGAAGCGAGGGGATGTTGGGTAGATCTACTGAGGGTTTGACAAACCCTGCTCCGCGGTACACAAATGTGTAACCAACCGGCCGGGGGCCGAACGGAGTTCAATATCAGCCTATTTTAGTTGTGGGCCTCCCAAATGGGACACAACTGGAGGCACCAACCATCGGCAAATGCCGAACTCTGTTACGTCAGCTTTCAGCCCTAGTACGACTTCCTTAGTGCATGGAAACCGGATTAGCTACCCGCGATATCGGTTGACCGCTTTAACTTTTACTTAACTAGTGCATATTCGGTAATTCAACACTTGGAAATGTTTGCCAAACTAATACTTATTATATGTTGATACATACGCTTATGAGACCGGGCCAATGCATGTCATGCCCACCGTGAACTCACCAACCGTTAGGTTGACACTTGTGTGGTTTTCACTTTTGCAGATCGCTGAGGAGTATCCGCTGGAGGTTGGCATGGCACTTGAAGATTTCTTATTTTAAACTCAAACTTGGGAATTTAATAACAATTCATGTTTTGTAATTTAAGCACGTGGTTAGTGCTAAGATACTTATGTTTATTTTCCGCTGCGTACTTTTAAAACTGTTTTTATCATGAACATTTGGACTTTACTCTGATTCGTTTAGTATTTGTAACTAATGGTTGTGGTCCTGGTTTGCTCACACCCCTTAACGGTATAAACTCCGTTAGCGGTTAATTGGAGGTGTGACAACAATGGCTCAAGATACACCCGTTTTAGTGTAAATCTCGTTGAGACGGCTGTTTTGACCGGTAATGGGCCCCGTAACTCTAATCGTAGCTCAAGATACACCCGTTTTAGTGAAAACTAGTATACTGTCGAATGAACAAGTTTTACAGAATGAAAAGTTTCGACGGATGACGAACGAATGAGCATAACAACCGATAACCGAATGAAATGATTCGCCGAAAGAACCGATTTGGCGAATGAATTGATTAGGCGAATGAAATTTTCAGAAAATGAACTGAGATCAGCAAATGAGACTGAATGATCAAAAAATGAAGAATGTCATTTGAGTGGCCCAATGAAATCATAATTTTATTCGGTGACACAATAATTTGACCAAAACGCACTGATTTTGATGAATTTGATGAAAAAGCTTTCAGAAAAGTTGTTCTAAAACATGTTTAGAACATTTCGATCGGTTTAAATTTGGAAATTGACATTTTTTTGAAAACTAACAATTTTGAAAATGATCTAAACTTGAGATTTTGCACTGAACCAAGCAACCTGGTTCTCTGATATCACTTGTAATTGCCTGGGATGAATTTTGTTTAGTGTTTCAAGTGTAGAGAATGATCAAAACAGTAAATAAAAGCTAACTTTTATTTCCACCAAATAAACACAGAGACACAACAGTCATCGAATGAAACTCAGCTGATCAAAAGTCTTAAACACGATGAGTGAGATTGCTATTTATAGGCAACCGGTCAACCGAATGAGATGCACACAAAGTACATATACTCAACACGTTCACTCTAGCAACTAATCAAACTATAACTAGATACATCATATGACTCACCAACTATGTAATAACAAGGCATATTTAATGGAACATACATGGGTGGGTCGTCGATTTGAGAATGTATTCAAAGATGACGACGATGATGCCAACGACGATGACGATGGTGATGGACGATGATGACGAAGATGAGATTTATGACGACGTTTAAGATGAGATTAGTATTTTTTTTATTTCTAATTATGTAATTTTTTTAATTTATGTTTTTATTTAATTAAAAGTTGTAATGTAATTAGTTTACCTAAATTAAAAAAAAAATCATTGTGTAATGATTGCAAATGGGGGTTACACCACTGCTTTTCATAACATCATTTGCTGACTAACCTGTCACTTAACACAATTTATTAATTTATCAAAAAAAAAAAGTTGTGACTATACATAACCTTAAAAATTTACATAAATGATCATATAGATAATACGTTTAATAATACCAAAATACTCTTTCACTTAATAAAAAAATTCTAACATAAAATAAGAATAGCTATAGAAATTAAAAGTTAAGACATGATATGATAAAAGTTTTTTTTTTCGTTTTTTTAGTAAACGCCCAAACCAAACCATATGGACCAAAAGTGTAATCTACTCCGATTAAAAGAAAACCATTTGGGCTTTTGGCCCAAATATTAGAACACAAAGTTAGCGTTTAGGTCCAGACTCAAAAAGTTCGTCTTCTCGTAGCTTCATTTCATCTGCTATAGAGAAAGTGAGGGTTGCAGAGCTGTAGTAAACTGTTAAACGATGGCAGCACGAGGAGGAGAAGGGCAAAGAAGAGGAGCCGGAAGACCTCTTCCTCCGTCAGCAAGAGGACCTCCTGGTCCTCCTTTTCACAACAAACCTGGACCTCGATTTGAACCAGTCGATCGCGAAAAGGTTAGGTTTTGCTCCCTTGTTATCCCTCTCTCTTCACAGCTTGTATTTTATCATGTGTTTCACTGCGTTTGAGGTTTTGTTGTTAATTGTTGATGTTTACGAGTTATTTTGGCTGTTAAGGTTTTCTAGGGTTTGGAATTACGTGATGTTTTTGTGGAATTTTATGAGGTATACGAATCATTGCTTGTTGTATTATCAGATTAGTTACGTTTTAAACAGGAATACCTAGATTTTCTAGGATACCTCACTTACCTCCAGAACCAACTTTAAGGTCATATTGTATTCTCAGATTAGTACCAAGGAAGATATAAACTCTGCTCGTTCTTTAGGCTGTGTAATTTCAATATTTGACTAATTGACTCAGTATGAACTGAAGTATCTCCAAACATAGAGGAATGTATATTGATGACATTCACTTGTTCAACTAGAGCACGATGGCAAGTAGTTAGTTTTGGTTGGTAGATCACAATTTTTATATGATATCTTTCAATAGGTGTTTGTTGTGGCTTTTAGGGATATAGGTAGAATGTGGTATGAATTGCAGGATGGAGGTGATGTGTGTTCACTTCCAGATTACATGCCATGTGCCACGTTTCCATTTCCCATGTTTCCTGCTATTTATTTTGATTTTAATTTCTTGATGCTGGGTAGTTAGCATGTGTTAGGTATAAACACCCACACACTCTAATCACATGATCATAATACATGGTCACGAGGGTTTAACGTTGTTCGGTCTAAACTGATCTACTTCCCCGAGCTGCAACTGCAGATTTTATTATTAGGTATTTAGGTGCTTAAGGATTTACAAGATACACTGTGATTTTTATAGATCTGAACTAGGTTAAACTAATTATGGAAACGAGTCCACAATAGAAAACAAGCCTTGATCTAGGGCTGATTATTAACAAAGGCTCCACCCAATAATTCACCCACTTGAGGTCAAAGGCTTTGACCATCCACCAAATTGCACTCCACCTAGATCTTCTTCAGTTGCACTTTCGTAAATCCTTTTCTCCACTATTGGATGCCTTCTCATCAATGAACTTGAACGCTCGTTGAAGCTACCCCAAGCTTCAACACACAGTGACCCATTCTCTATCTCTGCATGCTTGCACATATTTCCCGACACCGAGATATCTCGAGAATATACACTCTCCAACCTAAGCAAGAAATCATATGTAGATACTTTCACATTCGAATTACCAGCTTTCAAAACCCACCGTCACTTAGTAACTGTAACGGAAACACGACCCGACTCCCACTGTCACGAAATCCTTTGACTGGTTTAACGTAAAAAGCACATTCACTTTGAAAGTTTGAATCTTTTCAGTGGCTCTGGATTTCTATCTTGCAAAGCAAAGCCTCTTCTGCCCCCAAGATTCTGTGAACCGGACTTTATCTTTCATTTGAACTGGGCTAACTCCCTCTGAGTCTCTGACGGTATCGCGACCATATACTGTGAACCCCTCTTCTTGTCACAAGCCACCACAAGGTTCCTCTTGACCTCCACCAAACTTAACACGGTAATCAACATTTTCTTCAAGCTTGGAATAACCCTAACATCTCTCAAAACCCGTAAAAGAGTATATTTCTTACGAGATTTTCTTGTCCTTGAACTTCGTACACTTGGATTACTGAGCTCGATTTGGGAATGTGAAAAGCATAAAGTAACGTGGTGTGATCTTTTTCGCCAAGTAAGCTGAGAATGTTAAATGATCCGTGTGAGGGAGGAAGAGTAATAAATATTCAAATATCATGGACCAAATACATGTAATCAGGCATCTGATCAGCTCATCTCTAACTCTGCTAAAAAACAGTTATGTGGGTCAAGTGAGGGAGGAAGATGTAGTCACGATCATGGGTCAAGTAGATAACCGAAAGGTAAGAACCTACATTTTGAGACATCCTTCCACGATTTAATATGGCCGGTAGAAAAATGCAATGAAAAGTTAAGGTAAGGTTTTTCCTCATAAAATTTACACCTAAAGGTTTTTGTCACTGGTTCTGTTAGTAGGACCTGCTTAATTGGTCACTAAAGTGTGCTCGGTCATTCTGGTAACAACTGAATGTTGATTTAAGTGTTTCAAGAACTTAACCGGGGATCAATCCTCCTTTTTTCAACTTGGGCACGTCTATTAATTACCCTCAACAGGAATTGAACTTTTTTAATCCTTTCTAAGTGATAGTATCAACAACATGGTGGTTTTGATCACTGAGAAGCACAATTGTATCAATATGGTTTAGTCCAAGACTCCAAGCTTTTGTTCTCATATTTTTTAACATTATAATTAATAGTTTTTATATAAAATTAATCTGCTACTTAGATATTTAAAGCACCTATGTAGAGGGCACATCAAAGGAGGAATGTAAATGCTATGCAAGCCAACTATACGAGGTCACAACATGCCATCAGACCATATTGACACTGGGTGTTTCTTACCCTACCGTTTGTAAATTTCATTAGCGTGTCTTTACTCTTGACAATTGCATGCTTTCTGGATTATTCAAATCTCCACCTTAAGTAGTTTGATGTTAGCATTGGAATCTTTAAATATCTTTTAAGAAGATAATTTTATTTTGTCACTTTTCACTTATCAGGTATCAGCTATTATTATGACATTTCATTGCAATACTTTTGGTTATTATTGACGAAGTCTTTTCTTTGACACACAGACTTGTCCGTTGCTGCTTCGAGTTTTTACTAAGGTAAGGATACTGTTTGAGTGTTTGACACACTGGAACCTTTTTTATCCTAAACCCACTGAAGATAGTTCTTGGTGCAAATGGAAATGGTATTACGGTTACTTGTGCCATTAGTGATGATTTAAGCATTCTTTTGATTTGAAACAGGTTGGTGGTCATCACAGTCAGGCAGACTTTGCAGTTAGAGGCAAGGAGCCTAAAGACGAAGTCCAAATATATACTTGGATGGATGCTACACTTCGTGAGCTAACTGATCTGGTAGGCCAAATGATCCAAGTCTGGACAATTTTTTTTATTTATATTTTGTGGTCAAAAGTTTATTACATATTTACATGTTTCTTTTTGGAAAATTGGAACTGAATAATACGAATTCACACTTCTTGGCCAATAATAATACAAGTTATGCATTTGGCCTACAATAATACCAATTAACCATTTCGTTCTCTAGAATGATACACCGTTAGTTTTTCACTAACGGTGTTAGTCACAAGGTTGTTTTTGTCATTTCTAAAGTTGGAGGGGGTCTTTTTGAAATACTATAAATATAAAAAGCAAAAAAAAAAAAAAAAAAAATTGGTAAAAGGAGAAGAACGAGGAGAAAGGCACTGCCGGCCTTCTTCTCCGGCAGCCACTGCCGGCCTTCGTCTCCGACCACCGGCGTCCACCACCACCTTGCCGGAAGCCACTGCCGGCCTTCGTCTCCGACGAATCACGACCGCAGTCGACCTCCCCCCGGCGCTGTTTCTCTTAGGTTGCCGCCGCTCGGGCGGCGGCGGCGCTGCTTGCCGCATCTCTCGCTTCGGTTTCAGTCCCTCAAGGGCGACGAGGGTTTGAGCCTCTCGCTTCCTGGAGTGGATACTGAATCGTCCGTCGCAAAACCGACGCCGATGCAGTTAATGCCGCCGTCGCCGGTGGCGAGTCCTTTACCTCCTCCGGTTCGGTCGGTTCCTATCCAAGCGATGCCGCTGCGACAGGTTCGGATTGAAAACCATAACAATCTAAACCTAAACAGCAGCAACGCAGACCTCATGTCCTCAATTCCGATGACGATTTCATCGGCGATGCATCAGCTTAAAGTATCACGAGATCCGTTACCGCCGGTAGATCAACCGGAGCCGGCTTTCACGCCATTCAGTGACGGTGGCGGAATGTGCAGATCTGGTTACCAATTTTTTTTTTTTTGCTTTTTATATTTATAGGTATTTCAAAAAGAGCCCCTCCAACTTTAGAAATGACAAAAACAACCTTGTGACTAACACCGTTAGTGAAAAACTAACGGTGTATCATTCTAGAGAACGAAATGGTTAATTGGTATTATTGTAGGCCAAATGCATAACTTGTATTATTATTGGCCAAGAAGTGTGAATTCGTATTATTCAGTTCCAATTTTCCTTTCTTTTTTCCCCTTGAACATGCTCCATTTATATTCCACCACTTAGGATTGGAATTGTTCTATATATATCTGAATTATATGCTGTGAAGAGATTTGTTTTAATTTATGTGGTTAGAATTCATAAGTGTATTATATGTTATTTTTAATTTTTTTTAATCTGTTTTCCAGGTAAAGGAGGTAGCACCCGAAGCTAGAAGAAGAGATGCTATGCTGTCATTTGCTTTTGTGTATCCTACAAAATCTGGTCATTTTACTGTCAAAGAGGTACCTTTCCTTGTTTTGTATCTCTTTTTGTATGTTTCATGTCACATTTCACACTTGATACTTGTTAATTATTATATTTAAAAAAAACTCAAAACAAATGATGGCGGCATGACAGCCACTGCAAATTTGCATCTTAGTACAGTAAAATTTTCCCTCCATTTGCTTGTTTGGTTGGTTATTTCCAAGAATCAACTAACTAATATACTAGTTATATACATGTGAAATAATGTTACTTACTCAAATGTTAATGGCTTTTAGTTTTATAAATATGACTTACTGGAATGATTAGGATTAAAGCCAGAAACGGAAATTTCCTCACCCATTTTTGTTTCCCCTCTAGAAAATGACCTCCCATGTTATCTTCTTATTTCCTCCACACATTTTGAAATTGGGACTCTAGTTTTAAAAAGCATGCTTAGGCGCTAGCCCACTCAGCGAGGTCCATCGCATCCAGCTGCTTAAGGCAAGTGGTATACGTGAGGAGGCACCCACATTGGACCGCCTTTTGTAAGTTGGCAGGGTTTGTGCATCAGGAGGTTGTACATAGACGTTATTCATATATGCAAAATCCTATATAGAGATTATTTATATCTAAACTTTGGGCATGTGTTTTATCAGAATTATATAAAAGATATATAAATGCCTTGCACCTCGCATACGTGATTCATGGGCCTTCACCTCTCGAGCCGAGGACCCTATTGCCTTGATGCACCCCATGCTTTTTATAACCAAGATTGGGACCTGCAAAATATAAGAAGCCAATAATTAAAATTTCCAAAACTTAAGTTTTTCTTTTGGGCAAGATAATGAAAGCAAACATAAGTCGCTTTCATTTGATGAGTTTTCACTTCTCAGATTATCAAAGAAAATTTGTTAATGGCAGCATTGCTTTATAAATCTTTATTTTCTTTCTGAACCCCAATACTTGGCTTTTCGTTACAGTAATACAGTCTAGTGCCTTTCTTGCAAATTGTGTAATTATTGATGAAAAGGGTAAAAACCATTATAGGTGAAAAATTTTGTCCAAAATTGTTTATGCTTGAGGAGTTGCATATAATTAGTTTTTAAAAAAAGCATCAACCTGTTTTTTTTTTTTAACTCTGATTCAAGAAACAGTATATGTTATTACACTCAACTATTTATATCGTGTCTTAAAGGTCGGGAAAACCTTGTCTTATCCGAATGCAAGACGACCTGATGATGGGAGTAAGGCCCTTGGCACCCTTAGCTTTGAGGTACTTTTTCTGTTTTGACCATTTTCTTCCCATAAAAGACCAGTTTTGTATATTATGTTTAGAACCGCATAAGCATCTGCGTATAGTGCTTCAATGAAATGGGTAAAACTTAAACATGATCCTCCTAAATGATTATCCTCTCTTTGTTTTTAAAATAATTTTATTTCTCTCTCAAGAATACTTTTTTAAAAAAAAAGAACATAGCAATGTGGCCTGCACATTTAGTGTATATACATGCAGTCATGCAGAGTCGGGTTCAAGTATAAAGGGTTTTTATTCTAGGAAGCTTAGGAAACACATGGTGTTTGGATTTTAGTACATGCTTTTATATTTTAATTTTATTTTTGGTAAACATTGTAACATTCTTAAAATGTAAAACACCATGTATTAGATTCCTAACATCACGTGCTTCCTAGGAAAAAAAAACATTTTTACTATAATCCTACCCTATACATAACAACAACACATATGCGCATGTAGTGATCCCATTTTTTTTTTTTTAAATAAATTTCAAATATATCAAAATCCATATACATTCTAGTCAATTTAATATAATAAATAGTACAAGGGTTAAAACAGCTTTCTTAGTTCTCAATGTATTATTGGTTATGAAATGAATGCCCCTTTATATTATATATGAATTTATTTCTAACGGAAAGCTGAATTTGCAGATTGGAGATTATCTGGATGTGGCAATTTTGTAGACTTTAACATCATCTCTAGATCCGTGTTGGTTAGTTTTATGTTGTCGTTTGGAGTTTATGAAACCATATGGTTTATTATGAATGATAACTTTTAACTTTGCTTATTCTGTTAGATTTTGCCTCTTTTTTTTATTCGGTTAACAAAAATTTAGACCCGGGGAGGGATAGTTACGCCTTTGTAATTGTAACTGTTTCCTTGACTGTTTTTAACCCTCGCACTCCTTTCTCCATCCCTCACAATCCTAAGAAAAATAGGAGACCTAGAAAGAAGTGAGTGGCTCTGAAACCTGAATTGAACCTGCAAACAAAACCAACACACATTATTTTAACCTTGCAAGTTATGTGTGTTTTATTGTCGGTGAGGTAGGTGAGAGGGCCTGAGGTGGTTATCATATTTTACTGGTATCGTGCCTGTAATAAAGTTCTCAACTACCATTTTAAGGTTCCAACGGCATAGATAGATGAAACCTTTTACAATTAGACTATCCGTTGTTGATTAGTATTCATTTATGCCGCTTCTACTTCTTAATGGTTTAATGTCTCTTAACCGTTATAAGGTTTAAAAGATGTTGAATGGTCAAGAGATAACTTTTTGACCCTAAACCCTCACGAGTCGCATTTTTCTCTGTTCTTCTTCGTAAGACTTCTAATGATTCCATTAAGTAGTCTCTTAATGAACCCCTAATTCAACTATAATTATGGATTACTTCTTCGCTCTAGAGTTAAAATTAAAAATTTAGGGTAAAAATGAAAAGTTAAGGTCAAAAGTAATATATAAAACATCATTTTCATTAAAATGTCTACCACAGGCATCACTGCCCTTCAAGCCCCCACCACCCCCAACCCAAAATGCCGCTCGTCCCAAACTCAACTAGATGTAGCAACTATCTGTTGCTACGGGGATAACGTGAGTATAAAAAACTAGTTGAATTGCTATAATATTACGTAAAGAAGACAAAAATAAAAAACGTACTTAAAACAAAAAACTGTTACAACACCAACAAAATATTAACAGCTTTACGAGAATAATTTGGATTACAAAAAAGAAAAAAAAACTAATTTAGAAGAAGAATAAATAAATTATTTTTTATCAAGTTAAATAAATTACTATTATAATAATCAGCCAAGAATAAAAAATAATATTATTTAATAACTTATGTGATAAATAATAAAATATTAAGATTTATTAACTTAAGCAATAAAATATTGTCATTTATTTTCTTAATATCTTGATTTTGTTTATAGTGGTATTATCCGCGCACGTTGTGGCGGGGATCATCGTGTTTTCATGTTAAGATTTGGCCCCTTGTGCCTTGTGGTGACAAAATCACATGTATGAAAAAAGCTAACTGAATCCGACACAACCACATCTTAAATCTACTCTGTATCGCAGTGAACCGATACTTGTAAACTTATAAAAATATAGAGAGGAGATTTAAATAAACCCGTGTTCACTCTCAAAATGCTTGTGGCTCATTTGAAGCTCACTAAAAAAAAACTTGAAATCCGCATGTTCAAAATCGGCTCGATTATAAACAATTTTTCATACATATATAAACTAAAAAGCATGAAAATCGGCCCAAGCTGAGGCCAAGTCGACTCATGACTTGTTCGTTTGGCTGGTTTAGATTAAAACCAAAATTTTAATATACATATATATCATATTATACAGAAAGACAAACTTGTCATTTATTTATAAAATTAACAGTTTAAGGGGGCAAAATCGTTTTTATCTGTTATGTCATTAAATATAAAAATAAATAACTGAATAAGCAATTTATAGTGAAATCAATTTGATGTGTAATTATGTAAGAATGTTTAATTAAATTTTAAAAATCAATTTAATTTTATATAAATATAAATTTTCATTAAACTTTTAAATTTTATAATACCTCACCAATTAATTGTTGAAACGTTTTATCGATGTGTGTATGTTAATGTGTTGTGTTTTTTGCCGCATCATACGGACACCCACTAATACATACATATATATATATATATATATATATATATATATATATATATATATATATAGGGTTGGGGTATTTTGGAACCGACTTTGAGTTGGAGAATCTTTGGAAACCGGTCAAAAATAAGGTTTAAAAATTGTTTTTTTTCCTTAATTTTTTTATGGTGGTTCTTTAGGTTATAAACTACTCTTATATGAAAAAAAATCAAAAAACCGCCTAGTAGATTTTTTTAAAAAAAATATCAAAAATGTTTAGGTTACACATGTAACTTTTTGCGTAACTGTAAATATACGCATAAAAGTTACAAATGTAACTTTTTTTTTGATATTTTTTTAAAAAAAATCTACTAGGCGGTTTTTTGATTTTTTTTCATTTAAGAGTAGTTTATAACCTAAAGAACCACCATAAAAAAATTAAAAAAAAAACATTTTTTTAACCTCGTTTTTGACCGGTTTCCTAAGATTCTCCAACTCAAGGTGGGTTCCAATTTATCTTTTCCCTATATATATATATATATATATATATATATATATATATATATATATATATATAACCCAAAGTCTACAAGTTTATTGTTCATAATGTATTTTTAAGTTAAATACATAATGTTATATGTATTTATCTTAAAGAAAAAACTATTAAACTAAAATAACACAAAACATATATATATAGGGTATATATGATATTTTTAATTAGAAATATCTATTTTATTCATAAATAAATAAATAAATATATACTGAATTATAATTTTTCCATTATAAGTACGTTAAAATACATATTTTTTTTTTTGCTAAATATAAATATATGTGTCAAAAGTATAAGTTTTAATATTTTAAAAACTAAACTGGCTCGGTTTTTAACAAACCAAACTCGAATTCAACGTGCTCCTAGCTCGATTCATTTAGAACCCTAAGAAATGTTTGCAATGGGTAACCCACGTGGTGCAATAGGGTTGATGTGGGTTGTTGTGGTGCGCGGCTACTTCGCTACGCTTGGTGTGGCGTCGCAGAAAAAAGTGAGTGTGTGGTTACCGTGCACCGCGCTTGGTTCTTTCATTCTTGAGATCGTTGGTGTGGGCCCCCACCCTCTAACATATGTTCATTTATTAAAAAATATTTAATTTTATTTATACCTATATAATACCACTTCTAGAGGATGAAAAGAACCGGTTGATGAAGAACAATCGGAGGACGAGGCCACGCTTCGTGATGTATGGAAGGAAGAACTTAGAACAAAACCAGGATCACCCCCGTTGCTCCCATGGGTTGACGATTTCAATTCCGATGCCGATTCCAATTTTTATGGTATTTTAGGAATCAAGTAATGCTTTATTTTAGAAAATGTAATTTTGTTTTCAGGAAATGTAATTTTTCGTTTATTTTAAGAAATTTATGTTTTATTTTGGTTGTAATATTTTACTTTTGTTTTATTTTAAAATTAATTTGGAGTGAATAGAATAATATTAAAAAAGAAAGCGTGGGGTTAAAAAAATGTGATAAATGTATAAATCTTAAGAAGTGTGGGGAGTACGAGATGGTGATATGACGTTAAGTTGACAAAAAAATATACAAGGTTAAAAATAAAGGTATCGAGGATATACTAATAAGTTGATTAAAGCAAAGTAAAGCTACCAAATCTTTTTATTTTGATTTTTTGTTACACCAATTTTATCTTTGAGGATATGAAATAGCCAAATTTCTCTTTTTTAAGGATCATTACTTAATTTTTATTATTTATTAACTTTATTAAACTCGGAATTTTAGGTGAAAACTTATTTTTTATTTATGTGTTGTGTATTTTCCCTTATCTATACTCTCTTATAATATATACGATTGTATATATTATAACCCCACCACTCATCAGCCCCCCGCTGCTACCAACCCACCTCCACCCCCTCGGATGTGACCGTCGCACCAACAACCATCATCAACCTGCACCACACAATCGCCGGCTACCACCACTCACAACCACCATCTCCAACATGCACATTACCGTCGGCTACCACCATTTCTTCGGTGTGTTCGATGGTCACGAAACAACCCCAAACCGTATGCTCTCAAAATGTAACCCCTAAATCAAATGTTGACATCTCAACCCACCTCGATTTGCTTAGATTTGTTAAAAATAAAAAAAAATAAAAAAAACTAGTAACACCATCATCACTGCAACCCATCAATAAACCCTATTTCTGATTTGAGGGTAGCATAGGTGGTGGTGGTTAAATCTGTAGCTCACTGCTTGGTGGAGGTGAAAGAAATTGAGGGTCGTGGTTGTTGTCATTGTCATAGAGCAGTGGTGAGGGTAGCTATCTCCGGGAGAGAAGGAGGAGTGAGTCACTGGCAAATAGGGCTGGCAAATCGTGTCAGACACGACCTGTTAAGACACGACACGATAAGACACGACACGATTGGTCTCAAACACGAACACGACACGAATACTTTTCGTGTCTAGTTTTCAAAACACGAACACGACGTGTATTTTAACGGGTAGACACGATAAGACCTGTTTAGACACGAAATTTTAACTAATCGACGGTTGACACGATAAAACCTGTTTCACTCAACCTGTTTAGACACGAACACGACCTGTATTTTAATGAGTTTAAGAATTGAGAGATGTATGAGTGTATGTTACGGTAGAAATAGAATGGAATTTTGAGAGACATCACCTAATAATCTAATTCTAATATATCTTTAATATATTATTTACAAATATATATAATATTATTAAAATATAAACGTGTCTTAACAGGTTAACAGGTTTCGACCTGTTAAGACACGAAAATTAACAGGTCTTAACAGGTCGACCTGTTAACGACACGAAACATGTTAAGCCTAAACACGAAACCTGTTAACATTGTCGTATTTCGTGTCGTGTTTTCGTGTTCGTGTCAAAATTGCCAGCCCTACTGGCAAAGAGAGAAAGGTGATGGGAGGGGTCAGGGATATATATTTAACCAAGTTACATAAAAAGTCATACTTTACTAATTTATATAATTGGTTATTTGTGTATAATTTAACTGAAATACCGCTTGAGTTAACGGAAGAAAAAGATGACATTAGTCAATCGGATTGAAATGACAAAAAAATCATAAACCATTGAATGAAAATACCATATTTTAAAAATATGAAGAAAATAAACAAATATTAACAAACCAGAGGAACTAAAATAACATTTAACTTTTTTAGTTTTGAATTTATCAATTTACTTTTAAGCTATCCCTTAGGGCAAGGGGTATACACCCATTCAACGTCGTTAAAGCCCATATGGCACTAATTGGCGACGCCAAACCCAACCCACATATGCGTCATCTCCAGCCAAATTTGTGTGCCAAACCAACGGCGCTATATATTTAACACCATCAAACTTTTAAAAATCATCCATTCATATCTTTATACCTCACCACACCACAATACATCACACCACATGAACCATACCCCATTTATGTTGTGTGGTGTTAATGTCCAGTCAGCGATGATGTGACGATATTAAACTTTAACATGGCTAGAGGTATACATCATGCCCTTAGTAATGGTTATAATATAAATAGTAAGTCGTGTTTCATGAGATATTGAATCACACTTGCAATACTTAATTGATGAGAAACACATCACGTGAATATTTCGACAAAGTTGTTGAGATTGTGAACATAGCACCAATTGTTTAATACTTCCAAGACATCAACTTCAAACCATACAACATACCTTTGTTTCTTTTGTACAATTATATCACACGTATTTTATTGGACGATTCTGACTTTAACATAACATCAAATCGTGAATACGATATTTCATTTAACAAATATTAAATAAAGGGACATCTGTGATCCATAGTTTCGTACGTTTTAATCAATTAAAAATAAAGGAAAAAAAACTCTAAATCACAGTTGGGGCTTTGAAGGAAGACAATTTAGGTCTCAGAGTTCGACAATACGTCTTTGTCTAAACGTCCAAGCCATAAAGACCGTTTCATACATCTTATAGACTTATAACTCGACTACGAATAAAAAATCTTGAAGGTTTTAAATTATTATTCCCCTTACTCAACTGGTTCAGGGTGTATTAACTTTTAAATAACTCCGTATTATTTCATTCCAAAAATTGTACCCACATTACATATGATAATTGGAATTGGGATATTATTATATAAAGAAATGCATTGAGAGTGGGTTTATTTTATTTAACTGATGTTGCAAAGTAAGCAAAATAGAAAAAGGTAAACGTGACATATGGGTCCTTGAAAATTCCCAATGCATGAAAAAGTTAAATGTAATGAGTTCAAAAGAGAATATCTAATGGAAAAGTGAAAAAAGGTGACTCATGGATATTAACTCCAAAACTGGGAAAAAAGAAAGTCGTCGACAACTTTATTGGCCATCTATCACCACTTGAAACTTTATACCTGGGATTCCCTCAAATTCACCAACAAGGACGAGAAAGTTTATGTCATAATCATAACTCTTTTCTAAAACTTCAATGTCAATTAAGATGTAGACCATACCAATTCTCTTACAAAACCCTTTTTTGATCCAGTAGTGGTAACAAGATAACAAGAATTTGTATTCTTCAAATGTTTAAAAGTTCAAATGGTTACAAGTTTAATGACATTAGAAATTAACTTAATTGTATGTTATGGACGTTTTTTTTGAGAGCGGAATCAAGGAACTTAAATGACATTTTCATAGAAGGATGAGGTTTGATTGTAAACGAAGCAACATGTATACTTTGTTTCTTTTCTTTTGGGTACGTAATAATTAACAAAAGAAGATGCATACTTTACCTTCAATCCTAGAAGAATCAAACTTTATCACAAAAATTACTCACCGGGGTTTTCTCCGGGACTTGAACGGAATATTAGTCGGCGGTGACGGAGAAAACTCAAACGGCAAATGAGGCGGGTCGGCCTCACCGGACAACATACCCACAATCTCCCTCATCGTAGGACGTTTGCCCGGAGATCGCTGGAGGCATAAGAGTGCGGTTGTGATGCAGAGCAATGCTTGTTCTTGATCGAGAGAATGAATATTAGGGTCAACCAGATCCAAAAGCTTTCCATTGCGTGCAAGCTGTCTAGCCCAGGAAATAAGATTAGCCCTCTCGAATTCTGACATCGGAGAAGCGGTTACTTGCAATGGCCGTCGGCCGGAGACTAAAACGAGTAGCAAAACGCCATAGCTGTACACGTCACTCTTCTCGGAGAGTTGACCGCCGTCGCATTTCTCCGGGGCGATGTAACAAACGGTTCCTCTCATGCTAGGAGTGCTGCTAATGCCGCCACTTTTCGGGATTTCTCCACTTGGGTGTTCTTGGCTGTTTCTTCTCCGGTGCCGGAACTCGCCGCTCAATCCGTCTATCCACCAATCGATGCTTGATTTTGATTTTGATTTACTGCTGGTTTTACTCTTTTTCTTCTGCGGCACGAATTCTTCATCCCGTTGCCACCACATCTCTCCGGTGTTGCTAATACTCCCCCTTCGTTTCTTCTTCTTCTTGTTGGATAACTCGTCACAAAACTCCTCTTTCCACCATTCTCTCGGCTTCCGGTTCTTCTTCTCCGTCTCTGATTTCTTCTTTTGCTTTTTCTGCGGCGGATTGGCGGTGGTGGTTTGACTGGTTTCTAGCTCCGACGAGGGTGGATCTGTGGTGGTGGTGAGCCAATCTTTCTTAGGTCTCTCTTTCTTTATCTCGCTTCCAATCCACTCCATTACATAATCTTTCACTCTCCCTGAATCTCCACTCCAGCTGTCCTGTTTCCACCACCAGTCCCGTCCGGAACCACCGCCGCCGCCGCCGCCGCCGCTCTTCTTTTTCCCCAAAAATCTCCGGTTACTGCTATCAACGCTAATCTGATCCGAAACACTCGTCCTTTCCAAATACTCAGACGGTGACGCCGACGCCTCCAAATCCACCACCGTAACCGGACAACTTTCCGGTGAGACGAGCTCCACGTTTACCACAACATCCCCTGTCACCACACTCTCAACATCTTCTCTACAATCGCCATTGTTTCTCTTTGTTTCAACATCGGTGTTATAATTATTATCATTAGCGGTTTCTGTTTCCGTTTCTAGATCCCCTTCTTCTTCTTCTCCGCATTCGAGAAACGTTTCAATAATCTCATTCTCATCTACGCCTAAAACTCTCGCCAGACCGAAATCAGCAACTTTCGCATTGAAATTACAGTCTAGTAACACATTAGAAGGCTTGATATCAGAATGAACAATAGGCGGATCACATGAAAAGTGAAGAAACTCGACACCTTTAGCTACGTCTAGTAAAATCATAAACCTAATTTTCCAATCCATTAGCTCAGGGCACTTACGATGCAACAGCGCGTCCTGTAAGCTACCGTTTTGCATATACTCGTACACTATCAGCATCTTCTTCCCTCGCCGGCGGTTCTGATCGGATGAGAATCCGAGAACCGAGATAACCTGACGTGAATGTGCACCACACGCGCCGTTGATCCGCGTGGATAACGAAAGCTCGTTATGAAACTCTCTCTCCCCTTGCAACGATCCGGAACCGTTCATAAGCTTCACCGCGATCTCCTTGCCGGACGGAAGCACGCCTTTGTAAACAGATCCGAATCCTCCTTGTCCGAGCCGGTTGGTTGCGGCAAATGCTGACGTGGCGCGACGGAGAGACTTGTACGGGAACTGCTGCAACTGTTTCTGCGGCGGCGGCGGAAGCTGCGGCGGAGGAGACTTCAGATCTGCCGGAACTGTACGTTTCCGTGACATTTTTCTGTATGCGATTGCGAGGACGGTGAAGAGTACGAATACGAGTACTCCGGCGATTACGGAATGCAAAACAGCTGATCCGTGGCCATGCCGGGGGCTGTACGGTGGTGCCGGCGGTGGCAAAGCTGTCGGAAGATCCGGTAACGGCGGTGGCAGTGTAGACATTTTTGTAATCAGATTGAGATTTGAGAAATCAGTCAATCACACACTCTCTCTCTCTCTAGAAATATCTGTTTCTCTCTCTAGAACGTATGGCTTATCCGGTATATCGCCTGCTTCACAGGTGGTGAGCTGAACCAGTGTGAGGTTTTACTTGAGGAGTGAGAGGGGTAATGTTAAATTGACAGGACGGTGAGATTGACAGATGACAGGTGAGCGACTAATGGGAAGTTGGGAATGACGTTGGTTGACAAAACGTGTATTGATGTAGTCCATTTAGCCGTTTTTGTTAAATTTAAGAGAGTAAATTAGTTTTATAACCCCGTTTTAATAAAAAAAGTCTTATATATATATATCTTAAAATAGAACCCGTATGTTATACGGGTTAAATCATTAAAATATATCTATAATTGATAATTCATGTATACTTTTCTTATTACCAGAATAACGTAACATTAGATAGAAAACTAAAGTTATAATTCATAATATGTTATTTGTGACTTTACTCTCTTTATCAAAACAAAAAATTTAGGGCATGTCACTACTTTTATATTTGGAAAATGCAAGATAAACGTGATCATGTTTAAAAAACAATCAAACCCTCAATAGCGACTAACATGAATTATGAATTGACAAACTTGAGACTTTAAGTCTGTATAGAAAGTTAGATCAGTATAAAGTTTTATCAAAAATATAATTAGCACATTCTAATTGTTGAGTATAAAATCAAAATTATAATTAAAAAGATTATAATATTATCAATAAAAAGTGTTATGTTGATATACATTAGAAAACTTACAATTGTATTTGTCGCAATGTCTAAAATTTTCAAATTAAATGAATATGGCTCATTTGATATGGTAGGAAAAACTATTTAAATTAGATATTATTAATATGATTTTTATCGCTTATGAATTTTTCTTTAAATGGTATCATCCACAACGCTTTTTCTATAAATGGTATCATCCACAATGCAACGCTGATTGAATTTGTAAAATAGTATTAGGTATTCATTAATTAAAATATTAAATATGATTTGCTTAATTATATTTAAAAACACACTAAATAAGTGCTTATTGGTATTTTATAAGTTTCTAAATATTTTTTAAAATCAAAATAATAATAGTTAAAATTTATTTTTAAATAAATAAAAGACGTAAATTAGTATATGATCATCATAATTCCATAATATATAGACAAAAATATATCATGATTATAAAATATGATACAATTTTTAATAAAAAAGAGAATTTATTATGGAGTAGATTTGGGAGGGAAAACTTTTGTGAGAATGAATATAGTGTTGACATGTATGTGTCAACAATTGTAATTGTTTATTAGAGTAGGAAGATTTTTCATACATTCATATTTTAAAGGACCTTTTTATACCTATGAGAATTTGCAAGTACTAATCTATACGAATTTAAGTAATAATCTATACGAATTTGTTTTACTTTTTCAAATATGAGGTTAAATGTGAACAACGTAAGTGGATTGATATAGAAAACAAGAACGTGTTATACTTCTTAAATTGATTGGGCTTCTACGAAGTCCTGCTCGGCCTGATTAGGTCGTCGAATTTAAGTCATTATGTTGTCCGCCCTACATCTGATGGGTTTTGTTTAATCACATTAACGTCGATTGCCATAGGAATTGGAACATAAAGTTAACAAATATAAGACTATAAAAAAAAAATTGACTAAATGGACGTCCTACGTAGAAAGTGGAGCAACATATTTGACACTGTGGAAGGACTTTTCCATACCAAATAGGCATAAAAAAAGTCTGATTTCATCCCTGAAAATAAATATAATATTATACACTGTATATGTCATATTCCTATCCCTGTATATATAAATATATATAATGAAAATTTATAGCTTAAGTTAAGAATAAAGTAATAATAGCAACATTAAGGTTTATTTAATTTTAATAATCCAGTTATGCTCGATTGACCGATATTAATTTGAATTACGTTTATTCCTTACATTAAACCAAATTATCAAGGTGTTAGAAATTAGAATCTATTGCACTGCCGTTAACTTATATCTAACACCTTTACATTTTGCTGACTGGACTAGTGACGTGACATTCTACGTGGTTTTATAATCATATATTAAATCATGCAAAATAAATTTCATAGTAAACCATATCCAGCCTCGAAAAGAATATTATAGGATCGAAGTTCTGAAACCAAGTCTAACTATCTCTTTCTTTTTTTAACTACGTACCCAATGACTCTACATTAATTTCTCAAAGGTAACCTTTTAACGTTTCACGGTTTATTTGCAAGACTATGAATTTGTGATGAGTTATTTTGGGAAAGTAACATGTAGAAGGCCGACATAGTGGATGAATTGTGATTGTTTAACTTCATTCGGTATCTACTATGTGGGGGTGTGTTATGAGATTTTTGCAGCAAAAGAAGATCAATCATTTTAGGGTTTATTTGGTCTATGGTTTACATTCATTTTTAAATTAACCTTTATCATTTATCACATTCAAGATAAAAGATCTCCTTCTAACATTTGGATTGACACCTTATGTTCTTACATCCTTTTAATTGAGGCCGGAGGATAGAAGACTCAGATTGCTTATCCTAAGGGGAGCTTCATCATTAGGGAGGAGATATATGAAAGTTATAGAACTTCAAGCTGGTTGTTTTGGGCTCTAAAAGTGGGATAAAGAAACATTTAATAGTTTTAGGGTTTGGACTTTGTAAATTGTAGCATTATATGAGGTAGGAGCCTCCGCCCTTAAGTGGGTGTGAGTTAGTGTTCATTCATTTCTTGCAATGTGAAGAATAGTAAAAGTATTCTTTTTCTTTCTTGTTTCTTTACTGAATAAGTTTATACAAAGAGTTCATGTCCTTCATGGAGTTTACAATGAGGTTTTATACTTACTCAAATTCCTAAATTTTGTTAACAAAATTTTTTAAACAAAATATTCCAACAATCTTCCAAATGAATGGAAATCAATTCATAGATTCAACTATCAAGATGCAAATTTGATGGTGGAGTATTGGATGATAAATAGACTTGAACTTTCTTTTGGGAATGAAAAAATATATATTGTGTATTCAAAATGATTTATAAATTTTAGTAAACCTTTAGGACATTCTTAAGATATGCTTTCAGATACCAATATCCAATTACAATCTGTCTTTACTCAATACATATAAAACACTCACACTTTAGCACTTAGGGGTTGTTTGATAACCTTTTACCGGGTCCGGTAAGAGCTGACCCATGACCCGGTAAGTGGTCAGTCCGTTTGATAAAATCAAAAGAGAGCTCTGACCGAGTCCAGAGCACTGACCGAATCCTTCAAAAATACATCGCTGACCGAGTCCCACAATTCCTCTTTTCCTTTTCCTAACAAATACGCAGAGCCCTAATTTCAAAATTGAAGCAGCTCCTCCTCCTCTGCCGCTCGCGCTCCTCCTCCTCCGCCGCCGGCGCTCCTCCACCGCTCGCGCTCCTCCGCCGGCGCTCCTCCACCGCCTGCGCTCCTCCGCCTGCGCTCCTCCGCCACTCGCACAGCGCTCCTCCGGCAGCCCTAAATCGCACAGTGCTCCTCCGTCGCTCATTCGTCCTCCGCTGCTCCAGCCCTAAATCGCTACCGGCAAACTTCTATCAAAGCTCATCCGTCAACAGGTATTTTCCCTAATTTTCCCTTTGATATTTTGTTGGTAGTCCCTCGATTTATTTGCAATTTTCTATCATATAATCATATGATGTTAATATGGTTGTGGGTTTTCATTTTTCAAGCTGCTTAACTGCTAGATTATTGAAATATGATTTCTGGTTATAATATGATGCTTTTTCCTGCTGAAAGTATGTTTTAGATTGAAATATGACATGCTAGATTATTTTCCCTTTGATATTTTGTTGGTAATCCCTCAATTCATAGCAATTTTCTATCAATATCGTTGTGGGTTTTCATTTTTCAAGCTCCTTGAGCTTGCTAGATTATTGTTTATGTTCATGAACTAGGAATTAGAATGCATTAATAATGAACTGCATTATTGTTTATGTTCATGAACTAGGAATTAGAATGCATTAATAATGAACTGCAGTAGTAATTTTCTGCAATTTTGTTGGTAATCCCTTTGATGTTAATATGGTTGTGAACATACCTTGATGATGCAATTTTTTATATTTTTTTATATTGAAATATGATTCTGATGGTGGTCTGATCCATCGAGTTTGAGGCTGTGGTATAATTGGAGTCTCTAAGATCATGATTTTTTCTAATTGGAGTCTTGAAAGCAGGGTTGTTGTGGGATTTCTTTTACATTTGATGGTATGCAAAAATGAGTCTCAAAATGAGAAACTGTTATCTTATTTTTTTGCTTGTTGTGATTGTTGTTATGGGATTTCTTTTATATTTTTACATTTGATGGTCTGCGAAAATGAGTCTCATTAGAGAAATTGAATTTGTGATTTCATTAGAGAAAATGTTTCGTTATATGCTTGTGATTGAATACCATTTGAATTTACCTTGTTCTTAGTTTAGGTTTTGGTTTATATCCATTTTCTGCTTCCTGAATTGTTTGTTTTATTTGCTGCAAAAGTTAGATGTGCCATTAATCTGATAATCAGGTTTTGATGGTAAGATTATTATGAAAAATATATTGATTTGGTTTTGAGTATAATTGGGAGGTTTTGCATCGTTTTGTGATGATGATTGTATTGAGTCTGCAATTTCAGTTTCTCTTTGGCTAATGTATTTTAATCTTTTAGTTCAACATGTTTTTTTTTTAAATTTATTTATTTATTATTATTTTTTGGTTTTGGATCATTTTTGAAGTTGGGAGCATATCCAATAAATCATCTTTGGATAAGGGAGCTTGGAAAGATGCAGTTCGGCTCCCAGATTTTTAATTGTTCACATTTTTCAGTTTACATGTTTTTATTGTTAGCTTATTGCTGTTGATTCCCAAAGGAAAGAAAAATGATTAAATTATATTTTATTTTTGTAAACCATATTCATTGTGAAGCATTTTCAGTTGATTTTTCACATTTCAACAATTCAGGTTGATGCATTCATATTTACCCGCCAAAATGCTTTACAATGAATATGGTTTACACTTGTTTATATATGTGATATGATGGCACATGCATTCCCTGTCTTCAAGTATTATGTGGATTTTGTCATTTAGGGGTTGTTTGATAGTGATTTTAGTTTATACTTGAAACTTAATATGTGACTTTAGTTTATGATACGACTTGTTATTGAGAGTAGTATTGTTAGGAATTTGGAACTTGAAATTAACTGTGATTTGTGATTTTGGTTTATGACATCGATCATTAGGATATGTTTTTGAGGAATATGAGCTTAAGAATTGATTTGTTATATGTGTTTTGTCTTGTGCATTTTTCATTAATTTTAAGTTCTCATATGTATCTAGATATGTCCGAAAAAAAACCTAGAGTTAGTTAGAAGTCGGAAGCTGTGGATAAAGCTTTTCTCGAAGCATGTCTAGACGAAGTAACAATTAACGGTCGGGAGGGGACTAGCTTGAAAGGATGTTCATGGAAGGTAGTCGGGGAAAAATTGAAAAATGAACATAATTTCATAGTTGATCGGGCACAAATGAAAAATCGCTATGACTACATAAAAAAGAAGTTTGTCACTTGGGTGAAACTGAGGAACAAAACAGAGAATCTTTATAATCCTGTAACCAATACTTTTAGTATGAGTGATGAAGAATGGGTCGCGGAGGGAAAGGTATTTATATATTGTGAGTATTTATTATCTATAATTATTATCTTTTAGGTTTTTGATTTTCTTTTTAAAATTTTCGAACAGTTGGACAAATATGTAGAGAAACTGAGAAATGCGCCCCTCATTTGTCCTGATCTTTGTACCAAGTTGTTTGAGGGCGTGGTATCGACCGGTGTTCACTGTTGGGGACCATCTTCTACAATCCCCCATCCCGCTGAAGAATTTTCAGCACATGATATGGATGAAGATCATTGCACTCAGATGGAGACAGATGCCCCACATGCAAGTGATGAATCAAGTGGCCGGTCAAAACATCATGAAGGTCAAGGAAATAGCAAAAGAGTTCGTAGAAACACATTTGATGATGACTTAAGAGAGGTCGGGAAAGAAATTGTTAATGTTGCAAAGATGCTGGTGGAAAGTGAACGCTTGAATAGAGAGAAAGAAGATGATGTGGATGCATGTATGGAAAAGTTAGAGAAAATGGAGTGGGGGGAAGGAGATCCCAGATACGACACGGCTCTTTTGCTATTTGGTGAAAGTGCTGATCTTAGGAAAGTTTGGCTGCGTCTTAAGACGTCGAGTTGCGAGTCGTGGGTGCGAAATACTGGGAGGAAGTATCGTTTATTTGAATGATTATTCTTGTTTTCTTATAAATGACTGATCGTATGACTTATTGTTTTCTTTTATTTGGTATGATGTGTATGACTTTGGTATGACTTGTATGGTTTTGTATGAATTCGGTATGACTTTTTGTTGGCTTTTATATTACATGTGGATGACTTTTTATATTAAATTTAATAGGTCACATATGTATACGAAGGGTGAAATTATAGCTTTCCTTTTACTTTCGTGGTATTGGTTGATGTTGGCCCGGAAAAGGAAAAGAGGAATTGAAAGAATAAGAGACAATGATTCTGCATTAACCGGTCATGCGTATACACAAGATTTGTTACATGGATCATCTACACAATGTCATGAAATGATGAGGGTTTCACGCGAGGCTTTTGTACTATTATGCAATCATTTTAAACAACGAAATTGGTTGCAAGCTAGTAGGACAATAAGCGCGGAAGAGAAGATGGCTATGTTCTTACATATTATAGGGCATAATGAACGTTTTCGAGTGGTTAAACGACGATTTCAACACTCTACTCAAACAGTTCATCAATGTTTTCACGAGGTTCTGGTGGCAATGATGTCTTTTGCAAAAGAAATTATAGTGCCAACATCTTCTGATGGAACTACAAATATATCGGAACGACATCAAAGGCTAAAAAACATATTTTCCGGAGCAATAGGTGCTTTAGATGGAACTCTTGTACATGCAGTTCTGCCTGCTAATCAACAACCTTGTTTTAGGGGAAGAGGAAAAGGTGAATGTTATCAAAATGTGCTAGGAATATGTGATTTTGATATGATATTCACATATGTGTGGGCTGGATGGGAGGGTATAGCACATGATTCACGAGTTCTAAAAGAAATTGCATCTAATCCGACTTTTGGATTTCGATTCCCTCCACCAGGTTTGTTTTCTAACTATAACTTTTATTATTAAATACATTACATTTATTCTTTATATAATAGATGTCACACTTATATTTATAGGTAAATATTACCTTTGTGATGCTGCATATACAAACACTCGTGGATTTTTGGCTCCTTACCGCAACACGAGGTATTGGTTAGCCGATTTTCGACGAAGACGAGCGTTAACTAAGGAAGAAAGATTCAATCATGCCCATGCACAACTCAGAAATGTTATTGAGCGTGCTTATGGTGTACTGAAGGCGAGATTTCCAATCTTAAAACAAATGGCTCCTTATCCTTTTCCAGTGCAGAGAGACGTCGTCATAGCTTGTTTTGCAGTTCATAATTTTATACGAAAATACAACATTCAAGATGAATTATTTATGGACTTTGAAGAAACCACTATGGCTACTCCTAATGTGCAAGGTGAAGGAAGTGAGGGCATAGAATGGGGTTCAGAAGGCGTTGAATATACGACTACTTTGCGTAACCAGATTGCTAATCAACTATTTTCAAGTGCTTCAAGTTAAATTTGTATGAGTTATGCTTGATTTGGATCTTGTATGACACTTTGAATTTTAAGCTATTATATGTGTTTTAAAGTTGGTTATTTTTAATCATCACTAAACACAAGATAAAACAGAAAGTTTGTTATTATTCTTTTTATCGTTTATATTAATGAAGATACAATTATGGTTTTTAACTTTAAAAAACGTATTTTCATTTAATTAAAAATAATTATTTTTATTATAAAAGAATGTATTTCATTTCTTTTTTAACACGTGCAACAAAAATTATTGTATTGATTTTTTGTTTCAAAATTTCTTTTTATAAAATGTTTTTAATACATAAAATACAAATTAGCTATATACATTACTCAGTCAACTGTCGATAAAAAAAAAAAAAAAAAAAACTCAATCAGCTCTTACCCAGTCAGCTACTATCAAACACCCAAGTTTCAACGAGAGCTTCTTACTCAATCAGCTCTTACCCACTCAGCTCTAACTTAATCAGCTCTTACCCAGTTAGTAACTATCAAACAACCCCTAGTGTAACAACACCTAGTCCAATAAACTTAGAACTTAGAAGTAAGTATTAAGCTTACATGCATACTTAATGATAGTGATTATGGAGATATGTTCGTGATAATTGTTATTTAAGAGATAATATTCTAATTAGACTCGACCAATAAAATTTTGAAGTTTGTATGTATGCCAAATTGCCAATAGTGAGTGATATCCGAGAGAATAATATAATTTTTGTTTACTCCCGTCCTTTTTAATTCAATTCAATATTCAATATTCAATAGCCCTATTCTATTCGCACCGGAAAAAATTTTCCTTGCACCGGCCCTAAGCGGGTCGTATAGGTCTCCATGGGTCGTATATGTGAGTTCTTTTTTTTTTGCCTTTTTTTTTCTAACACAAATTTTTACTAACTCTTTTTCTAACACAATTTTTACTAATTTTTTTATGGAAAACCCTTGTTTTATAACAACACCATATTTTATACTCGTACTCGTACTCTTCGCTCGTTTCTCGTTTGACTTTTTTAAATAATAATACTCGTTATTTGTTACTCGTACTATTTGCTCGTTGCTCATTTGACCTTTTTAAAAAATAATACTCGTTATATGTTACTCGTTAGTCGTACTTTTTGCTCGTCAATAAAACTAGTTATTTGTTACTCGTTACTCGTTTGACATTTTTAAATAATACTCGTACCCGTTACTCGTACGAGTACGAGTATTACGCCATATCATTTTATACGGTTTACAATGTTTGACTAAGGTTGTAAAATATGGTGTTGTTATAAAACAAGGGTTTTCCATAAAAAAGTTAGTAAAAATTGTGTTAGAAAAAGAGTTAGTAAAAAATTGTGTTAGAAAAAAAAGGCAAAAAAAAAAAACTCACCTATACGACCCATGGAGACCTATACGACCCGCTTAGGGCCGGTGGAGATCAATAAATGACCCGGTGCGAATAGCAGGACCCTATTCAATATTCATTTCTAGGTGTAAACCGACGCCATCATCAATATCATACACTGAATTAAATGGAACGTGTAAAGCGTACTATTTCCGAAAACCCAAACTCCCCTTTTTCCTTTACTCTTTTCAAATCCATCCAGACCTTCTAGGGTTTTCCATTCCGATTGATTCAGGGTTTTCAACTTCTTCATCTTCATCATGGGGCAGCAAACTCTGATCTACAGTTTTGTCTCCAGAGGCTCCGTGATTCTCGCCGAGTACACAGAGTTCACCGGCAATTTCACGTCTATTGCTTCCCAGTGCCTCCAGAAGCTTCCCGCAACAAACAACAAGTTTACGTACGACTGCGACGGACATACCTTTAACTACCTTGTTGAAGATGGCTTCAGTAAGAGCATCTACGAACCTTTTCCCTTTTTGTTGTCGGTTACAGTTCCTGCTGTAGATGTGATCCTAGAGTTGTTGTTTATTTGTTTATGCGCTCAATGATTTGTAGACGAAAAGTTTTTGTGTGATTTCTGATTGATATTTCCAGTTCATTTGATTCTTCATGTGGTTTTGGTTAATAGTTTTATTAGGGAGATAAGGGAGTAAAAGTTATATAGTTTATGTGGATGCTAATACTCATGTAATTATTCAACTTTTTGATGCAATAATTATACCTGCCACGCTGCTAGTTCTCTAGCAATGCTCATTGATGCAATAATTCCATATGTGTATACTGTTTAAACTTGGAGTTTTTAATGGATGATGGATTATATGAAATGTGTCATCACTGATTTACTCTATATGGATTCACTGATTCTGAATCAGTATATATAGTAATCATTATACTTCACTTAAGATTCAGACAATGTTAGATTGCATGCCCTGAGATTAAGATTTAGTCAAAATGACAGTTGTAAATTTATTGTGATCTTATAAAGATGCACTCATTTGTATCACATGACTTCTTTATTTGGTAATAATAAAAGAAAATATGGATTAAGGTATGTCGGATCAATAATGATACATCTTATGTTGTTTTGTTATTGGAGACAAATATTCAATTTATATACATCCTTGTGAAGGAGAAAATGCTAACAAAAGAATAACTATATAAACTAACACTTGTTATGGATGCTAATGAATTTTCGTCTTTATTCGTTTGTATTTGAATCATGAAGCGTACTGTGTTGTGGCTGCTGAATCTGCTGGCAGACAAGTTCCAATGGCTTTTCTTGAGCGAATCAAGGATGACTTTAACAAGAAGTATGGTGGTGGGAAAGCTGCTACGGCTATTGCCAATAGTCTGAACAAGGAATTTGGGTATCTGGTTCTTCTTTTAATCATGATATTTGTACAATCTTTATAGATTAATTGTATATTTACGGTTGAGCTTACTATTTACCAGACCCAAGCTGAAGGAGCAGATGCAGTATTGTGTGGATCATCCTGAAGAAATTAGCAAGCTTTCAAAGGTCAAGGCCCAGGTTTCAGAAGTCAAAGGTGTGATGATGGAGAACATTGAAAAGGTAATCCTTATAGAGTGTGTAGGTTAAATTGGAATATACACACACCCCTTCCAGTAAATAATGGGACATGAAGGATCTTAAGTATTCATGTTGTTTTGTTTCTTGTATTATTATTCTATATAGGTTCTTGATCGTGGTGAGAAGATAGAGCTTCTTGTTGATAAAACTGAAAATCTTCGTTCTCAGGTTAGTACACAAGTTTGACATAAAATACTAAACATAAAATATTTTAGAATTAATTAAAGAGATTATGGTTTGAATAAGCTTCTTTTGACGCCTTTCTATCCTTCTATCTGCCCCAAGCTAAGTTGGGTCTGCATAGTTAAACAAGAAATCTTCAATTCAACTGTCTACACTTAAGTTTTTAACCTCTTCATTTCAGTATGTGTATAGGCATATTTATATCATTTATTGGAACCATACACGTTTGCTTCACTAATTCTATATGTATATACGCAATTTGATCATGCTGGATCAGAATTTATATAAATACTAGATTACTATCCTGTTCATTTTGTCTAATATGATCAGGGTAGTGTATGCATATCGACATATCATGTTAACGATTAGTTTAATGTACAATTAATGTTCAAAATTAAATTTAACTATACATCCTTGGGTAGAGTTCACTCGTGCATAAGATATTAACTTCTGCTAACATGTATGAAAATATAAATATAATGCAAAAGCAACTGCATTATGAAAAAGTAAAGTTCTCGTGGGAAATTTACATGCTTCAAGTCCGAATCCCTTTCTTCTTGTTCATTTTTAAAATTTTTTGGGGTTTAACACTAACTTCCGTAGAGAATTCTGTTAAAATTTCTGAAGTGACAACCTTTTAGTTTAAAGAATAGAAAATAAAAAGGTATTAAACCCAATCCCAATCCCAATCCCAATCCGTTTCTCCTTGTTCCCAATTTGCTCGATCATTCTCAGGCCTGTGGTGGTGGTTCTGTCGACCACAAAACTTGATGCCAGTGGTGCTGGTGGAATGTGTGATAACTTTCAGTTCTCTCACATTTCAACGTTAAACCTGCTATCGCAGCCCCAATTCCTCAACCTTCCCCTGAAGATATCTCTGTGCTCTCAGCAAATTTCTCCTCTATCTCACCCCAAACCATTATCACACTCTAGTGGGAGTCAAAATTAAAAACTGAATAGTTCAAGAGGCAATTGGGATACTCAACAAGTTAATTAATCTAGGTTTGAGGAAAATATAACATCTGTTAGCTGAAGTTCGTGCATTCATATGGCGGAGACCACGATTCTGTGGTCGCTGGACGCTGGTACAGACCAAGCTTTAGGGTTTAGGGTAAATAGAGTGACAACAGCATATCAACTTGGGAGAAGGTCAGATTCTCAGCTGGATATCTACAGAAGTTGTTGCAGTGACAAAAGAAAAAGGGATCTGATATTTTGGGAAGGTCTGTTCAACACGGGGATCAAAGAGGGAAGAAAAGAAAGGTATTTAGTGTGGCAGCAGCATATCAGTTTGAGAGAAGGTCAGATTCTTGACCGGATATCTGCGAAAGTTGTTGTGGTGACAAGAAAAATGGGTTGGATGTTTTGAGAAGGTTTTTGGTCAACACGGGGATCAAACAGGGGAGAAAAGAAGTCTGCTTGGTTGGAAATTTTGAAAAGTTGAATAGAATTTTTTTTGGAAGTTATTGTTAGATCCCAAAGAATGTTACTAAATGACAACCAATGATCTCAAACATGAATCCTTTTAAAGTTAGACCCCAAAGGCTTTACTTTTCACAATGCATAGGAGACTATTTACTTAATTTACTTTAAAACTAAGTGATGACATAATTCCTTATCTGAGGCGATGGTAAAGTGAAACTGAAACCTTCTCCCTATTTTACATGGTTCCAATCCAATAATAAACTTTTCATTTTTAGTAATTTTGTAATTTGTTATTGATGGCACTGATATGATATAAAAGATACCTTTATTTTTGTAATTATTCATGGCACTGATATGATATAAAAGATACGTTTGTTTTGTAATTATTGAATGGCGCTTGCCTAGTTGCGTTAGTAGGTGAGTTCTCGAACTGTTTTTGTGACCAAACACTTCTTAAACCATGATCTTTCAAACTAATACAGCTGTGATATGATTCTAAATGTGGGATTTGACATTCACATTTGATTTCATCTGTTTTGTTTTCTTCTTTCCTGCTTCTATATTATATAAACATTCTATAAAGCACACATCTTTATTAGTGGTGGCATAATGGGCGGGTCACACCTATCGGGGGTAGCGGATCAGCACACGTGTCACAATAATTACAACATTTTAGACCTCTTTCAAATTTACTTTGAATAAAATGAGTTGGGAAGTTGTCTTTATAAATAATGGCATACTTTGGGGACGTCCTGCCTATTGGACCAATTTGACCAGCTTTTTTAAAAAACTATTTGTTCAATTGTTCTACACAGATAAAAAATAGCTTTTATGAATCCTTTTTAAGTAAAAGGTTTGTAATTGCCACCTTAGATCTTTATACTTTACATCTTCTACGCATTGACTGAGAATGGATGCTACTGTGTGTTGCAGGCACAAGATTTTAGGACACAAGGTACACAAATTAGGAGAAAGATGTGGCTGCAGAATATGAAGATAAAACTTATAGTTCTCGGGATCATCATCGCCTTGATTCTCATTATAGTTCTCTCGGTCTGTGGCGGCTTCAACTGTGGCAAGTGAAGTAAATATAATCTCTCATTCTTCTGCTTTGTCACTTCCATATCCCTGTTTAATTGTTTATCCATGCTTTTGTTCGTATCACAATCTGCTATCAAAAAGCCTATGTTGTTAGAATGTTGTGTATTTTCTACCTTTAGATCATGGAAACGGCACGATTGCTCCTTGATATGACTTCTAGTAAAATCATTTTCAGATTTTTGTGTGAAGTTTTTTGGTCCGTGTGGGTTTTGACAACCAACATGTGACCCGTTACACACCACTCCTTAGAATGGCATTCAAAGTTAGGCGTGTAACCGCTTTCTAAAAGCTCAAATCGAGTTGAACTTAAACTTGCTTTGGTTTGAGCTTAAGTGTAAATTGACGCTTGTCTAATTAACCATCAAGAGCTTAACTAGACTCAAAGCGTAAATTGAAGCTTGTCTAATTAACCATCAAGAGCTTAACTAGACTCAACAGCCTAATGATAGCGGTAAGCCTAACGGGAACTTGGTCGTTGAAATTTTAAACGAGTTAGCGATTGATCTTTATGGATTTGGGAGCACAAGTCGATACGGGTCAGATGAAGGTAAGCGTAATGGGATCTTGGTCGTTGAAATTTTAAACGAGTTAGCGATTGATCTTTACGGATTTGGCAGCACAAGTCGATACGGGTTAGATGAAGGTAACGGGTCGGATGTAGTTATTTCTCTAGAATATAGGAACATGGGCTATTGGGCTTCATGCGTCTAATCTCTCATATGTAAACCGAACATCACATGAAATGGAGCCATGGAGGGAAGAGAGTTAAGTGATATTTTGCAGGTTTAATTTCTTAAACTTGTTATTTTTTTTTTAATTTTTTTTGTTTGTTTGTTGTTCTTGGAGCCTAAATCGGAATTAAGTGGTATAACTGTATCTTAATTCTTGTTTAGTTTTGTCCGACGTTTAATTCGAGTGGTGATTTCTGCATCTCGGATCATTCGTTGCCTATATATTCGTTTGTATTTCCCAATCCTACCCGTTATCATAACCAAGTGTATATCACCTAATTCATATTGGTGTTGGGAGTCTTTGTTTGTTGACATAAGATGTATCAAGACTATTTACAAGCTCACTCTCATTGATGATAAGCTAGTGGGTTTATATTATTTATATATGTTATTAATGTTTCAAAATTGGCAACGGTTTTGAAAAGGGAGATGTATATCTGTGTTTGTTATTTGAGAGAACGGTGAGAGAAGGAAACAAAACTCATTTTTGGAAGTATAATTGGTGCTTCAATGTGATACTAAAAGATATGTTTTTCAAGCTATACTCTCTTGAAATAAATAAAGATTGTTTGATTTCTAATCAGATAAACAATGTGGGCAGCTCGATTCAGCAACTTTCTTGGGGATGGCATAGAAGTTTGAGGGGGACAGAGAGCGCAACCAGCTGATTAAGAACAATAGAACATCGAGGAGTCCCAAGTTCATAAATTTGATCGATCGTTGGAGGTGGAAAGGCAATGGTTTAGGAGTTTTTCCAATGCACTCGGTTTGGAAAAATTTGCTACAGCCACCTGTAGAAGATGATGATTGGAATTCTTTTTGGGAAAAGTGGGTGTCAAATTAGAGATTTAGGGTTACTTGTTCCATTTGGTGTAGATTGGACCCCTCTTTGGTATCGAAACATAGCGGCTTCATCTACTTTCTGGCTACTGACGTATGTCCATCCGCGATGACGTCACAGTCACCCTCGGACACACAACCCACTATACCGATCGGTCACCCGCAAGGCCACTCGGTCGGACAGGGTGGCCGCCCGCACAAACAACACAGACCAATGCTCAAACCTACGCGACCGGTCGGATGCCATGCCACCCAGCCGGGCTCACTGATCAAGGATTACTCAAAATAGGCACTGTGGCGCGCGGCGCTGTTTGACAGCCCAGTCGCACATGCCGCCTATTCGGGAAAGGCTCATTAATTGCATATCAAGACAAGGGTTGAGGCTATAAATACCCCTCAATCACCAGGTTAGTTGGCATTCAATTACTCAATCACTCGTCCTTCTTTCCTGATCATACAAACACTTATCCTCACGCCCGAGCTTGGTCGCGGGACACCCCGTCCCGCCCCAAGAACAACTGTGTTTCTCTGTTTTGCAGGTCATAAAAGAAGCCGAGTATTCCAATCGGTCACCCGACCCAAGTTGAACTTCAATTCGATAGATCAGTTACTCAGACGTGCCGTCCTAGGGACTCCCCCTATCTGCCCGTCCGGGGTAGCCAGATTCTACACTGGCCTTTTTGTGGGCTCGGTTGAGGAGAAAGTAGACCACATTTTCTTTAGTTGCAACTTTTTCTAAAAACGTATAGAGTTGGCTCAGCAATTGAAGTGATATATCAAAACTCTTTACCATTTAAGAAAGAACATAGATCGTCCCTCAAAACCGCTGTCGATATGCTTCTATCCGTTAATTGATTAAAAATGGATCAAATCTTTGTAATTTTTCTTGGTTTAATTGATGTTGCTCTTTCTTTTTTATGTGCGAATGTGTTTTAGTGTTTTTTCTAAAAGTCTCTCCATGCATCCGTATTCCGTAGTCTAGCATTTTACTAGTTTTCTAATGTTAGTTCCGTCGCCGTTCTAAAAAAATACATATAAATTATAATCACACACATATAGATATAAGTAAACTATCATTTACATCTATGAGATGTGTTTACATCCTTAAACTTTTTTTTTACACTTTACATGTATGAGGTTGAGAAACTACATTTTACATCTCTCATTTAAGCGACAACCTAACGGGTCTGTCAAATTTTCCCCACGTGACTAGCACTTGAGGGGCAAAATAGTCATTTTACTCATTTGGGAAGGAAAGTGTTGAACCCTACCCTAACTCTCCATCCAACCCCCACTCCCTCCGGTTGTCTTTCTCACCACCAAAAATATTTTAATCGGCTCCACTATTCTGATTTCTCCGACCATGTTTTCGAAAACCAATGGCGATTAAATTTAACATACAGAAAAGAAAACTAGGATTAAAGGACACATGGTTTTTTTTAGTATTTCACAAACCAGTGAAGCCTCCATTTGAGTTGATCTCATTCCAAATTTTCTCATTCTTTTTCTTCATTAATAGAAGCAAACCATCATCTTCTTCACATTAGCTTCTCTCTCTCTCTATGGTAGAGATGGCTTTCAACACATCACAAATGTCTCCATCGCAAAATAAATATGGGAATTGCTTTAAGAGTCTTGTGATTTATATTCTCATAACACAGCGGATGATCGGTGAGATGCAAGAAAACAAAATCCTCCCTCACATGTTCTCCATAAACACTAAGTTTAGCCCGAAGTATGCTCTTCGTTGGTTTGTCTATAGAGCCATATTTTTAAAGCTCGAGCTTGACTTGAGAGTGATTTTTCAAGATGGGCTTGATTCACATATTGTTTATTACTTATTGTTACGGAGAACATCGTTAATTCTTGCACATCCAACTTCATCTTTGTTTTTGTTCTCTTCGCCTATCATTTTCATTAGGGGGTTCGAAAATGGGTAGGTCATCAGTTGAAAAGGGAATCAGAGATGGAGATTAAAGATGGTGGTTGTGAAACAAAGGTTGTTCTTTTCATTGTCATCATGCAATACATTAAGAAAAGTAAATCAAATGAAAACCTACCGTGTAACTTTAGGGTGGTTGCTCAAAATCAGTTTTAACTTAGCACAGAGCTCTAATAAACTGCACTTACATGTGTAAT
>JBCNJP010000007.1:108693189-108725224 GCA_039602395.1 Deinandra increscens subsp. villosa | reverse complement strand
TATTGATGTAGTCCATTTAGCCGTTTTTGTTAAATTTAAGAGAGTAAATTAGTTTTATAACCCCGTTTTAATAAAAAAAGTCTTATATATATATATCTTAAAATAGAACCCGTATGTTATACGGGTTAAATCATTAAAATATATCTATAATTGATAATTCATGTATACTTTTCTTATTACCAGAATAACGTATTACATTACATTAGATAGAAAACTAAAGTTATAATTCATAATATGTTATTTGTGACTTTACTCTCTTTATCAAAACAAAAAATTTAGGGCATGTCACTACTTTTATATTTGGAAAATGCAAGATAAACGTGATCATGTTTAAAAAACAATCAAACCCTCAATAGCGACTAACATGAATTATGAATTGACAAACTTGAGACTTTAAGTCTGTATAGAAAGTTAGATCAGTATAAAGTTTTATCAAAAATATAATTAGCACATTCTAATTGTTGAGTATAAAATCAAAATTATAATTAAAAAGATTATAATATTATCAATAAAAAGTGTTATGTTGATATACATTAGAAAACTTACAATTGTATTTGTCGCAATGTCTAAAATTTTCAAATTAAATGAATATGGCTCATTTGATATGGTAGGAAAAACTATTTAAATTAGATATTATTAATATGATTTTTATCGCTTATGAATTTTTCTTTAAATGGTATCATCCACAACGCTTTTTCTATAAATGGTATCATCCACAATGCAACGCTGATTGAATTTGTAAAATAGTATTAGGTATTCATTAATTAAAATATTAAATATGATTTGCTTAATTATATTTAAAAACACACTAAATAAGTGCTTATTGGTATTTTATAAGTTTCTAAATATTTTTTAAAATCAAAATAATAATAGTTAAAATTTATTTTTAAATAAATAAAAGACGTAAATTAGTATATGATCATCATAATTCCATAATATATAGACAAAAATATATCATGATTATAAAATATGATACAATTTTTAATAAAAAAGAGAATTTATTATGGAGTAGATTTGGGAGGGAAAACTTTTGTGAGAATGAATATAGTGTTGACATGTATGTGTCAACAATTGTAATTGTTTATTAGAGTAGGAAGATTTTTCATACATTCATATTTTAAAGGACCTTTTTATACCTATGAGAATTTGCAAGTACTAATCTATACGAATTTAAGTAATAATCTATACGAATTTGTTTTACTTTTTCAAATATGAGGTTAAATGTGAACAACGTAAGTGGATTGATATAGAAAACAAGAACGTGTTATACTTCTTAAATTGATTGGGCTTCTACGAAGTCCTGCTCGGCCTGATTAGGTCGTCGAATTTAAGTCATTATGTTGTCCGCCCTACATCTGATGGGTTTTGTTTAATCACATTAACGTCGATTGCCATAGGAATTGGAACATAAAGTTAACAAATATAAGACTATAAAAAAAAAATTGACTAAATGGACGTCCTACGTAGAAAGTGGAGCAACATATTTGACACTGTGGAAGGACTTTTCCATACCAAATAGGCATAAAAAAAGTCTGATTTCATCCCTGAAAATAAATATAATATTATACACTGTATATGTCATATTCCTATCCCTGTATATATAAATATATATAATGAAAATTTATAGCTTAAGTTAAGAATAAAGTAATAATAGCAACATTAAGGTTTATTTAATTTTAATAATCCAGTTATGCTCGATTGACCGATATTAATTTGAATTACGTTTATTCCTTACATTAAACCAAATTATCAAGGTGTTAGAAATTAGAATCTATTGCACTGCCGTTAACTTATATCTAACACCTTTACATTTTGCTGACTGGACTAGTGACGTGACATTCTACGTGGTTTTATAATCATATATTAAATCATGCAAAATAAATTTCATAGTAAACCATATCCAGCCTCGAAAAGAATATTATAGGATCGAAGTTCTGAAACCAAGTCTAACTATCTCTTTCTTTTTTTAACTACGTACCCAATGACTCTACATTAATTTCTCAAAGGTAACCTTTTAACGTTTCACGGTTTATTTGCAAGACTATGAATTTGTGATGAGTTATTTTGGGAAAGTAACATGTAGAAGGCCGACATAGTGGATGAATTGTGATTGTTTAACTTCATTCGGTATCTACTATGTGGGGGTGTGTTATGAGATTTTTGCAGCAAAAGAAGATCAATCATTTTAGGGTTTATTTGGTCTATGGTTTACATTCATTTTTAAATTAACCTTTATCATTTATCACATTCAAGATAAAAGATCTCCTTCTAACATTTGGATTGACACCTTATGTTCTTACATCCTTTTAATTGAGGCCGGAGGATAGAAGACTCAGATTGCTTATCCTAAGGGGAGCTTCATCATTAGGGAGGAGATATATGAAAGTTATAGAACTTCAAGCTGGTTGTTTTGGGCTCTAAAAGTGGGATAAAGAAACATTTAATAGTTTTAGGGTTTGGACTTTGTAAATTGTAGCATTATATGAGGTAGGAGCCTCCGCCCTTAAGTGGGTGTGAGTTAGTGTTCATTCATTTCTTGCAATGTGAAGAATAGTAAAAGTATTCTTTTTCTTTCTTGTTTCTTTACTGAATAAGTTTATACAAAGAGTTCATGTCCTTCATGGAGTTTACAATGAGGTTTTATACTTACTCAAATTCCTAAATTTTGTTAACAAAATTTTTTAAACAAAATATTCCAACAATCTTCCAAATGAATGGAAATCAATTCATAGATTCAACTATCAAGATGCAAATTTGATGGTGGAGTATTGGATGATAAATAGACTTGAACTTTCTTTTGGGAATGAAAAAATATATATTGTGTATTCAAAATGATTTATAAATTTTAGTAAACCTTTAGGACATTCTTAAGATATGCTTTCAGATACCAATATCCAATTACAATCTGTCTTTACTCAATACATATAAAACACTCACACTTTAGCACTTAGGGGTTGTTTGATAACCTTTTACCGGGTCCGGTAAGAGCTGACCCATGACCCGGTAAGTGGTCAGTCCGTTTGATAAAATCAAAAGAGAGCTCTGACCGAGTCCAGAGCACTGACCGAATCCTTCAAAAATACATCGCTGACCGAGTCCCACAATTCCTCTTTTCCTTTTCCTAACAAATACGCAGAGCCCTAATTTCAAAATTGAAGCAGCTCCTCCTCCTCTGCCGCTCGCGCTCCTCCTCCTCCGCCGCCGGCGCTCCTCCACCGCTCGCGCTCCTCCGCCGGCGCTCCTCCACCGCCTGCGCTCCTCCGCCTGCGCTCCTCCGCCACTCGCACAGCGCTCCTCCGGCAGCCCTAAATCGCACAGTGCTCCTCCGTCGCTCATTCGTCCTCCGCTGCTCCAGCCCTAAATCGCTACCGGCAAACTTCTATCAAAGCTCATCCGTCAACAGGTATTTTCCCTAATTTTCCCTTTGATATTTTGTTGGTAGTCCCTCGATTTATTTGCAATTTTCTATCATATAATCATATGATGTTAATATGGTTGTGGGTTTTCATTTTTCAAGCTGCTTAACTGCTAGATTATTGAAATATGATTTCTGGTTATAATATGATGCTTTTTCCTGCTGAAAGTATGTTTTAGATTGAAATATGACATGCTAGATTATTTTCCCTTTGATATTTTGTTGGTAATCCCTCAATTCATAGCAATTTTCTATCAATATCGTTGTGGGTTTTCATTTTTCAAGCTCCTTGAGCTTGCTAGATTATTGTTTATGTTCATGAACTAGGAATTAGAATGCATTAATAATGAACTGCATTATTGTTTATGTTCATGAACTAGGAATTAGAATGCATTAATAATGAACTGCAGTAGTAATTTTCTGCAATTTTGTTGGTAATCCCTTTGATGTTAATATGGTTGTGAACATACCTTGATGATGCAATTTTTTATATTTTTTTATATTGAAATATGATTCTGATGGTGGTCTGATCCATCGAGTTTGAGGCTGTGGTATAATTGGAGTCTCTAAGATCATGATTTTTTCTAATTGGAGTCTTGAAAGCAGGGTTGTTGTGGGATTTCTTTTACATTTGATGGTATGCAAAAATGAGTCTCAAAATGAGAAACTGTTATCTTATTTTTTTGCTTGTTGTGATTGTTGTTATGGGATTTCTTTTATATTTTTACATTTGATGGTCTGCGAAAATGAGTCTCATTAGAGAAATTGAATTTGTGATTTCATTAGAGAAAATGTTTCGTTATATGCTTGTGATTGAATACCATTTGAATTTACCTTGTTCTTAGTTTAGGTTTTGGTTTATATCCATTTTCTGCTTCCTGAATTGTTTGTTTTATTTGCTGCAAAAGTTAGATGTGCCATTAATCTGATAATCAGGTTTTGATGGTAAGATTATTATGAAAAATATATTGATTTGGTTTTGAGTATAATTGGGAGGTTTTGCATCGTTTTGTGATGATGATTGTATTGAGTCTGCAATTTCAGTTTCTCTTTGGCTAATGTATTTTAATCTTTTAGTTCAACATGTTTTTTTTTTAAATTTATTTATTTATTATTATTTTTTGGTTTTGGATCATTTTTGAAGTTGGGAGCATATCCAATAAATCATCTTTGGATAAGGGAGCTTGGAAAGATGCAGTTCGGCTCCCAGATTTTTAATTGTTCACATTTTTCAGTTTACATGTTTTTATTGTTAGCTTATTGCTGTTGATTCCCAAAGGAAAGAAAAATGATTAAATTATATTTTATTTTTGTAAACCATATTCATTGTGAAGCATTTTCAGTTGATTTTTCACATTTCAACAATTCAGGTTGATGCATTCATATTTACCCGCCAAAATGCTTTACAATGAATATGGTTTACACTTGTTTATATATGTGATATGATGGCACATGCATTCCCTGTCTTCAAGTATTATGTGGATTTTGTCATTTAGGGGTTGTTTGATAGTGATTTTAGTTTATACTTGAAACTTAATATGTGACTTTAGTTTATGATACGACTTGTTATTGAGAGTAGTATTGTTAGGAATTTGGAACTTGAAATTAACTGTGATTTGTGATTTTGGTTTATGACATCGATCATTAGGATATGTTTTTGAGGAATATGAGCTTAAGAATTGATTTGTTATATGTGTTTTGTCTTGTGCATTTTTCATTAATTTTAAGTTCTCATATGTATCTAGATATGTCCGAAAAAAAACCTAGAGTTAGTTAGAAGTCGGAAGCTGTGGATAAAGCTTTTCTCGAAGCATGTCTAGACGAAGTAACAATTAACGGTCGGGAGGGGACTAGCTTGAAAGGATGTTCATGGAAGGTAGTCGGGGAAAAATTGAAAAATGAACATAATTTCATAGTTGATCGGGCACAAATGAAAAATCGCTATGACTACATAAAAAAGAAGTTTGTCACTTGGGTGAAACTGAGGAACAAAACAGAGAATCTTTATAATCCTGTAACCAATACTTTTAGTATGAGTGATGAAGAATGGGTCGCGGAGGGAAAGGTATTTATATATTGTGAGTATTTATTATCTATAATTATTATCTTTTAGGTTTTTGATTTTCTTTTTAAAATTTTCGAACAGTTGGACAAATATGTAGAGAAACTGAGAAATGCGCCCCTCATTTGTCCTGATCTTTGTACCAAGTTGTTTGAGGGCGTGGTATCGACCGGTGTTCACTGTTGGGGACCATCTTCTACAATCCCCCATCCCGCTGAAGAATTTTCAGCACATGATATGGATGAAGATCATTGCACTCAGATGGAGACAGATGCCCCACATGCAAGTGATGAATCAAGTGGCCGGTCAAAACATCATGAAGGTCAAGGAAATAGCAAAAGAGTTCGTAGAAACACATTTGATGATGACTTAAGAGAGGTCGGGAAAGAAATTGTTAATGTTGCAAAGATGCTGGTGGAAAGTGAACGCTTGAATAGAGAGAAAGAAGATGATGTGGATGCATGTATGGAAAAGTTAGAGAAAATGGAGTGGGGGAAGGAGATCCCAGATACGACACGGCTCTTTTGCTATTTGGTGAAAGTGCTGATCTTAGGAAAGTTTGGCTGCGTCTTAAGACGTCGAGTTGCGAGTCGTGGGTGCGAAATACTGGGAGGAAGTATCGTTTATTTGAATGATTATTCTTGTTTTCTTATAAATGACTGATCGTATGACTTATTGTTTTCTTTTATTTGGTATGATGTGTATGACTTTGGTATGACTTGTATGGTTTTGTATGAATTCGGTATGACTTTTTGTTGGCTTTTATATTACATGTGGATGACTTTTTATATTAAATTTAATAGGTCACATATGTATACGAAGGGTGAAATTATAGCTTTCCTTTTACTTTCGTGGTATTGGTTGATGTTGGCCCGGAAAAGGAAAAGAGGAATTGAAAGAATAAGAGACAATGATTCTGCATTAACCGGTCATGCGTATACACAAGATTTGTTACATGGATCATCTACACAATGTCATGAAATGATGAGGGTTTCACGCGAGGCTTTTGTACTATTATGCAATCATTTTAAACAACGAAATTGGTTGCAAGCTAGTAGGACAATAAGCGCGGAAGAGAAGATGGCTATGTTCTTACATATTATAGGGCATAATGAACGTTTTCGAGTGGTTAAACGACGATTTCAACACTCTACTCAAACAGTTCATCAATGTTTTCACGAGGTTCTGGTGGCAATGATGTCTTTTGCAAAAGAAATTATAGTGCCAACATCTTCTGATGGAACTACAAATATATCGGAACGACATCAAAGGCTAAAAAACATATTTTCCGGAGCAATAGGTGCTTTAGATGGAACTCTTGTACATGCAGTTCTGCCTGCTAATCAACAACCTTGTTTTAGGGGAAGAGGAAAAGGTGAATGTTATCAAAATGTGCTAGGAATATGTGATTTTGATATGATATTCACATATGTGTGGGCTGGATGGGAGGGTATAGCACATGATTCACGAGTTCTAAAAGAAATTGCATCTAATCCGACTTTTGGATTTCGATTCCCTCCACCAGGTTTGTTTTCTAACTATAACTTTTATTATTAAATACATTACATTTATTCTTTATATAATAGATGTCACACTTATATTTATAGGTAAATATTACCTTTGTGATGCTGCATATACAAACACTCGTGGATTTTTGGCTCCTTACCGCAACACGAGGTATTGGTTAGCCGATTTTCGACGAAGACGAGCGTTAACTAAGGAAGAAAGATTCAATCATGCCCATGCACAACTCAGAAATGTTATTGAGCGTGCTTATGGTGTACTGAAGGCGAGATTTCCAATCTTAAAACAAATGGCTCCTTATCCTTTTCCAGTGCAGAGAGACGTCGTCATAGCTTGTTTTGCAGTTCATAATTTTATACGAAAATACAACATTCAAGATGAATTATTTATGGACTTTGAAGAAACCACTATGGCTACTCCTAATGTGCAAGGTGAAGGAAGTGAGGGCATAGAATGGGGTTCAGAAGGCGTTGAATATACGACTACTTTGCGTAACCAGATTGCTAATCAACTATTTTCAAGTGCTTCAAGTTAAATTTGTATGAGTTATGCTTGATTTGGATCTTGTATGACACTTTGAATTTTAAGCTATTATATGTGTTTTAAAGTTGGTTATTTTTAATCATCACTAAACACAAGATAAAACAGAAAGTTTGTTATTATTCTTTTTATCGTTTATATTAATGAAGATACAATTATGGTTTTTAACTTTAAAAAACGTATTTTCATTTAATTAAAAATAATTATTTTTATTATAAAAGAATGTATTTCATTTCTTTTTTAACACGTGCAACAAAAATTATTGTATTGATTTTTTGTTTCAAAATTTCTTTTTATAAAATGTTTTTAATACATAAAATACAAATTAGCTATATACATTACTCAGTCAACTGTCGATAAAAAAAAAAAAAAAAACTCAATCAGCTCTTACCCAGTCAGCTACTATCAAACACCCAAGTTTCAACGAGAGCTTCTTACTCAATCAGCTCTTACCCACTCAGCTCTAACTCAATCAGCTCTTACCCAGTTAGTAACTATCAAACAACCCCTAGTGTAACAACACCTAGTCCAATAAACTTAGAACTTAGAAGTAAGTATTAAGCTTACATGCATACTTAATGATAGTGATTATGGAGATATGTTCGTGATAATTGTTATTTAAGAGATAATATTCTAATTAGACTCGACCAATAAAATTTTGAAGTTTGTATGTATGCCAAATTGCCAATAGTGAGTGATATCCGAGAGAATAATATAATTTTTGTTTACTCCCGTCCTTTTTAATTCAATTCAATATTCAATATTCAATAGCCCTATTCTATTCGCACCGGAAAAAATTTTCCTTGCACCGGCCCTAAGCGGGTCGTATAGGTCTCCATGGGTCGTATATGTGAGTTCTTTTTTTTTGCCTTTTTTTTTCTAACACAAATTTTTACTAACTCTTTTTCTAACACAATTTTTACTAATTTTTTTTATGGAAAACCCTTGTTTTATAACAACACCATATTTTATACTCGTACTCGTACTCTTCGCTCGTTTCTCGTTTGACTTTTTTAAATAATAATACTCGTTATTTGTTACTCGTACTATTTGCTCGTTGCTCATTTGACCTTTTTAAAAAATAATACTCGTTATATGTTACTCGTTAGTCGTACTTTTTGCTCGTCAATAAAACTAGTTATTTGTTACTCGTTACTCGTTTGACATTTTTAAATAATACTCGTACCCGTTACTCGTACGAGTACGAGTATTACGCCATATCATTTTATACGGTTTACAATGTTTGACTAAGGTTGTAAAATATGGTGTTGTTATAAAACAAGGGTTTTCCATAAAAAAGTTAGTAAAAATTGTGTTAGAAAAAGAGTTAGTAAAAAATTGTGTTAGAAAAAAAAGGCAAAAAAAAAAAAACTCACCTATACGACCCATGGAGACCTATACGACCCGCTTAGGGCCGGTGGAGATCAATAAATGACCCGGTGCGAATAGCAGGACCCTATTCAATATTCATTTCTAGGTGTAAACCGACGCCATCATCAATATCATACACTGAATTAAATGGAACGTGTAAAGCGTACTATTTCCGAAAACCCAAACTCCCCTTTTTCCTTTACTCTTTTCAAATCCATCCAGACCTTCTAGGGTTTTCCATTCCGATTGATTCAGGGTTTTCAACTTCTTCATCTTCATCATGGGGCAGCAAACTCTGATCTACAGTTTTGTCTCCAGAGGCTCCGTGATTCTCGCCGAGTACACAGAGTTCACCGGCAATTTCACGTCTATTGCTTCCCAGTGCCTCCAGAAGCTTCCCGCAACAAACAACAAGTTTACGTACGACTGCGACGGACATACCTTTAACTACCTTGTTGAAGATGGCTTCAGTAAGAGCATCTACGAACCTTTTCCCTTTTTGTTGTCGGTTACAGTTCCTGCTGTAGATGTGATCCTAGAGTTGTTGTTTATTTGTTTATGCGCTCAATGATTTGTAGACGAAAAGTTTTTGTGTGATTTCTGATTGATATTTCCAGTTCATTTGATTCTTCATGTGGTTTTGGTTAATAGTTTTATTAGGGAGATAAGGGAGTAAAAGTTATATAGTTTATGTGGATGCTAATGCTCATGTAATTATTCAACTTTTTGATGCAATAATTATACCTGCCACGCTGCTAGTTCTCTAGCAATGCTCATTGATGCAATAATTCCATATTTGTATACTGTTTAAACTTGGAGTTTTTAATGGATGATGGATTATATGAAATGTGTCATCACTGATTTACTCTATATGGATTCACTGATTCTGAATCAGTATATATAGTAATCATTATACTTCACTTAAGATTCAGACAATGTTAGATTGCATGCCCTGAGATTAAGATTTAGTCAAAATGACAGTTGTAAATTTATTGTGATCTTATAAAGATGCACTCATTTGTATCACATGACTTCTTTATTTGGTAATAATAAAAGAAAATATGGATTAAGGTATGTTGGATCAATAATGATACATCTTATGTTGTTTGTGTTATTGGAGATAAATGTTCAATTTATATACATTCTTGTGAAGGAGAAAATGCTAACAAAAGAATAACTATATAAACTAACAGTTGTTATGGATGTTAATGAATTTGCGTCTTTATTCGTTTGTATTTGAATCATGAAGCGTACTGTGTTGTGGCTGCTGAATCTGCTGGCAGACAAGTTCCAATGGCTTTTCTTGAGCGAATCAAGGATGACTTTAACAAGAAGTACGGTGGTGGGAAAGCTGCTACGGCTATTGCCAATAGCCTGAACAAGGAATTTGGGTATCTGGTTCTTTATTTAATCATGATATTTGTACAATCTTTATAGATTAATTATATATTTACGGTTGAGCTTACTATTTACCAGACCCAAGCTGAAGGAGCAGATGCAGTATTGTGTGGATCATCCTGAAGAAATTAGCAAGCTTTCAAAGGTCAAGGCCCAGGTTTCAGAAGTCAAAGGTGTGATGATGGAGAACATTGAAAAGGTAATCCTTATAGAGTGTGTAGGTTAAATTGGAATACACACACACCCCTTCCAGTAAATAATGGGACATGAAGGATCTTAAGTATTCATGTTGTTTTGTTTCTTGTATTATTATTTTATATAGGTTCTTGATCGTGGTGAGAAGATAGAGCTTCTTGTTGATAAAACTGAAAATCTTCGTTCTCAGGTTAGTACACAAGTTTGACTCAAAATACTAGAACATAAGATATTTTAGAATTAATTAAAGAGATCATGGTTCGAATAAGCTTCTTTTGACGCCTTTCTATCCTTCTATCTGCCCCAAGCTAAGTTGGGCTTGCATAGTTAAACAAGAAATCTTCGATTCAACTGTCTACACTTAAGTTTTAACCTCTTCATTTCAGTATGTGTATAAGCATATTTATATCATTTATTGGAACCGTACACGTTTGCTTCACTAACTCTATATGTATTTACACAATTTGATCATGCTGGATCAGAATTTATATACTACTAGATTACTATCCTGTTCATTTTGTCAAATATGATCAGGGAAGTGTATGCATATCGACATACCATGTTAACGAATAGTTTAATGTACAATTAATGTTCAAAATTAAATTTAACTATACATCCTTGGGTAGAGTTCATTCGTGCATAAGATATTAACTTCTGTTAACATGTATGAAAATATAAATCTAATGCAAAAGCAACTGCATTATGAAAAAGTAAAGTTCTCGTGGGAAATTTACATGCTTCAAGTCCGAATCCGTTTCTTCTTGTTCATTTTTAAAAATTTTTGGGGTTTAACACTAACTTCCGTAGAGAATTCTGTTAAAATTTCTGAAGTGACAACCTTTTAGTTTAAAGAATAGAAAATAGAAAGGTATTAAACCCAATCCCAATCCGTTTCTTCTTGTTCCCAATTTGCTTGATCATTCTCAGGCCTGTGGTGGTGGTTCTGTTGACCACAAAGCTTGGTGCAGGTGGTTCCGTCGACCACAAAACTTGATGCCAGTGGTGCTGGTGGAATGTGTGATCACTTTCAGTTCTCTCACATTTCAACGTTAAACCTGCTATTCGCAGGATATCTCTGCTCTCAGCCAATTTCTCCTCTATCTCACCCCAAACCATTATCACACTCTAGTGGGAGTCAAAATTAAAAACTGAATAGTTCAAGAGGCAATTGGGATACTCAACAAGTTAATTAATCTAGGTTTGAGGAAATTATAACATCTGTTAGCTGAAGTTTGTGCATTCATATGGCGGAGACCACGATTCTGTGGTCGCCGGTGGTTCTGGTCGCTGGTCGCTGGTACAGACCAAGCTTTAGGGTTTAGGGTAAATAGAGTGACAACAGCATATCAACTTGGGAGAAGGTCAGATTCTCAGCTGGATATCTACAGAAGTTGTTGCAGTGACAAAAGAAAAGGGGATCTGATATTTTGGGAAGGTCTATTCAACACGGGGATCAAAGAGGGAAGAAAAGAAAGGTATTTAGTGTGGCAGCAGCATATCAGTTTGAGAGAAGGTCAGATTCTTGACCGGATATCTGCGAAAGTTGTTGTGGTGACAAGAAAAATGGGTTGGATGTTTTGAGAAGGTTTTTGGTCAACACGGGGATCAAACAGGGAAGAAAGGAAGTCTGCTTGGTTGGAAATTTTGAAAAGTTCAATAGAATTTTTTTTGGAAGTTATTGTTAGATCCCAAAGAATGTTACTAAATGACAACCAATGATCTCAAACATGAATCCTTTTAAAGTTAGACCCCAAAGGCTTTACTTTTCACAATGCATAGGAGACTATTTACTTAATTTACTTTAAAACTAAGTGATGACATAATTCCTTATCTGAGGCGATGGTAAAGTGAAACTGAAACCTTCTCCCTATTTTTACGTGGTTCCAATCCAAAATAAACTTTTCATTTTTAGTAATTTTGTAATTTGTTATTGATGGCGCTGATATGATATAAAATATACCTTTATTTGGTAATTATTGATGGCACTGATATGATATAAAAGATACCTTTATTTTGTAATTATTGAATGGCACTTGCGTTATTAGGCGAGTTTTAGAACAGTTTTTGTGACCAAACACTTCTTAAATATGATCTTTCAAACTGACAATTTACAGCTCTGATATGATTCTAAATGTGAAATTTGACATTCACATTTGGATTCCATCTGTTTAGTTTTCTTCTTTGCTGCTTCTATATTAGATAAACATCCTATAATGCATCTTTATTAGGGGTGGCATAATGGGCGGGTCACACCTATCGAGGGTAGTGGGTCCGGTCAGCACATGTGTCAAAATAATTACAACATCTTAGACCTCTTTTAAATTTACTTTGAATAAAATGAGTTGGGAAGTTGTCTTTGTAAATAGTCTGACTGTTTGACCTGCTTTTCTGAACTATTTGTTCAACTGTTATACACAGATATTAAACATAGCTTTTATGAACCCATTTATAAGTAAAAGGTCTTATATTGCCACCTTAGATCTTTTTACTTTGCATCTTCTACGTGCTGACTGAGAATGGATGCTACCGTGTGTTGCAGGCACAAGATTTTAGGACGCAAGGTACACAAATTAGGAGAAAGATGTGGCTGCAGAATATGAAGATAAAACTTATAGTTCTCGGGATCATCATCGCCTTGATTCTCATTATAGTTCTCTCGGTCTGTGGCGGCTTCAACTGTGGCAAGTGAAGTAAATATAATCTCTCATTCTTCTGCTTTGTCACTTCCATATCCCTGTTTAATTGTTTATCCATGCTTTTGTTCGTATTACAATCTGCTATCAAAAAGCCTATGTTGTTAGAATGTTGTGTATTTTCTACCTCTAGATCATGGAAACGGCACGATTGCTCCTTGATATGACTTCTAGTAAAATCATTTTCAGATTTTTGTGTGAAGTTTTTTGGTCCGTGTGGGTTTTGACAACCAACATGTGACCCGTTACACACCACTCCTTAGAATGGCATTCAAAGTTAGGCGTGTAACCGCTTTCTAAAAGCTCAAATCGAGTTGAACTTAAACTTGCTTTGGTTTGAGCTTAAGCGTAAATTGACGCTTGTCTAATTAACCATCAAGAGCTTAACTAGACTTAAAGCGTAAATTGAAGCTTGTCTAATTAACCATCAAGAGCTTAACTAGACTCAACAGTCTAATGATAGCGGTAAGCCTAACGGGAACTTGGTCGTTGAAATTTTAAACGAGTTAGCGATTGATCTTTACGGATTTGGGAGCACAAGTCGATACGGGTCAGATGAAGGTAACGGGTCGTATGTAGTTATTTCTCTATAATATAGGAACATGGGCTATTGGGCTTCATGCGTCTAATCTCTCATATGTAAACCGAACATCATATGAAATGGAGGGAAGAGAATTAAGTGATATTTTGCAGGTTTAATTTCTTAAACTTGGTTTTTTTATTTTATTTTTTTGTTGTTGTTGTTTTTGGAGTCTAAATCGAAATTAAGTGGTGTAACTGTATGTTAATTCCTGTTTAGTTTTGTCCGACGTTTAATTTGAGTTGTGATTTCTGCATCTCGGATCATTCGTTGCCTATCTATTCGTTTGTATTTCCCAGATCCTACCCGTTATCATAACCAAGTGTATATCACCTAATTCATATTGGTGTTGGGAGTCTTTGTTTGTTGACATAAGATGTATCAAGACTATTTACAAGCTCACTCTCATTGATGATAAGCTAGTGGGTTTATATTATTTATATATGTTATTAATGTTTCAAAATTGGCAACGGTTTTGAAAAGGGAGATGTATATCTGTGTTTGTTATTTGAGAGAACGGTGAGAGAAGGAAACAAAACTCATTTTTGGAAGTATAATTGGTGCTTCAATGTGATACTAAAAGATATGTTTTTCAAGCTATACTCTCTTGAAATAAATAAAGACTGTTAGATTTCTAATCAGATAAACAATGTGGGCAGCTCGATTCAGCAACTTTCTTGGGGATGGCATAGAAGTTTGAGGGGGACAGAGAGCGCAACCAGCTGATTCAAGAACATCGAGGAGTCCCAAGTTCATAAATTTGATCGATCGTTGGAGGTGGAAAGGCAATGGTTTAGGAGTTTTTCCAATGCACTCGGTTTGGAAAAATTTGCTACAGCCACCTGTAGAAGATGATGATTGGAATTCTTTTTCGGAAAAGTGGGTGCCAAATTAGAGATTTAGGGTTACTTGTTCCATTTGGTGTAGATTGGACCCCTCTTTGGTATCGAAACATAGCGGCTCCATCTACTTTCTAGCTAATGACGTATGTCCATCCGCGATGACGTCACAGTCACCCTCGGACACACAACCCACTATACCGATCGGTCACCCGCAAGGCCACTCGGTCGGGCAGGGTGGCCGTCCGCACAAACAACACAGACCAATGCTCAAACCTACGCGACCGGTCGGATGCCATGCCACCTAGCCGGGCTCACTGATCAAGGATTACTCAAAATAGCCACTGTGGCGCGCGGCGCTGTTTGACAGCCCAGTCGCACAGGTCGCCTATTCGGGAAAGGCTCATTAATTGCATATCAAGACAAGGGTTGAGGCTATAAATACCCCTCAATCACCAGGTTAGTTGGCATTCAATTACTCAATCACTCGTCCTTCTTTCCTGATCATACAAACACTTATCCTCACGCCCGAGCTTGGTCGCGGGACACCCCGTCCCGCCCCAAGAACAACTGTGTTTCTCTGTTTTGCAGGTCATAAAAGAAGCCGAGTATTCCAATCGGTCACCCGACCCAAGTTGAACTTCAATTCGATAGATCAGTTACCCAGACGTGCCGTCCTAGGGACTCCCCCTATCTGCCCGTCCGGGGTAGCCAGATTCTACACTGGCCTTTTTGTGGGCTCGGTTGAGGAGAAAGTAGACCACATTTTCTTTAGTTGCAACTTTTTCTAAAAACGTATAGAGTTGGCTCAGCAATTGGAGTGATGTATCAAAACTCTTTAGCATTTAAGAAAGAACATAGATCGTCCCTCAAAACCGCGGTCGATATGCTTCTATCCGTTAATTGATTAAAAATGGATCAAATCTTTGTAATTTTTCTTGGTTTAATTAATGTTGCTCTTTCTTTTTTGTGTGCGAGTGTATTTTAGTGTCTTTTCTAAAAGCCTCTTCATGCATCTGTAGTCTAGCATTTTACTAGTTTTCTAATGTTAGTTCCTTCGCCGTTCTAAAAAAATACATATAAATTATAATCACACACATATAGATATAAGTAAACTATCATTTACATCTATGAGATGTGTTTACATCCTTAAACTTTTTTTTTTACACTTTACATGTATGAGGTTGAGAAACTACATTTTACATCTCTCATTTAAGCGACAACCTAACGGGTCTGTCAAATTTTCCCCACGTGACTAGCACTTGAGGGGCAAAATAGTCATTTTACTCATTTGGGACGGAAAGTGTTGAACCCTACCCTAACTCTCCATCCAACCCCCACTCCCTCCGGTTGTCTTTCTCACCACCAAAAATATTTTAATCGGCTCCACTATTCTGATTTCTCCGACCATGTTTTCAAAAACCAATGGCGATTAAACTCAACATACAGAAAAGAAAACTAGGATTAAAGGACACATGGTTTTTTTTAGTATTTCACAAACCAGTGAAGCCTCCATTTGAGTTGATCTCATTCCAAATTTTGCTCATTCTTTTTCTTCATTAATAGAAGCAAACCATCATCTTCTTCACATTAGCTTCTCTCTCTCTCATGGTAGAGATGGCTTTCAACACATCACAAATGTCTCCATCGCAAAATAAATATGGGAATTGCTTTAAGAGTCTTTGTGATTTATATTCTCATAACACAGCGGATGAGCGGTGAGATGCAAGAAAACAAAATCCTCCCTCACATGTTCTCCATAAACACTAAGTTTAGCTCGAAGTATGATCTTCGTTGGTTTGTCTATGGAGCCATATTTTTAAAGCTCGAGCTCGACTTGAGAGTGATTTTTCAAGATGGGCTTGATTCACATATTGTTTATTACTTATTGTTACGGAGAACATCGTTAATTCTTGCACATCCAACTTCATCTTTGTTTTTGTTCTCTTCGCCTATCATTTTCATTAGGGGGTTCGAAAATGGGTAGGTCGTCGGTTGAAAAGGGAATCAGAGATGGAGATTCAAGATGGTGGTTGTGAAACAAAGGTTGTTCTTTTCATTGTCATCATGCAATATCATTAAGAAAAGTAAATCAAATGAAAACCTACCTTGTAACTTTAGGGTGGTTGTTCGAAATCAGTATTAGCTTAGCACATCATGATAATAAAATTTGTTTCACAGCATCCTTCTATCTCCACCACCAATTGGAAGGAAACCTGGTCTAGTGGTCAATTAGAGCTCTAATAAACTGCACTTACATGTGTAATCATCAAGTGTTCATAATTCATAAGATTTATAATGCTGCTATAAATTATAATCTTAGTTTCAGACAGGATGTCCCAAGAACTATCAAGTAATCGATCATGTAAAAGTCTACAAAAAATGCACAGTTTTGCTTAGAGTAATCCACCGAATCAAACAACAAAACAGCTTATAAGAGAACAGCCATAGACTTCGATTGACAAACAATCGACACAAATAAAAAAGCCACCAGCCCTTGTTAATGTTTTGATGGTTATATGCCAAAAGCCTTCGTAAAGTAGTTTTCTCTTCAATGTATTGCATTTTTTGTGAAGGTAACAATATCTAATTTAAGGGGAAATCTTTGTTGCAAAGCAGAAACCTTTTCTTTTCTGTTGAACCTTAGAAAGGATCAAGAAAACTAAACAAAAAAGGATTTGACATACCTTATTCATGGTACAGATCAACTACCAAAAGCAATCTGATAAAAGATTATGGTTCAACACTCACTTCTTCGGTCTCTTTCGCCTCTCTTTCCAACTCCATAACTTTCGCCTCTTTTTCCAACAACTCCTTAACGTCCACTTCTGTTTCCAACTCCTTAACCGCTTTTATAAGTGATTTTGTAATCCCATTCAGATGTAAACCCTTTTTTGTCATTTCCTCCATTAACTTCTCTGCCGTTACCCAATCAGCAGCTTTCAAGCAAAGAGATTGAATCAATTTATTATACTCATCAGTACTAGGCTGAACCCCATACTTTTCCATTTCCTCTAGTAACTTCACAGCCTTTTTATATTGCCCAATATTACAATACCCGCGAATAATTGTATGATAAGTGACGGGTGTCAGCTTGCAGTGATTCTTTTTAGCTTCGGTAAACATTTTGAATGCTTCTTTCATTTCACCAACCTTTGCATACCCACTCATAATCACACTGTAAGCGAACACATCAGGCTTGAGTCCCCTAGATTCCATCAACCTCATTATCTTAATAGCTTCCGCCATATCTCCCGACTTAGAAAGTGCATTGATGAGTGTATTAAAGATTGCATTTCCAGGTGGAGGACCACTATGGATCATTTTGTACAGCAAAGCTTTTGCCCCCTCAATATCATTAATCCTGCACAACCCTTGAATGACACAAGAAAACTGCTTGATTGCATATTTCGGTTTTTCCAAATCCTCCAACATCTTTAATGCAAAGTGAACCGCATCAGCATCATTCTTCTTTCGATCACAGAGAGAGGTAATTAAAAAGTTAACAGACGATTGAGGTGGGTATCTTTGTTTCTTCTTTGCTGATAGATAAACAGAATGAGCTTCTTTCACCATCCCACCTTTGCATAAGTAATATATAATATCCCCGACTTTCCCTGCTTCTGGTAATGTTTCTTCGCTAAGCATCCTCTCACAAACTAAACCAACACGATCATAAATAGACCGCCTACAAAGCGCTTCAATGGTAAAATAATAGGAATCTGCATTTGTTACACACGAGAAATCACCAAATTTGTTATAAACCTCGTACCCGGCCATCCCTTTACCTAATCTCGAAAACAAACTTATCAGTGCATTAAGCATGTTAGTAGTCACAACACTGCTATCTTTTTCACCAAACTCCTTAACTAAATCCCATAAACTATAAGCAACTTTCTTTCTGAGCTCGGTAGAAACGGCTCTCACGAGTGCATCAAGCGACCTTTCCGTAACAGAAAATAACATTTCTTGATTGCTGCTACCTCCAGCAGCCCACTTGAAGAAATCAATCAAATTCTCCCCTGGAACATTTGGAGTTTCTAACACTCTCACCACAAACTCTTCACTCAGATTCAGATTCATATCATTAAGGCTAGATTCTATTGATTCTAAAGACCTACTAACATCATCAATATCACCATTGTTACTCTTGAGAAGAGATATCACTCTTTCTAATCCCTGGATATCAACTTCCTGAGCTTTTTCATTAACTAGTTTCTCCGATTCCGGTTTTTCGGAATCGAAAACTTCCGTTTCAAACACGCTCTCAACCTCACGAATACCGTCGTTCCATATCTCTCCGATATTAAAATTCTCGTTGTTTTCATTTTCATTAACAGCGGAAATTACATCATTATTGTTATCGGCACTCGCTTCTACATCTGCAACTGAATCTGTAGAACTGGAACTAAACGATCTAATGGAGTTTGATTGTGGAGATAAAGCTATGGATCTGAAATTTTCCGAATGGCGATAGGATGCTAGGGTTTGGGGATTGTGTACCTTAGAGTGCGATTGTGGGGAATCTGAAATGGAATGTGAGAATCCTCTGACGGCATTCGCGTGAGCTGATCGAAATCTTCGTGCTGCGATAACTCTTGATCGCCACATTTCTACTTTTCAGATCTTTTTCTCTGTATCGCAAAACGCAAAAACCCTAACACTTTGGAGGTGTTTTAGGTTTTAGGAATCGGGTTTTTAACGATGGGTGGGTCGGACCGGTGCAAATAGTACCCGTCAAACCCCGAAGAGGAAAAAGATATGTGTAGATTTGGTCATTGATCGTTATTTTGATCTTGTTAGGTTCTCGTTTTTTAAAATAACCATTTTAGAGCTTGTTTATATTATATCTTTATAAATTAATAAAAAAATCAAAAAATACATTTATAAATAAAATTTAAAGTCTTTATAAAAATACTTTACATCACATTCATTATCTTTAAAAAAAGGGACGTGATAAAGACACAAGAGGTTTTAATTTCTACACAGGATCCAAACGGTCGTTTGTTTCCAAACGATCGTTTGTAGTTTTTTTTTTAATAAATGTTTAAAATTATTTAACTTTTATAAACATTAAAAAAATTTATTTACCATATCTGATAAAAGGTACTTCAACGAACATAATAGTGACTTAAAATAATAAATTTTGAGACTCAAAGTCTTTGCCGGTACCGTCTCGATGACATCTCGACAAGTCTTTTCCGGTGTTGGGTCCCCATGGCCCATGATTTTTTTATTTTTATTTTTTTTCAAAACGTTTGTCGAGAAGCCTTGTCGATAAATATACATTTTTAATGTTTATAAAAGTTAAATAATTTAAAATATTTAAAAAAAAAAACTACAAACGGCCGTTTGAGTACAAACGACCGTATGGATCCTGTGTAGAAATCAAAATTGTATGTGTCTTTAGCGAGAGCCTAAAAAAATTCATATATGTGTGATGGATTTTTTTTTTGAAAGGTAAATTTGGATCACTGACAGGGGTATTACCCACCCATCCAATCATCTCTATTCTCCATGAGGAGGAAACTCACCATAGGTGAGAAAACCTCATGACCCAACCTGTAACACCCATTTTCTTTTTGTCACGGGTGAGACTTGAACCCAATCCCATGTTTAATATCTTTGGGTACCTTACCTTAGCCAATAGAGCTAAGGATCATTGGTATATGTGTGATGGATTGATGTACCAATCCCTTAAATTAATCCCATAAAATTTATAAATGAGGTTTAAATATAAAGATGTGGTGTATTAAATATAAAGATGTGACGTAGGAGAAAAAATATGCATTTTTTTATTTTTTTTTAAATTTAATGATAATGTGTGATATGAATTATAAAGAATTTTTTATCCACCAACACATTCTCTTCTCTGCACTATACGTATTTGTCACAATGCCTTGTTCTCACCACTTGATGAATGTGAATATGTAATTACTGAATTCACTCGGATTAAGACTCAGTCACGAGATCTATGTAAATCGATAATCAAGATTTTACACCGTATGATCTAAACTTTCAATCATTTTGTTAACATCACGTTATCTTGTCAACTACAAATTCATTGTCACCAAATAACTCAATAAGCACCAATAACTCAATAAGCCAACGGATGCTTTTGAACACATTATCTTGTTTTCCTTGCTACAGACCATAATCCTCTTTTAAGTTGCATGCTAAAAAACAATACGGGTCAACTTATTTTTAGCAAGTTTATTAATTTATCAAAAACATCATTAAACACTCTTTAAATGTAAACATAATTATCAAAACTTCATCCTTTCTACTTGGCATTTGCTTGATTTAGACGAATACTATATATGTACGCACACATGAAATAACAGTCTTACGTATATTCTTGTATAATACTAAAACCGCTTTGCACATATAACCTGTTTCGGCCGTATCACTATTCACTATCGCTTACACGTATATATATTTTGTAATAAGTTGTCTACATGATTTTTAGCATGCAATACATCTCTTAAAGATAATAATGCGTTTCAAATAATTACACTTTAACATTAACTTTAGTTTTACAATAATTCATGAAAAATTCACTCACTTCTAAATCTCTTCAGTTATTTTTGACGATCCTCCTGGAGAAGAACAACATGCTCTAAAGACGAGGACCGTGTTTAATATGCGGGTTGTTTATGACATGGTCATCCGATTGTCGATCTCTTGCATATGTAACGAGACAACTAGGAGAAACCCACTTAGAAGATGGAAATGTACACGGAATCTACAACTAATCTTGAATAAACAAAAATTAGAATTAATACCCTTATCTAGAGGAAAGTTTAGCACCTCAAATTACACAAGGAGTTGATTAACATTCAATTTATGTTAATTAATCTTATTGTCAAAAACCCTAAACATGCAAATAAAAACAAACCAAGAGAACGAATTTGCTTAGAAGCACAAAAACCACACGTCAAAAAGTAACAAGTAGTAGCAAAACAACACTAAGCATAGAGGATCTTTATTTGTGAGAGAACAGGTATCATACCACATTGTTTTGAAGTCGAGAAAAAGAAACTAGTTTGTTAAAAGGGCACGGACTCGCCTGCAAAAAGACTGCTACATTACCATGTTATAGAGAAGCCTGTGATTTCTATATCAAAACGCAAAAGGTACGCGGTAATTATTACATCATGCGAAAATTCACAACCAAGATACAACAAAATTCCTTATAAAATCTATTGAATTCTAAACTAGAGAATAGCAATATTATAACACACAGCTTAAACATACCGTATCAACATGACCGCAGAAGAACTGGTCCCACAGAAGAACTAAGCATTTCACTAAGAGCCACCTGAACATCATTGGACCCGTGTTCACACCTTATCAAGCTTGAAAGCAGAGGGAAATAGCTACCAAGGTGCTTCTCAAATGACGAGTCACCCAAACTACATATCGCGTGTAGGGTTACAACAATAACAGGAGCACGAGCAGCCAACTCTCCCTTTTTACTAGAGCCCAAGGGTATCAACCAGTGAGTGTGGACCGCAGGAGACAACTCATTCATGTTTGCAGGAAGTGCTAACTCAATGTAGAACTTTAAGACTTCTTGGGAAAGGGAAACAAGAGATGACTCCACTTTTGATTCCTCGTAGAACGGAGGTTTGTCGATTGCAAGATTTTGTATAAATGTTAGGCAGATTTGGTATGATTCGTTCTCGAGGCGTAACAATGGTGGATCTTGCATTTGTGTCATGGGTTGGAGGTCTTGTAATTTGGTGCGTAATGTGGAGTCGGTGTTTATTTTGTGAGCATGGATTGCCACTGAGTGCACTGCATCAAGTAAAACCATGGTGTTGTTTGCTGATAGATGATGTCTATACATGTTGTAGATGTCTGTTATTGCCTGACAGATTTAAAGAGATGATTATTGCAGATTTAAAGAGATGATAATTGCAAACTACTGAAGATATTCAAGTATTTTATATCTTTCAATGATCCAAAAGAAAAAAATTGACATCATATGATGGATTATCGTGCATAGAAAGATATGTTTGAGGTAGTTAAAAAGTGCAAATAAAACCTTTTGCTTCTACAGAATTTGATAACTGGCTAAATTGACAGTTTACGGGTACGAAACATATGCATACTAAAATGATTGATTCTGATCCGGACAATTTCTGTGTATGTAGCTATTTAATGCATTGAGTAAGGATATTGAGTTTTGCAAATTAATAAATGAAGTTTAGACGCATCTAAACACTAATTCGTAAGTAATCTAAACACAATGAGTGGTAAATGTTTTCTGACCTGGCTATAGATGCATCACACTTCAGGAAACCGCTATTTTCCTAATATTTTCTAATAAAACCCACCATGTTGCCACCTCCAGTCAACACTCAATAGTATATTAACCCCCACCATTAGAATTTCAGCTTTCATAGTTTCATAGGAACTCATTATCGGGCATTTTGATAATAATGTACAGGCATTTAAACAAAGATATGATTGTAATGAGAATATCCAATAAGCATAAAGCATATAACTATAAACTATAGATACCTGGATTAACAAAAGTTGAACTGCAGCATGGCACTTGGCATCAGAGATGGCAGCATATAAACGATTCTTCTGCAGGTTTTCCAAATTGTCACCATTACCTTGTCTTGCTGAAATGTCTTCATAGTTCAAGTTGATAAAATCTTCATTAAGAACAAACGAGAAATATGGAAGTGTTGCATTAGATGCTTCCTTGAGTGACATAACCACTTCAAGCCATTTATCATCAGTGAAGAAGTCACCAGCAGTACTCATCAAACGGACAAATGCAGCAATACCAATACCAGCAAGACTTTGATGAGGACGTTTAATAAAACTTACCAATAATGACAAAACCTTCTCCAAAAGTGGATTAACAGTGTCATAAAAGTTAACGAAAAGATCCATAACCAATTGGAGGGCAAGAGTGCATGTCTCATACAGCCAAGAGTCCTGATCAAGCTCATCCCCATCAGCATTAGGAGATGAATCAGATGCATGCCGAACATAGTCAAAGATAGGAAAGAGGGCGGAGTCAAACACTCTTTCCCATAATGGTAGGGAGAAGTGACGACCATAGTTCCTTAATGTATCAAAAAGTACTTGGAGAGCACTTTCTCTAATCTCAGGCCTTGGGTCAAAGCTAAGTTCAGACAAACCTGAGAAAAAAAAAACAATTTTGAAAATGGGCAAATAGGCCTATCTGCCAAGTAACTTCTTTAGGTTTGTTTAATTTTCAAAAAACAACCAATATAATAAACTTGATTATAAAAAAATATATATTATTTGATGATTTGAAAAAAAACCATTTTGTTAGACAAAAGTTACCCAGACAATTATAGAAATTGGGTCATTTTGGTGGGTCTTTTAGAAAAAACTTCGGGCAGAAATTTCCAGGTCCACCAATTACTCAATTATGTTGAGATAAGGTGGAAAAGGAGATGCCACCTCAACATAAAACGATGTTAAGTATTCTTCTCACCAGCCAATAACGGAAACCAAAAGTATAAATGATCTTCCTTATCTGCAACCTCAGCCCGCTCATTCTTCCCATCCTTTCCTTGCTGAAGTGGCAATGGGGATACTGAAGAGGATCCTAGATCTCCTTCAGCAAGTTTGGCAGCACAGAAACGCAAGAAATTGATAGCACTGAGACTGATATCTTTGTCAGATCTGTTATTGGTAAATGCGATTAGACAATTTACACAATCTGTAAAAGTTGTGCTCTCAGTCTCAGTGATGTATGGAAAATAATCTCGAACTATTTTCTCGATAATTTCAAAGGCGAGAAGTACAATGCTTTTGTGGTCATCAGAAGCTGCGGCAGTGAATACCTGATGAAAGTTCCCACAATCAGAAATAAAACTAAAATGCATGAAAAAAAAAGAGAAGGCTTGATTTTTAATACCATGAACATGCTTTTCCATCCAGACTTGACATTATTGACACGTGATAAAACCATTTGAGAGACGCATCGGATTATCAATTCTCTAATTTCCACAGCACTACTCTTGCGCATGACAATCACAAAAGGCTTCATAAAATCGTTCTGAAAATTGTAATTTGACAACTCTTCTCTTTCCAAAAACTTCATAGATAGTTGACGTAATGAGTCCATTGCAAATATTGCAATTGACAAATTCTCAGAACATCCTATAGTCACAAAAAAACTAGATAGTACATTCCAGATGCTTGTCCACACGAGCCTGATCCTGTTCATGTTGTAGTGGCTGAGCAAAAAAGAAAAAAATATATAAATCATATTTCAATAAAATTAAGATTAAGAATACATGCTATCAGAGAGAAACGTTTTAAGAGATATACATCAGCCTTTCATTGACAGCAGTTAGTTTCTGTTTTTCAACAGGTGTTTCTAACAGAAACTAACTGCCGAAATGACAGACTGATGTGGCAAGGAATAAGATTCATACGCGATCTCGACAATTTTTGTGAGGCTGAATACTCTGGGATCAGATGTAGAACGTAGCTCCTCCATAGACACTTTGCAAAGTGCTTTCACAAAGTCGATTATAGCCTCACTGTTTAATTTCTGACTTCTTGTGAATATACGGTTCATTTCTCCAACTTGCTCCAGCAAGCTTAAGTTGTTGACCAAATTATTGACCTGTTCTGGTGTAATACCAGCAGAAACATTTCCACCAATAGCAGCACTATCATATGTACCTCGTCTCATAGCCGCTGCTGCCTGGTGAATCCTACCAGCTCCCTTTTTCTTAAGTACAGGAAGGATGTTCGATTTTGATTGTGATTTGTTAGATTCATTCTGATTAACAGAAAAGAAAGTGGCATCTGGTGGAGCCCCCTCTCCCAGTAAGTGCAAGTGCTCAAATCGAGAAACACATGTCAAAATATGCTCCCAGGCTTCCTGTAGGTAATTCCCATCTTCATATGCAACTGTAACCATTGCCTGTGAAAGAATGAAAATGCTAATAAGAAATTTATGCCCAGAGAAAAAGTTTTTGTAATGTCAAAAATGACACAAACCTTGATGGCCTCTATATTCTTTTGTTTAATATCTGCCGGTGAATGGAGGCTAGTAAACTTTGCAAGTGATGTCACAAAAGCATCTCGATGAGTCTTCATGGACATAGCTGATGTAACATGTATTGCATACTGGAAGCCTTCTAGACATTGAGAAATTACTATATCGTCCTCACTTTGGTCAAAAGGAACAGTAAAGGCAGCCAACATAGGAGCCCAGCATACCTCTACCATGAATCTAAGTATAAAGACATCTGTTGCAGCATAGTAAACCGACCTACAAAATGGAAATATATGTATAAATCATAAGGTTTCCAATAATTATTCTTAGTGTATATATATGCTTCATCATACTCAGATTTTTGTGCCTTCTCTTTGAACTGTTCTTGCATGTGTTGCATAAGATCATCGCTTGTATTATTTTCATCGCCTCTCTTCCGCACCACAATATTCAGTATACTGTCTAAACCCAAAATCCTGTTTGAATTTACAGATTGCCTCTGTTTAAGGGCTAAATCATCTTCCTTCATTTTAATTTCATTTTTAGATATTCGTTCATATAGTGATTTCAGGTACTCTGCAGGCAAATCTTTTCCATCATCTATGCCACGATTATTTCTTATAAAATCATCAGCTGACATCTGCATATGTACAGATATGTTCAGTATTAGCAATTGCACTATAAGGTCAATAGTACTCCAAAGTATCAAATGATTTTTTGAAACTGGGTTGGCTTTACCTTATTTTTTACCATGGGATTATGAGCATCGGTATTGAGCAGTATAACAGAATAAGCAAGAACATAGGCAGTGTCAGCACTAATGAATGCTTTTGGATTGCATTTACAGTAACGTTCAGCAAATTTTTCCATAATTCGATCAATCTTTTGTGCCTCACCAGGCAATCTAAATCCCCTTAGAAAAGATCTAATTGCCTCATCAAAATCCATACCTTCAAAGTTAAATGAGTCAATGTATGCATGCATCACTTTCAGTGACAAATCTTCTCTTTCCCCAAGGTAATCTCCAATTAAAGTTTTGTTCAAACCAGAAGCATTCTTTAAAAATTCTGCTATTTCTTCAGGCGAATTTCCCACTTTATTCACTTTGATCAAGAATTCAATACCCTTCTTGGGTTTCCGATTAAATAGAGATATACCTTCCTGCCATTAATTTATTATTAGATCTCTGAGAAAATGCCAGATGAACAGAAGCAAAGATAAAACTGAAAATATTAACCTGAAGTTCAAGCTTGTAAGCCCGGCGTTGCTCAATTGTTGAAGCATCTGAAACTTCACTAGTAGCTTCTGGCTGAGAATCTAATCCATCAGTAGGTTCATTCTCATTTGCATTTGCATTCCCATTTTCCATTGGAGAATCTCCAACTTCAGGATTGTTTTCAACAACTTCAAATTTAATTTCTGAATGAGGATCAGGAATGTGCAATTGTTTGTTCATCCAATCACCCATTGATTTTAAAACGGCAATTAAGCACTTCATTGCCTCATGTTTCAAAGCTGCATCCTGAGGTGGCAAAAGAGTAGTTGTAACCCCAGGTTGGACACCCTGAGCCGTCTTAAGCAGTCCATTTACCGTCCTGTGAAAATTAAAAACTTGCCATGTTTAAATTTAATCCTATTAATAATCATAAAGCTTAGATGAATGTAAAAGAATATACCTCTCAAATATGTTAGAAGAATTGACGTCACAATCATAGTTGATGAATATATCGACCAGGATCTGTGAATCAACACACAGCCTTTCAAAAAATCGCAGTACAATCATCTTCTGCTGGAAATTAGGCTGTGCAACATTTTCTAGAACCCTAAGAACAATCATTGGAAAGAACACTCCAATTTCTGCTTTTAATCCAGCTCTGAATCTTGAAACTAAGCTAAAGAAAATAGAACATGAGAGCTGAAATACAATCACAAGGGTTGATGCACTGTTCTTCAACAAAGACAGGCATAGGTACTGCCTAATGGCACCCAAGAATCTGTTCCAACAAAAAAAAGGAGTAATATGTAAGTGCAAACAATTTGAAGTTGAACCACAATAAGCGATAACAATTTTTAATATAACAAATAACCAACTATGAAAGCAGACTTAGAAATTTCTTTTAAATATGAAAAATTCTAATCACAAAACTCAAGTTTTCATAAAGTAATTTTTTATAGGATGTGACTTTTCTACCAATTAAGCACTAGTAACTTCGAACCTTTCTAGACATTGATTTGGGCCATTTGGCACAAAATAAAGTTGATTATAGATTGAAACCAGGGCAGGTAGTATCTTAGTAGTCAGAATTACAGCACTGTAGCACTCCAACAAAGGCAGATTCTGTGGTACTCAACATCCAGTTATACAGTACCCAAAAAATAATAAGGTAACAGACACTCTATGCTAATATCAAAAGGTTTAAATATTTGTGCAGAAGCTTATGTTGATCTGTCGATTTGTGTGGCCATAAGGCCTTAAGGATAGTTGGAAACTGGAAAGTATATTCATGGCTCTAATCCAAACAAATTGCTAGTTGACAAACAGAGTAATTCTAAAGTTAGTAAACAAAATAAACTTTTTATCACAGCTACAAAGAGTCATTCTAAAGCCACAGCTAATCAAGGAAGAAACTGGATGCAATGTATTATTCACAATGTTGTAAAAAGCCTTCAGCAGATCTAGGCAGTCGAGTGGCCTACTAGCATCTATTCACCTATTTCATTTATACTGGCCTATTATGGATATATGTATTACAGGGCTACAACACATTTGATGTTACTGACGTAACATTTTATTTTTGTCCGTCATGTTTATCAAATCATATCTTTGACTCCATCCAAAAGATTTATACACATTCAGCTATGAGGACTATTTACGTAAACTAAAATAGTCTTCTACCATGAATTCTTGTATTCTAACATAAGTAGGTCTATAACTTACATGCCTAAATTATTCTTTAGTTTGTAAAGATCTGGTGCAATTGAATGGTTGGTGTGATGAAACATAGTCTTATGGAGTTAGAAATTGTCCAGGAAAGTTTAGGAGGGATTTCAACTTGCAAGGACTCAAAGATGAGTAAAATCATTTCACAAGAGAGCTCTTTAAGTAGCAGAAGTTTGTTGTATGATTAGTGATTACAAAAGATGTCTTCAACAAAATTTGCTATCATAAAGGGAATAACTAGTCACATAGAATCTGTAACAATTGGATGTTATGAAATATGAATCATATCTAGTGCATTGAGCAATCTAACTGGCATAACATATCTAAGCTATTATCCAAGTTATTAACATCTAGAAGAAGGAAAAGAACACGTGCAAGTACCTTTCACTAGTTCTAAATATAGCCCCAGCATTCTCCAACAAAATCTTGAGCAGCTCCAAAGCAACAATTTTTCCTCGCATCAACTGTGGATCTGACAATGCTTCTTTTGGAGGAGTCTTCATCGATAGCTTACATAAAGCTCTAAATACCAAAAACGCATCTCTTCTCAGCTTATTCCCAATCTGCACATCTGAATCATCATCCCTCTCCACCTCCCCATCTGCCAATTCTCCTTTCCGACCCTCCAAAGCCGTTTTATACATGCTCATCTCCCAATACTTGGCATCCAGCATATCTTTATCAGTGGAATCCAACAAATCAGCAGGATTCGTCGACTCTGTGGTCGATGTCCTTGTCACAAATGCTCCATCATGAGCACCACCATTCGATCCCACCGGAGTTCCCTGATTCAGCACCCCATCTATTTCCTGTATAACCTTGCTAATAAACCCTTGAACAAACATTGTCATCGGCCCATCATCGTCTCCCCCCTTATCCGCTGGCTCCATCAACTCCGCCACCACAATCGGTTGCACCGGCACAGTTGACGAATCAGCCTCCATCCTCCTAAACACAATCACAAGCATCTGAATCAACGAAGCCTTAGCGGTTGTCTGATTAACCACGTTCTTGCTGTTTAGAAAAATATCATAACTAGTCCTTACAATCTCCAACAAACTATCACCATGTATCCTCAACTGTATAGACGTCACAGCTGATAAAATCGTCTTCAAAACCAGCAATTCCACTCCCTCGTCTCCCAACTCACAGCATTTACAAACCGATTCAATCAATCTGGACAACAGCTTCGCCTCGGGTCCGCCAGTAGGATCCGATTCGCCACGTAAGCATCCATAAGCTATCAATTTCTGTATACAATCTAACGCCGGCTCCGCGATCTTCAGATCTCCGGAACAACAAGCCTTGATGACCGGACTTAAAATGAATTCCGATTCATCTAGGCTAAGTTCATTGGAGCCGGAATCATAGAGGACACCGGGACGTTGAGAATGTGATAACGTCTCGGAATCTGAATGATCCTCCTCCTTCGGTGGAGGAGAAGTAGGGGATAACGGAGGAGGTTTTTCAGAAGTAATGCGTTCAAGTACAGATTTGCATTCGTTACCTAATTTGGAGTGCTTGCGCCAGGAGCAGTTTTTGATGATCTTCTCTAGGGCTGGGACTAGGACGGTGTTGATGAGGCGGGAATCGGCTTCGGGAGAAGCCGCCATCCCCTTAGTCTCTCCGGTCAGATCTGGCCACGTGAAGATGGTGATGATTGATTAGTTCAGGTGTGGTGGCGGACGGTGGTAGTACGCGGTGGCGATTTCGTCGGAGATAGTGTTTAGATCCCGCAGTAGCTTTACTGGTCTTCCGAGACAGTTCTGATGAAAATGTGTTTGAGAGGTGGTTACATGAAGTTAAAACCCCTTCTCATTTTTTACAACTTATCAAATATTTACAAAAAATATTGTCATTGTGTGTTAGTTGCTCCTATGATACTTGATACTAATGATTGAATTGTTACTAGTTGTTACTTGTTAGTAATTGTTCAACACTTGGTGTTGATGTTTGTTAGTGTGTAGGTGTGTGAATTCGATCTTTTGCTATCAATTGGACTTCGGTCAGATCACAGTTGAGCTTGAAGAAGCTCAAACGCTCGAACATGATAAAGTGATGAACAGTAACGGTAAATTAACACAAGCAACGATGGAGAATCACGAATCACACGGATATCAAAGTGAACTCCTCAAATTATTGAATGATTGAAAACCGGTTACAACGCTCCTAGACTCAAGTTTGCAACTGGACAAAGCTTCGTTATTGTTCTTATTTTTTGTTTCAGAAGCAGACATGATCGACACACACACAAATATATAGACATAATGTGCAATAAGTATCTATAGACTTTTTACACATTCTGGACTTTTCGCGGAATTAAACTTATACGTTTTGCACAAGTTATGCAAAAAGTCTCATATATTTCGCAGTTCACAAGATAAACAGAATTGTCAATACAATCTTATGAAACAACCTAAATCTTGACCTTACAACTACCCTAGTAATAAGATAGACCATAAATTTCATTAGCCCTTTCAGCTGAAATTAACTGTTTAAGAAGACGGGTTTGCTGTTTGAGAGGTCTGAATCCCCCTAAAACAGAAATGAAGTAAATCTCGTTAGGTTGACGACGAATTCCATTGGGATAATTGAAAGTCCTCTTAATGTTATTCCCTGAAATTGAAGTAAATCTTGTTAGGTTTGTTGTTACTCTTTTCTTAAGCATAAGTACACAAACTGCATCTTTTCTTAAATAGGTTTGTTGTTACTCTTTTCTTAAACCCCGAATCTTAGATTTTTAACAAATTCATGGACACAAAATGTTCAAAATTAGCATACGGAACTGAAATTATAATGGCATTTTTCAGCAACCGCATACATAAAAAAGAAAAAGAACTAAATTGGGAATAATACATCATTTCACATGTTAACCGAGGCAAAATAACTCCAATGTTGGGACGAACACAATGCTTCTTTGGATTCGTCTTATTAACCTGTATAATTAGCATAAAAGTGTCAAAAATATCCAAAATTAGAGCATGTGTAAGATCCAATAACCAAAATCTAAAAATCCTTAATTCATAAACATCATGAAATTAATCCTTGTTTCGCAGGGCTAAGGATTTCAACATCATGCTCGATGATATAGCAATTACTCACTTGTCGTACGGTGGTGAGTTCTCGAAAGTTATGGAACAGAAGGTGTGGCTCTGTAAGAGGCTGAGCGGTCTAAGTGTGTTGTTGCTAAGGCGGAGCAAGAGAGGCGCTGCAATTATCAGGACCGTCACACCCCAACCGACAACGGAATACGTCAGGGCGCGATGATTGTCCAGTTGCACACAACACTATTAATATGGCGATATTCTTAATCATCCCATTTCATCAATACAAATAATACATAATTCAATTCATGTATAACACAACAAGGTATGACAAATTATCTCTATTAATTAGGTCACACTAAGTCAACATGCATCCTATGGCGTCATCATCATGAAATCATCTTCTTGCAAGGGGTCCTACAACA
>JBCNJP010000007.1:108531962-108692689 GCA_039602395.1 Deinandra increscens subsp. villosa | reverse complement strand
CCTCATTTCAACTTATAAAATAATTATAAAAGTTATGTTAATTATTCACCTTAATAATTATAAAAAATATGTTAATTATTCACCTTAATTATCAATTTTTATTAATAATAAAACAATTATTAATTTTTTAGTTCCAAATTAGTTAGTCACCACGTTCACCGTGCACGGTCGCCACGACCGTCCCAAATACTCGAACATCACATTCGTCAATGTCACCGTACATTGGTTGCCATGAACGGTCGGGAGACCGTTATTGCCCCTCGTGTTTCTGGACGACCGTTTTTTAAAATTGAAAGACATACCTACTTTTTAATCTTTTCTTGTATAAACACCCACATCTTTTAAAATCATATTAATCTTCCCTTATATAATAACCAAGGTTTTTTAACATCCAACTTCCCTTATATATCTAAAAAAAACTTTGAACTCTTTCCCTATGTTGAAATCAGTTGTTTGGTTTTCAATAACAATTTGTCTTAAAGAGATTTTATCTTATTATCCATTTTGAACGCTAAGTTCAGCCTTACAAAGTCAAGCGAAGTAATGCATATGAATCGGGAGTAGCTGTGGTTCGCCACTGCTATTTTGATATCTTTGACATTAATATCTATAATTTTTTTGTAATACAGGGTATCGAAGAAAACCAACGGTTGTCAAACAAGCTGTTGATGTGTGTGGGGCTGACCGATCCAAAAACACTAAATGTGTTCAGCAGCAAAGAAGCATTAAAGTTAACACTAAAGTGGATGAAGGTTTCCATCACGTGCCGTGCAAAAAGGGTAACTTTGTCACCCAAATTTGTCAGTTTCCGCCAGCCTTCAAATCAACAGTTATCTAGGTGCTAGCTGTTTCATAAACGGTGTTTTACAATGTCACCAGCTACTTATAGTGACGTTGCATTTGAGAAAGGAAAAATTATTTATTTACATTTATATTGCTTTAAAAGATTTAATTACAAAGTCAGCGAAGTAAGGCATTTGAATACACTTTTAGGAAAATACACATTGCGGCTAGATGGGTATTCAAATCAATGATGTGATTTCACTATTTTCGAAGAAAACTTGGTGACATCGCACAATTTGTTTTGAATATGCATCGAGTCGCAATATCACCGTGTTTTCATAAAAATGTTTTGAAATGCATTACTTCGCTTGACTTTTTAATTTAAATATTTTAAAACATTATAAATGTAAATTTATAAAGGGACAAGTATTGTATATTAATTGTTGTATTAATACTAAGGGACAAGTATTGTATTATTAATTATTGAGTAACTTTTATTTTTAACTGTTCTAAGTTGTATGAGATGTAATTTTTTTAATTTTAATGTTGCTTAAATTTTGTTAATAACACATACATATTTTAATGTCACAGTCGTTATCCCTAATTAACTCGGATAATTAATAAAAATTAAAACAAAAATTAAACATCACATTACATTAAACAAAATACATAAGAAATTTAAACAAAATACATATATAGTAAAAAAAACAAAATACATAGATAATTAAAAAAATAAAACTAATTAAGGTTTCAGAATCGTTTCAAAATACCCCAAGCTTCAACATAAGTAAATTTATTATTGTTGAAACGTTTGGAGTATTCTTTAAGTGCCCGTTCCAACATTTTATCATCATCTGTGCCTAGGTTTTCGTGCATGCACTCGTACACATCCCTAAAATTCATAACCTTTAGCTTAATGTCACACCGTTTTGACGTGAGCAAGTCAGTTGTACGATAGGTTTCTTCACTCTCCAGCAACATATGCAAATGTAAATTACCCGTTTCCAAAACTCACCATTGGCTCGTGGCCTTGTCTCACCACGAACGTCGACCCATGTCGTAGCCAACACAATCTCCTCAGCCTTTGTCCATACAGTCCCACATTTATGACTGGATGACAGGAGCGAAGTGGAAGAAGTTGCAGTCATTATGAGGAAGAGTTTGTGATGATATGCAAGTGATAGTGTAGGTATGCACACTCACTTGTATTTATAATGGTGTTGACTGTTGAGGTATTCAATTATTAATTTAAACATAAAATTATAATTTTAATATTACCAAAATAATTTAACCGTTAATAATTAATTTTAATATTACTAATATCCCATTAATCAAACCATAAATAAAACATAAATATTATAATAAAGATGCCATAACATAAATAAAACGTTACAATAAAGATGACATAAATAAAGATAGAATAAAGATGTCATAATAAAGATGCACAATAAGGTCAAATGACGACTGCCATTGGAAATAAGTATTATGGCATCTTTATTGTATCTTTATTTATGTCATCTTTATTGTAACGTTGTATTTATATTATGACATCTTTATTATAATATTTATGTTTTATTTATGGTTTGATTAATGGGATATTAGTAATATTAAAATTAATTATTAACAGTTAAATTATTTTGGTAGTATTGAAATTATAATTTAATGTTTAAATTAATAATTGAATACCTCAACATCATTATAAATACAAGTGAGTGTGCATACCTACACTATCACTTGCATACCATCACAAACTCTTCCTCATAATGGCTGCAACTTCCTCCACTTCGTCCCCGTCATCCGGTCATAAACGTGGAACTGCATGGACAAAGGCTGAGGAGATTGCGTTTGCCACGACGTGGGCCGACGTTTGTGGTGAGACAAGGCCACGAGCCAATGGTGAGTTTTGGAAACGGGTAATTTACATTTCATATGTTGCTAGAGAGTAAAGAAACCTATCGTACAACTAGCATGCACACGTCAAAATGGTGTGGAAAGGTTATAAATTTTAGCGATGTGTACGAGTGCATGCATGAAAACCTAGACACATATGAAAATAAAAGGTTGAAATGAGCACTTAAAGAATACTCCAAACGTTTCAACAATAATAAGTTTACTTATGTTGAAGCTTGGGGTATTTTGAAACGATTCTGAAACCTTAATTAGTTTTGTTTTTTTTATTATCTACGTATTTTGTTTCTTTTATTATCTATGTATTTTGTTTAAATTTCTTATGTATTTACGTATTTTGTTTAATGTAATGTGATGTTTAATTTCTGTTTTAAATTTTATTAATTATCTTAGTTAATTTGGGATAATGGCATTAAAATATGTATGTGTTGTTGACAAAATTTAAGCAACATTAAAATTAAAAAAATACATCTCATACAACTTAGAACAATTAAAAACAAAAGTTACTCAACAATTAATAATACAATATTTGTCCCTTAATATTAATACAACAATTAATATACAATATATGTCCATTTATACATTTACATATATAATGTTTCAAAATATTTAAATTACAAAGTCAAGCGGAGTTATGCATTTTAAAACATTTTTAAAAAACATGATGATATTGCGACTCGATGCATATTCAAAAAATTGTGCGATATCATCAGGTTTTTCCAAATATGTTAAATGATTACTGAATATTTATTATTGGATTAAATAGTTTTTATGAGTATCTCCAATGCTAATGTTATTTTAGTAGTTTCTTTCTTTGGTATCTTCCTTTTATTTTGGATACATTTTAAATGTGCTTTGTTACATGTGTAATGCTTAACCTACTACATATTGATGAATGTTTAAAAGTGGGTACAATTTTTGAAGAGGTTAAAAGTGGGTACAATTTTTGAAGAGGAATTTTAATTTGGGATTCATTTATATGTAGACGATGTGATTTTGATTCATAATTGGTCATCTGCTACTAATATTGATTAACATGCTTTTTGATAGCTTATTATTTTTCCAAATATGTTAAATGATTACTGAATATTTATTATTTGGTTAAATAGTTTTTATAAGTACCTCCAATGCTAATCTTATTTTAGTAGTTTCTTTCTTTGGTATCTTCCTCTTAATTTGGATACATTTTAAATGTGCTTTGTTACATGTGTAATGCGTAACCTAGTACATATTGGTGTATGTTTAAAAGTGGGTACAATTACAGTTTTTTAGAAGAGGAATTTTAATTTGGGATTCATTTACATGTAGACGATGTGATTTTGATTCACAATCAGTCATATGCTACTAATATTGACTTTTGCATTTTGACACGTGGAGAATCAAAGCAAGCACAACCGTATCTAGTTTGACCATGGGCTGTGTTGTACTTCCAAATCCGTCGAAGATCTTGACTAAAGACAAAATGGCTTGACTGTGAAAAAACGCGGGTCGTGCCAAATAAAGCACGGGATGTGCCTCTCTAGGATCAACCTATAAATACCAAGCGCAAGCCACATTTCAACTTGCTCATTTTTTTCTTCTCTTCTCTAGTTATTAGTTTTAGAGCCACTTCATTTAAAATTTGGTTAAATTTCTCAAGATTGTAAGATATTAACTTAATCAAAGTAGTTTACGTTTGTCTACGAGTTTTTCTTCTTTTGATTAACCAAATCTTTAAGTCAGCTTGCCTAAACCTTACACTCACTATGGGAAACAAACCTTTGGTAGGTTGGTAACATGAGCGCATTAAACACCATTAAGGTGTGTGCATGGATGCATTTGAAAACTATTTTTTTATTGTAAGTTTATTATCGCCCTTAATGACATCACGTGCGTTGTGTATTATGGACCATTCACACCCTCGAAAGCGTGTTAATCGGTATGTGACAAACAGTTAGGAGATGAAGATTTGTATTGACAATGATTTACACCCCATGGAAAGTAATGCATATGTGTGCATTATGTCTATGTAAACAGAGCAAGGGGTACGTCGCGACAACAGTATAAAGGTATTGAGTTTGCCATTACATACGTCCCGATTTTAGTATGTTGGTGGACTTGGCTTTAATTACGATGGAATGCGTACGTCGCGGTAGTGGTATGTAGGCAGAGACGGGTCACGACTCCTTATAAAAGTTTTTTATTCAATACAGCAAATCGGTACATTCCGAGCGTGACAATGTTTGGTCGGGTAGGTCATGGTCCCTGCGACTGAACGACATTAATAACACACCATTTATGCGAAAGGTCAATCTTAAGGGAGGGGTTGTGCACAATAAGGTTACTAAATCCACCTTCGACGAGTCATATCAAGTGATATTATCTTTGATTAATTTTAACTAACTTCATTTTTATTTATTTTTCTTTTATTTTTATCTTAAAACCCCGTTTTCTCAACTAATAGATTAAGTTAGACGTTGACAAATATTTTGAGTACAAAGCTCTTGTGTCCTTGGACAACATCGGTATATTACCCTCACTATATTATACCTACGATGGGTGCACTTGCCCGAACGTGTGGTGTATGTGCTTTTGCAAAAAAATAAAAAATAAAAAATTAAATTAAAAAAGAAGTCAAAATTTGAGGTTAAGGTAATGTTGAATGCATCATAGACTAATGTATATGATACCAAATACCAAATTGTAAACTCGTAGAGCGTCGGATCTAATGATTTGTACACGGAAATTGAACCGAAAGTTCACCGAAAACTAAAAAACGTGAAGAACATGAAAGCTAAATTAAACTCAGTTTATAGTTCAAATCTATCAGTGATTACATGATAAAAACTCGATGATACCTTCTAATCACAGATCTAAAACAAAACAAATCAAAACCTCTCCCCCTCAAATATGATCTCAAGTAAACGGTTATAGAGGTCTTAGAAATGGAACTTGGGTATCGAAATGGATGATACTGGCCGTAAGGCGAGTAAAAGAGTAGATCTCATCTAGAATGTTGTTTTGGCTGGTATTAACTCCCGTAACTCTTAACGGAACTCGAGTTACGTCAGTTTTAGTGAAACAACCAAAAATCACATTTTCTAGTTGAAAACTAGTCAGAATGCAAAGTTACTGAATCAAGGGGTAATTCAGATAACTGATTTGCTCTTTGAGATAGATTTCTAGTACGTTGGGTGAAGGTTCGAGAAACGAACTCAGAGTTCCAAACGAATCAACGAACCCACAGTTCGTAACACTTACTAATGAACCAGCGAACTTCCAAACGAACTGTCTAACGAACCCAAGTAACGAAGTCAACCACGAACTGGTATGCAAACCAAGAAACAAACTGGATGACGAACCCGGGAATAAACTCAGAAACGAAGTGGCAGTTTATCCAACAAAGTGGCACTTCGTGGTAGTTATTCACGAACTGATAGACTAACAATGAACTCGACTTGAATTTTTCAAAAAAACGACCCAAATTCAGATTTTGATCGAATTTCTTCACTCAGACACTTTTGTTAGATACAAATATGATACAGGAACGTTCGATTGAGCAAAAACCGAACGAAAACGTGAAAAAAAACTTATCTAACACACGTTTTATGTCTCAAAATGAACAAAAACGGATAGATCGGACCATAAAAAGAACCAACAACTCTAATACCACATGAAAAAGCATTTACGGATCATTTCTAGGTCGATAAAGATAAGAGACGGAAGCTTTGTCATTAATCGGAGTCAAACGGTTACAAAAACCGAAGGAGAATACATCGTTTAAGCACCGGGGAAGGTCGGACATAACCTCCCCTCTCAGACACACAGATCTGGAACAAATGACCAAAAACTTAGCTTGAATCACGAAATCGAAACTATTTATACTCTTGAATACCAACGAACTGGAGAGACTAATGATGAGTGGTATAAAAGTGAATATTATTTAATATTAATCACCCCGTAAAACACATCAATTTGAGTATAAAAGATATTAATATAAATAGTTTTGATGCTTAGATTGTTATGGTGTAGATGAGCTAAAATGATATAGTTAACTTGAACATGAGCTATAAATATTAAACGAGTTAAATTTTCTGTATATCTTATAAGCTTGTGGCTTAGAGTAATTAGATTAAATGGAAATATTAAAAGGAAACACAAGAACTAAATTATTTGTTTTGTTGATTTTGTGAAACATGTGAGAAAATAAATCAAAATAGCATTTGTGGATGAATGTGATCTCAATATTGGAAACGTCCACATGGGTCTAGAAGGTGGGCCAACTTAAATCATAAAGTTTGAGCTAATTTGGGGAAGCTTGGTATACGTAAGCAACCAGAAGGCGGTGTATTTTTTGTGTTTGTGGGTTTGCGCAAACAATAAAAGGGAGGTTCCACATTCGACATCAAAAAATAAAAAAGTTCGGAGAAGAGGGGGTTCGCACGGACGGAGGTCAGAAGCTTACGGACGGCAACAGTGGGAGGCCCTTAGGGGTGTTCGACGGCAGAATCATTCCAGAAGGCCCTAGGATCAATTTTGATTAGTTTTTCTTTAGTTTGAACATGTTCTTGATGTGTACGATGTCCGGCTAAACCCTTCGTGATTACTTGGGTGAACGGTTAGTTTTTTTCTGATTTTTATTTAGGGTTTTTAATTATTAGATGGGAATTTGATCCGTGACAATGTGTTAATCTCAGTTTATTTGATTTAATCGAATTACTTTTATCATTGTGTGTGCCCCCGCTCCCGGACTACCTCTCTGAGCATATCTCTAGGACTATACTAAGTACGTGTATGATAATCAGTTGGTTGGGTTAATTAAACGTTGAAATAGTCATGTCTATGTGATTTCTAGGTTAGACTCCCGAGTGCAAATCAGTAATTCACTAATCCGGATCCTAAAGTAATTACCTTTTAGTAATAATAATTGCAAGTTCATTAATTTTTAGGATAATTAGTTAAAGCGTTCAGTTTAGCTTTGTAATCAACAAATCCAATCAAAACAGCCAAGATGCACTTTAGTTAATTAATTAGGTTAAGTTAGTTTAGTTCTAGTTTAGGTTAATTCAGATTAGTGACAGTAGTCTGGATTTAGGTAGTTAACTTAGTTAGGTAATAAAAATCTAAGTCACTAATAACCACCAACTCCCCTGGATTGATACCCGACTTACCTTGTCTATAGGTAGTTAGGATTATTTGTATAGCGGTCGCGACAGCCGTTATCGAATTGGCGCTGTTGCCGGGGAGTACGTGCGCTTATTGGTGATCTTTAGGTTATTTGTGTTCGTTAAATTTTTCTTGTTTTTGTCTTTTTTTCCAAAAATTATAAAAAAAAAATCCAAAAAGATTTTTTTTTGATTTTCTAGCAAGTTTAATTTTTATTAGTTTTGTTTAATTTAAAAAAAAAGAGTTCATAAAAATCGTCCAAATTGCTAATTTTCTATTCCATTGTGTTTATTATATTTTTTCGATCAGTGCTACGCAGTTGGTTTTGTTATTTTTTACTGTGTGCAGGTAATTTGAGGATTATCATGGGGAAAGAGGAAAAGTGTTATAATTGTGGGAGTCGCTTTCATCAGATAAAATTTTGTCCAACACTGTCCAGCGGGATCAGAATTGTGGAGGATTCAGAGGATGAAGAGGAGTATGAAGATTCATATTATCCATATCAAGAACCTCGCTCATCCTACTATCAGGGATATGCTCAACCAGGGGAGTGTGACTATTTACCACAAAATATATATTCTAATAGTCATGCATTTAATGTCGCGTCTTTTTCAGGTTACCACGAGGGATATCAAAGTAATTATGCTCAGTCATCGTACGGGGTTCCGTATGAGTTTAACCATGGGGCTAGAGATTCGTGCTTCTGCTGCAGCCAAGTCCACATAAATGAGGATTGCAGTGTATTTTGGGAGGACCCAGACTATTGGAAGGAAAGAATCAAGGTTGATAAGTATTCGATTCCATATCAAGGATACGACCAAGGCTATAATCAGGGTTATTATGATCAAGGATGGTACCCAGAGAGTTCATACAATCGAAGTGAAGTTCATGAGGATTCATATAATTATGAGGATCAACAAACAGGCCAAGTCAATGAAATTAGTGCTCAATTAAATGACATCTTGGAGGAACTAAAGAGAATGGAGAAAAAATTTGATATCCAAGACGAGGGGCAGAAAGGACGCAGCCCTAGGCTGCTAAACAAGCAACTCATTCCAATCGGAGACTTCGACCAGAGCCAACTGCAACACTCAGGGACAAATTTCTTAGTCTTTTTCTTAGTTTTTAATAAGCATTCGACTTGTGATGTCTGGCTAATCTTTTTGTAACTACTTTGGGTGAATGGTTAGTTAGGGTTGTTTTAAATTAGGGTTTTTTATGTTATGGGTAAGATTTGAGATTGTGACACTCATTTAATCTTAGTATTTGTTTGTTTTAATTTGTTGCTTGTTATTATCGTATGCGCCCCCCGCTCCCGGACTACCTTTCTAAGCATAGCTCTAGGACTATCTCTAGCAAGTACGTAGTAACTAGTAATTAGGTTAATCAAACTGAATACGGTTATGTCTATGTAATTTCCAGAATAGAAACCCGAATTAATAAACTAGCTACCTAACAGCCTGAATCCTAAAGTAGTTACCTTTGTCATCATACGTCTTGGTTTTATTAATCTGTAGTTTGTTAGTTTAAAATCAATCAATTCACAGCCAAGAAGCAATTTACATTTTCTGTCATTAGGTTTAAGTCATTTAGCATTTAGTGTAGTTAATCTGAGTAGTGACAGTACTTAGGTTAAGAAAATTAGAGTCGCTAATAACCACCAACTCCCCTGGATTGATACCCGACTTACCATGTCTATAGGTTATTTAGGATTATTTGAATAGCGGTCACGACACCCGTTATCAAATTGGCACCGTTTTCGTTATAAAATACTTAGCTTGAATCACGAAATCGAAACTATTTATACTCTTGAATACCAACGAACTGGAGAGACTAACGAACCCACAGTTCGTTGCAAAGAACCTGCAGTTCGTTACTTGTGAACCTCTAGTTCGTTGTTCGGGTTGTGTAACAGCCCAGGCTCGTCGCAACCAATATATTGTCCGCTTTGGCAGTCGGCATGCCCTCAGGCATCCGCCCCTCACGGTTTTTAATACGCGTCTTGGTGGGGGATGTATCCACACCCTTATAAAGGAGTGTTTAGTTCTCCTCCCCACCCATGTGGGATGTTACATTTTGTGACCCTATGAACATCTTCTAAAACTCTAGTCTGTTTGACAATTCGAACAGTAACGACCACCCAAGGTTTATGTTCTAACACAAATGATGTTCGTTTAAACTTTGGTCATAGTAGTAATAAGGAGCATTATATGTTATACTTAGTACAAAAAAAAAACTAAAACTACTATGAGAAATAGTCTAAGAAAGATGGGTAATTTTGAGCTATCATAAGATTGAGAACCTCTTAGACTCATCATACAGTTAACTGTTTTGGCCCTTTATGTACATCTAAATGATAGTAGGTGACTACATTGTAAACAGATAAAACCGCTCAAAATAATCAATTGGCACTCAAATTGCATACAATAATGGATTAACAACATACCAAATCATTAGGTGTCATATAGCTAAAATGATTCTTTGATCTCTTGCCTCATATATGGAGTTCACTCATGATAGTGTGCTTAAGGCTCGTCTTAAACCCATAACAAAGTAAAAAAATATTACTTGTGAAGTAAAAACTAAGATACCACCCCTAGCAGTCAAATAATTGTTCTTAATACTTATTTAAAAAAAATACTTAGACATAATTACTCCTATTGTAATTAACAACGTGGTAAACTTAAGACCATAAACTGATAACTATTAATTATAATCCTAAAGTATCATCGAAGCGATTAACGACATCAAACAACAAAACCAGCAACATGTATAAAATAAGGGTCAACTACGAATAGTAGATGAGTAAACATAGGTTTATATATAATCATAGGTCATAACATGTGATTAAATGAGTACAATGTAGCACAAGTATGGTAAACATGTAATGAACTAAAACACATGGGGGTCGAGGTGCTCAAGCCCTCGGCATTTAGGCTTTCAATCACCTGGCGCCAAAACCAGGCAGACTAGGTGGGTTGCAACACAAACGGATCCATTGTTGTAACACCGAGTCAAATAAGTTAATGAAATACGTCTATGAACATGAACATGAACATGTTCCACAAACAAAGAACAATAAACACAACCAAATCCATAGTAATGATCCATACAAGTTCACAAGAGCACATAGAACAACACATAATTCGCATGTAGTTTATAGAATTATAGATCAAGAACATGAGTTTGATACGGTACATGTTGCACCCCAAAACTTTAAAAGGAAAAGGGGCTATGAATACTCACCTGATATGGAGACACAATTGAAAGAATGACACCAGGAAATGGTTCGACCCGAAGACGACCTTGACGAATAGATGAGATAGATGAAGAATAAATAAATAAATAGTTTAATTTCATGGCACGACCGACTTGACAACTCGATGGTGATTTGATGAGGTGATACGTACGTTATGATAGATGGGTCAATCCTAAAGCTAAAGGTATAATCATATGATTCAATATTAAAGTCAACATAAGTCAAACTAATTATCATGCATCAAGATATAACATTTCAACCAATTAAACCCTAGATCTATCATGGAAATCCTAGATCTAGACATGTTACATCATGGAGTCAATGGATCTAGTCATGTCTAAGCATTCATGGCATGGATACATACATACCTAACCATACATGGCATGGATCTATACCTCCCATGGAAATAACATCTACACTTGATGAAGTGAAACATAGATCTAGTTCTAAATATCATTCATGATATAGATCTAGTCATTTTAAATCATGAAAATCAAACCTTGATGATCAAACACATGGATCTAACCCTAGATAGCATACATAATGATGATCTCAACAATTCATATCCTCAAAATCATATCTTGATGGTTAATTTCATAGATCTGGCCCGAAAAGTCATGCATGATATAGATCCAATCAATCAATAGCATAAAAATCCAAACTTAATGTACAATTCCATAGACCTAGTCCTAAATAGCATGCATATCCAAGATCTCATCAATTCCAATCATAAAAATAAAGTCTTGATAATCAAAACCCTAGATCTACAACATAGCAACATGCAAGATCATAGATCTAGCCTAGTTTCAACATAAAGTTTCAATCTTTGACATGGATTCCATAGACCTATAGATTATCAACATGAAACATGAAGATTTAACCCTTACATAATAAAGTTGCAAAATTTGAACAATTACCACATAGATCTATTATCATGCATCAATTATAACATAGATCCAAACACTAAAACACATAAAGTTCAGATCTTGATAGAGAAGGAAGAAGGTTTTAAGGTAGTAGATGCATAGTTTTGAGATTACATACCGAGAAGGGAAAACCGACACCAATTTAGGCTAAAATCACCAATCTTGAGCTTGGAATCTTAAAAAATGGAGGTCTTGGGAGATCTCAGCCGTTTTTGGTCGTTTGGGAGTGATTTGGGGTGAAATGGGGGGCATGGAGGCTTAAGATGGCTTTATAGGGGGTTTATTAGGGTTTTTGCTGGAAAAACCTGTCCAAGCGTATCACTTGGACATGGTGTTTCTCCAAGCCATACGCTTGGGGCACGCCCAAACCAAAGTCTTACCGATTTCACCGTTTTCGCTCTAGTTTCTTTGTTATTCGTCGATTTCGAGTCCCGTTTTCTACGTTTTTCATTATTTTTCATTCTCCATCCTCCGTCATATCAAACACATTTAAGCCAATAAAAGTAAATATAAACATTCCATATATTGAATTATGATCAAACATTTAATCAAACATAACACGTTTTGGTCGGTTTTGACGTACGTATCAATTTTGGGCAATTCATCAACGTTTCACGACTCAATTAAGTGTGTGATGACTTGTAACATGATATATGATTGTTAGAATCATAAATATGATGAAATTGACATACGATGCCTAAATACGAGATTCCCGTTATGCGTCGAATCGCGTACCGAAATCATGTAAAAACCCGAACTAGCTTCATTTTCATTTCAAAGTATCCAATTTGAATCCAATTGATTTTAAGTAAGTATATGGTTTCGAAAAATGTTTATAGATCATTTGAAAGCATTATTTGTGCCCTAAATACCCGAAAATTCTCCCGGTACTTAACAATTTGCAAATCGAGAAATTGCGAAAACTCAAAATGGGTCGGGATTCACAACTGCGTAAAATACAAATGTTACATTTTGTTGTTTGGAGAACATAAGGTTAATCTCGTATATATAAATATATAAACAAAAATAAACTTATATGAATTTTCAAATGGTAAAACTGAGCAGGCAGATGTTACAAAATTACTCTAAAAGCAAAAATTAAGATGCTATCCCAACTAAATTTCACTACAAATATGAATATTTAAACTTGGAGATATATTTGCTAAATGTGAATGAAGCAATTTGAGATTAACGCTTTTGTAAATATAAAAAAGTCCCTAACTTGTTTTAGGTTTCTTTCTTGGGGTAAAAGTAATATCCTCGGGAGAGGCAGATCGGGGCTGATCGGAGGCTTCGGGGAAATCGGGAACTTCACTGCGGTGGTCTCGGGGTCACCGATCGGGGCTGGGCTTTGGGGTACCGAGACCGAAGAGAAGGGTGGTGGGGAGAGAGCCGTTGGCGGTGCCCCCCCCCCCCCCCTCCCAAACGACTATTTTGACATTTTAAAAAAAAAAAAAATTTTCAAAAACACACTATTTTAAACCCTATAAATACCCACTTCTTCCAACCTTTTCCTCACACTTTTTAACTACTCACTCTCTCATTTTTTAAACACTACCACCCTTCATTTTTTAAAAATGACTTTCACATCCGATGAATCGTCCGATGAAGATGTCACTTTCTTCGGAAAAATGATGTTCGAGATAGCTCGAGAAGAAGAAGCCGAGAGTTCAAAGCCAATTCGAACACGCAAGACGATTAAAAGAGAACGTCAAGAGGCTCACAATCGGCTCTTTAACAACTATTTTGCGGAAGGGGCTCTATTCGAAGATAAGTTTAAACGTCGTTTCCGTATGAATAATTTATGTTATGCTTGTAATTTTTTTTTATAAATTTATGTCATGCATTGTAATCTTTTTTTATTTATTTTAATGAAGCATGTTTTATTTTAGTTTTTATTTAGTTTTTATTTAAATTGTTATAATTAAAAATTAACAAAAAAGTGATTGGGGAAATGGGGAAACCATTACCCACAAAATGGGGAAAAATGGGAAGGGATGGGGAATGATGAGGTGGCACCAAAAATGAAGTGAGGAAATGGGGAAATGGGGAAACCATTACTCTTAACCTTAGTAGCATACCAGTTATCAAATTTATGACAGAAATGGGATTAGAAAAATTAAACATATCAAAAAAGAAGCAAAAGCATAGTAAATCAATACAGCCCCCAAGACTACTAATTCCACATCGAAACACGCTTCAACTAATCTTGTTAGGAACGATTGATAATTTGAAAAAAAAAAGAAATGACATGTGCCATTTGTTAATTAGTCTATAGGGGTGAATAAGACGTGAAATTTGTAGAATTTTATATATACATAAGCCGTTTTAAGATTCATACGCGTATAATCTAATACGCCTTTAACTTAATACGCGTATTATGCGTAACATATGATTCATGAGGTTCATGAGCGTTACTAAAAGACTTTAACTGTAATAGGGTCATTGTAGCTAGGTTTAACATGAGCAGCAACTACATTCATAAATCTTACATTGACCAATTTCCGGATCTTATTTGCAGATAATAAATTTCTACATTTTCCTTACATATATACAATATATAACGCTTACATCCATAAATCTTTACATTGACCAATTGCCAGATCTTTTTCGCATGTAATAATTTTCTACATTTTACTTGTATTTTCCTTACATATATACAATATATAACGGTATATTGGGCTTGCTTGATCCTGAGTCACATGGGAGGGTTTACGGGCTTGTCCGGTTCCCGCCCGATGGTGTAAATGGGGGGCGCTCCCGGGTTCCCTCGCTATGAGGCTCGGACTCGGGACAGTGGGTAGGTCCAGAGTAACCAGTCCCGATACACCGCTAAGCCAAATTACCGGCCGTTCAAAAAAATATATATATAACGCTTAATATAAAGGAATAATCTATATACAAAAATAGTAGATTTGGACTAATGAGAAATGCTAATCAAATATCCCAAGGAACACAGAATGAAGAAGCAAAGAGAAACAAATCACATGTAAAATGTATTCAAAATAAGAGGAAGATGCCAAAGGAAGAAACTACTAAAATGAAATTAGCATTGCAGATTTCTTAAAGACATAATATCGATTGTGAAGATTTCAAACTTACACAGATCAGCTTTAACAAATTTGAACACAAATGTGATATAACTAAAATCACAAACAGATTAAAAAAAACAGGTTACAATCTCAATACAAATGTCATGAAAACAAAGTCACAAAAAACCATATAACCAAATGAAATATAAACAAAATTTGGTACAAAAGGAAAATTCCTTACAACATTTTATGTAGAGAATTTTATTAGTGCATTTAAGAAAGAGATGATGTTTTCATTTTTTGTTCTTTGGGATATTTGATTAGCGTTTCTCATTAGTCCAAATATGTTATTTTTCAATATAGATTATTCCTTCATATTAAGCGTTATATATCGTATGTGTGTAAGGAAAATATAAAAAGTTATTACATGTGAAAGTTATAGAAGTTTCTCATTAGTCCAAATATGTTTTACAAAAAGCTATATACGCGTAAAGTTAAATGCATAATACGCGCATCAATCTTAAACGATTGTTGATGTATATATAAAGGTCTACAAATTTCACTTCTTATTCACCTCGATAGAGTAATCAACAAGGTCAAAAAGATCAGAGGTCATTTCTTTTTTTTCAAATTATCAATTGTTCATAACAAGATTAGTTGGATCACGTGTTGTCGCGATTTGTTTTTGTTTGATGTCGTAAATTATATCTATTATATTACGTACGACATATACTAATTCCATATTTACATGGTGTAAGGATCAGTTTAACTCCTCGCGCGATATCAAAGTCTATAATCACCGTGCGGAATCAGGTGATTATAGGTGATTCAAGACTAATCGAAAATAATGTGAATGAGCAATGAAGAACGAGACAATAAACACAAACCATAAGAAGAAAACACTTGAATAAACACCTTGGATTGCAACACTTGGTTCGAAATTCTCTAAGGAGAATTTCGTGAATACTGATTAGCAAGAACACCCAAAAACAGCAACCCTAATCTTCTAATCTAGCTATCCTTATATAGGAAAGCTTATGCTTGTTAAACAAGCTACAAAAATCGGTCTATATGGCCTATATACGACCAACCCACAAGCCCACATAACCCACTAACATGTTTTAACCCATTTACAATTAGACTAGCCCAAAAGTAATTATAATGCAAAAGCCTCACAAATTATAGACTCTACAATATTCTAGACTCTATACATGGAATGTAGCAAAATGATGTTTTAAGATTACACATAATTTCATTCATGGAATGTACCAAAAAAATATTTGAAAAAATGTGCATATAACCTAATACGCGTTCAACTTTATATGTATATAATTTTTTATAATTTTTTTTTATAAATTGGATTCATCTATGATATATATCAATCTTTTTAATAGTATTATTTTGTTAAGTACGATATATACTAATTCCATGTATACATGGAATATAGCAAAAAGTATTTGAAAAAAAGTCACTATAACAGAAAGGGAGGAGGTGGGGTAGAATATTTGTTTAACTATCAGTTTTTTTTTTTACCAGTAATGATTTGCCGCAAGGCGTCAATGGATTAAAAACTAGTTTATTAACGTACCAAAAAACCCTTAAGTGTATTTAAAAATAATAACAATGTTTAATGTTTGAATCGACACATTCCTCCTCAATTAAAAAAATTATTAGTAATTTTAACTATCAAAATTTTAACTTTTTTCTAAAATTGATTTTTATGACACATGGATAATACATATTCGTTTCATACTCACCTTAATAAATTGTTTACTCATATTTAATTTCTTACTTTTTTTAACTACCACGAACTAACTTAATGAATTTACTAGGTTGTAGCTATACATTAATGCATTGACCGTCCAAACAACGGCCCAATTTGAACCTACAAAACGAAGCAAAATACTGGCTGGATTGGCTTTACTAATCATCTTCCTTAATATTTTCTTAGCATGTCATGTGTCCCGTCCAACTGCACAAGAAAATAAATGGATATCTTTTAATTTTAAATTCACAAGAGTTGTGCCAGTGTATTTAGCATTCTCGATACTTTTACCAAACTGGTTCACTTATGTTGGGTTTCCAGTGATATGCATTGTTATATGCATAGTAGAGTTTCATAACGAGCTACAATGTTGTCAAAGTTAGTCTCTACAACTCGTGAGCTACAAAGGAAGTTGTCAGAGTTAGTCTCGACAACTCGTTCGCCTATGGATGCTATTGTCTAATCAGAATCTTGACGGCTCATTTGGTTAATTTTATCATTATGTTGTTACGACCATTCATGTATTTTCATCTTTAAGGTATTACTATACATAAATATTTTTATCGAAACCTATTGTGATGATGTATCAAAACTATACCATGTCTTACCAGTTAAATGTATTGTCACTATATGTTAAAATTATAATATGGGCGATGACTATACATACTTGGTCTAGGCAAACCACGTAATTGGTCATTATCTAATGACAAAATAGAGTACCGAACCAACTATATACGGGTTGAAGTTGTATATTAATAAGCTGATATACTCAATTATGTCAACATATCAATATATTTTGTTGGCGATACATGCATGACCTACGGGAAAAAAGGGATGAACATGTCACATGGTGACTCACTGATCATGTGTGAAACAAGCACTTATGTGTTGGACATATTAGGTTGCAAATTTATGTTTTCATTTCGTGTTAACTGAGTTACGATGTCGCTTTTGATACTTAGGTGGTGGTGTATTTGACGCTGCATCCACAAACCTTTCGATCTAGCTATGGTCAGTTGGACCTGGAATAGCCACCGGGTGTATTGGCTAGGCATGTTTTTAGGTGCGGGTATAACACTTGTCATCTATATTGGCTCAAGTGTTCATGAGCATCTCCCAACCACAAATTACTAAGAATCAAATTGGAAGTCTTGGATTGTGTTGATGTTTGTTGGATGTGTTTGTATTTAGGTCTGATGAGAAGCCTTGTTGACTATGTACTCGAGTGAATAATTTTTATTGAACCAAGTTGAGAATTCTATTCAATTTGTGCAATTTTCAACCATCTATTATATTCATTTACCCCCTTTAGTTTTAATATGTAGTTGACTTGGAAGATGACGTAGAATAAGGAATTAAAAAAAATTACATGTCAGCATGTCACGTCATCATCTACTTAACGGTGTTAAAAAAGTTATGGAGGGTCTATTAACAAAATTGGATGAAAGTTGGGACTGGTGGAAAGGATTTTCAAATGTGGAATTATTGTCGGCCAATAGGTAAAAGTTGGGATTACTTAAATCCAATTTTCCATTATAATTTATAGTAAACAGATTATTTCCGCAATCCCTCCATCTTATCCTTCTTTCGTCAGATTATTTTGGACATATTAGGTTGCAAATTTATGTTTTCACTTCGTATTAACCGAGTTACTTTCGCTTTTGATACTTAGGTGGTGGTGCATTTGACGCTGCATCCACAAACCTTTCGGTCTAGCTATGGTCAGTTGTACATGAAATAGCCATCGGGTGTATTGGCTAGGCCTGTTTTTAGGTGCGGGTATAACACTTGTCATCTATATTGGCTCAAGTTCTCATGAGCATCTCCCAACCACAAATTACTAAGAATCAAATTGGAAGTCTTGGATTGTGTTGATGTTTGTTGGATGTGTTTGTATTTAGGTCTGATGAGAAGCCTTGTTGACTATGTACTCGAGTGAATAATTTTCATTGAACCAAGTTGTGAATTCTATTCATTTTGTGCAATTTTCAACCATCTATTATATTCATTTACCCCCTTTAGTTTTATTTGCAGTTGACTTGGAAGATGAAGTAGAATAAAGAATTAAAAAGAATTACATGTCAGCATGTCACGTCATCATCTACTTAACGATGTTAAAAAAAGTTAACGGAGGGTCTATTAAAAAAATTGGATGAAAGTTGAGACTGGTGAAAATGATTTTCAATTGTTCATTTGGTTACATAGACATAACCTAAATCAATTTATCACCACTAACTTAGAGCAGAATTCATATACTTGCACACTAAATGCATGTTCCTTAACTAATCTAACTACGATTGTACTGAGCACGGCTAGGTGGCGTATCGTAAACAACGTGTCAAATTAACGTGAAACCAAACACACAACTAAATCAAGAATCCCCCATACCTTTGTCGCTACAAGATGATTAGCCGAGCATGGTGGAGAGACTTGAATACAAAAAATCCTTTATCGCCGACCCCATTAAAGACGATGAATTGACAGCTTCTGTGAGCTGTTCTTCTCGCCCTACAAAACGCTAGTATTTATTAACCCTCCAAAAGCCCCATTTGTTGAACCCTCTTGAATCACTTTAAATTTTCTGTCCAAAACGCCCATGTACTGCTGCGTTTTTTTCTTTCCGTAACGCTGCCGTTTCTTTTGACCGACTCCCACTTAAACTCTCGGTGGACCCCTTTTTAATTTTCTTTGAGCCCATGAATAAAATAACTCAAACATTAAGAGCCCAACTACTGCCCAAGTACAAAAATTAATTCTAAGCCACCTTAGTATTACTTGAGTTTTCCATTTAGCACGTTTTGTTGCTGATTTTGTAGAGGCCATATTTTAGACTTCTAACTTTGACAAAGTTGAAACAAACTCATTTCTCCATCTCATGATTAAGGTAACTACATCTATTAAACTCTATTTTTTTCGTAACCTACAAAGCAACAAAAACAAATAAATTAGTACCCCTTGTAGTAATATTGGTAATTTAACTAAGAAATAATGGACAATAAAGTTTATATAAAATGTAGTGATGATTAGTAACCGATTTGACCCATTATTAACATATACTTTTGATACATCAACATCAACACCATTCCTTTCGATAAAAATATTGATATACGTATTAATACCTTAAAGATAAAAATACATGTAACAAAATGATAAAATTAACCGAACGAGCCATCAAGATTCTGATTAGCATCCGTAGGCGAACGAGTGGTCGAGGCCAACTTTCACAACTTCCTTTCGTTGCTCACGAGTTGTCGAGACTAACTTTGACAACTTCCTTTGTAGCTCCTTATGAAACTCTACTATGCCTGTAATAAGAATATCACTAAAAACCAACATAAGCGAACTAGTTTGGTAAAAGTATCGAGAATGCTAAATACACTAGCACAACTCCCATGAGTTTAATTTATTATCTTGTGCAGTTGGACGGGACAACTGACATGCATGCTATGAAAATATAAGGGAAGAGGATTAGTAAGGCAAATCCGGCAAGTATCTTGCTTCGTTTTGTAAAAACTGTATGCATACTATATAGTATCATAAGAATAGAGATTATATATTATATGTCCAATGTGAGTTGATCCTTGTTACTGCTCAAAGAGACAGGATATACATGAACCCATGACAAGATAGGTAGGGATGATAGGATTTGAACCCGTGACATTTTGTACCCAAAACAGGCGGGCTACCAAGCTGCACTATATCCCTTCCATTGGTCTACAATGTCATTGCAGAGAATTCATGTCTTGTATTGTACATCGTTATCGCTTCTATCAAAATCTAAGATTTTAATTTCTATATATTTCGTCTTTTTGGTCTCATTTAACATATAATAATAGTAAAATAGAGAATCTATATCAAAGAAAGAAAGGTCTAACTATTGGAATAGAGAATCCATACCAATAGGCCATTGGCCTAGCGATATGGTGTTTGGAGTTTGATGGCCCAGATGTGGGTTCGATCCTTAAAATGAGGAACTTGGTGGTTTAGGTGTAATAATAGGAGATAGGTGATACGGGCAGTTAAAAAAACCCTATTGGAATAGTCGTATCTATTGCGATTTGATCTATTGTGGTTAGTAAGATCGATGAATTATGTGAAGGTAAGGAAAAAGATGGATTCAAACCCTTGGTAAACAATAGCCTACATAGCAGTTCCAATGCTACGGTTTCAACCACTTGACCATCTCTCCTACATATATAGAACTACACGAATACAACATGAAACAAATGTAGTTTAAAGCACAAACGAACGCATTAATTAGCTATCATTTCATCCTCCTATTCACTTTATGTATGAGGTTACCACGGTTTTAGGAAGACATTTAAATAAGTTTAGCTCTTCTCTACGGTATTAAGGTACGGATTTCTGGTATTTTAATCGTAGTGTAAACGTTTTCATATCATCTTTATTAATTAGCTTACGGATTTTGACCATTTACTCTTGTAGCATTGATATATCTCGTTCTTGACGTCGATTTGATCTCACTCGTATTTGCTAATCATGCAACTCGCATAGTATTATTTAATCAATACTCTATAATACACTATAAAATTGTGATTTGTATTTACATCAGAAAAAATAAACATATTCTAATTTATTATTTTTAGCCACTCATATATAACAATATGAACTTCTATTAAAAGTTTCGGTGGTGGTGCTAGTGTGTTACACCAACCGCCACTACTTAGGTTATAACATGAATTACATATTAAAGTTATGATAAATCTAAATTACGATTTCTAACATGCAGCATGCTAATAATGTCAAATTAAATTGTTGAATAAAATTAAAAAAAAAACATATAATTAAGTATACGTTATATAATATATCTTTGAATATAAACAGTTGATAAAAGCGAATAGGAAATTCAGAAAAGTCAATAATCAAGAACCAAGACAACGACTTGAAAGACAAAAGAAAAAAGTCAATGATAAAAAAAGTCAAAGGTCAAACTCCTGAATCATTGTTGACAAATGAAAATCAAGACAAAAGTCAAACTCCTGAAGCTTCAGAAGACCCTGCCCCCTGCCTTCGCAAAAGCTCCCTAGCCAGCTCATGGAGATCACCGCCACCACCGCCGCCATCACCACCACCGTCACCGCCACCACCGTGTTGCCGGAGAGTTCCGGTGGTGGTGCTATCACTGAATTGAATGGGATCCACTTGTGGTCGTGGTTGCATGGACCATGGAGAAGATTGCATCATTGGATCAAAGAGTAGTGATAAATCGTAGTTGGCCGGAAAAGATGATGAGGGGATCATCGGGAGGTTAGCGATGGAAAATCCGGGCGGTGGAGGTGGTTGTTGGGGCGGCGAAGGTGGTGGAGGGAGTGGAGGAGCCTCTAGGGTTGCTAGGTGGGCTTTCAGGCAAGAGAGCTCAGCTTGTAAATTCATCACCTGTTAAAATCAAAATTCAAGATTTTACTATAAAATTAATAAAAATATAAAGAATTAATGAAAATGTGATAGAGTGATAGACTGATAGACAAGACTACCCCATAACAAGATGGCCTAAGTTTAATGTCCAAGGACAAAGTTTAATGTCCAAGAATAAAGTTTAAACCTAACTCAAGGTTAACATTATTGACCAATTTTGTTACCCATTTGTCCTAATGGTGTGTAGACGATGGTTAGAGCTTGAGAACCTTAAGGGTTAAAGTTTAAACCTAACTCAAGTAGGTTTTTCCAAGTGATGGGTTTCTTTATTGATGGTATTTATGGCCTTATGGGTGAGTCAGGTCTGGAGTGTCAGACCCAATATGGATGGTTGTAATCCCGTCTTAGAAAGGCTCACTCAGATATTGAAGATTTAAGGGTAGTTTCAATATCGTTTAAAAACAACTTTGATACTGATCACTAACTATATAAATCTTAGGTTTCTTAATTATACTATACTTTATAGTATATACAATCCCAATTTGAGGTGAATGGTGCTAGGGCATTATAATTACGTCAGGTGGCTTCGGTGGTTATTTGTCACATGGAAACATTCTAATATTTGTTAGTTTTTTTTAAAGGAGTGTTTCCTTTATAGATAAATATGTTAAACACAATATAATTAACAAGGGAGGTACATGATATAATAGGTAGAGTCGTGTAATTTTTAGATTCTAGATTTGATCTTTGGAGCGTTTGGATTTTAATTGTTTTTTTTTTTTGGTAATCTTTTGTTGTTTTTATTCTTTAACTTTTAGTTTTTTTTTTCGTTTTAGTTTCATATCATTGCGTTTATATATTAATTTTTTCTCTATCATTTTTATTTAACGTCGTTGTGTAGTCATTTTGTATTTGTATTTTCTTTACAATGCGCTTTAGCAATTCAATTGTTATGTCTAGCCGCATTATCTTTACCATAACGCACGGATAATATAATATAGTTACAACTAATTGTATTGTGGGTATCACATGATTGGTATTTTTTAAAATATCTATTTTATTTTAGGATACAAATAAATTAACAGAATTTTACTAATAAAATAAAAAATTATTTGAAATAATACAGTATAAAAATATTTCCTAAATTAAAAAGTGTAGAGATACAAAAGGAGAAATTGTTCCTTGGAAGCAATTGCAAATTAAAAACTAGAAGCTACATTCTAGATTCTCTGTTTGTTGATTGTACTCTTCATCCGTCACATTTCATCTCTCATCAAAATTCTTACCAAAACATTTATTTGTGCAAGTGATTTGTTTGGATAATACTCATTTGGTTTACAGTTTATAAAAAAGTATATGATTTAATTTTATTTTACAAATTTACCCTCACATCATACAAATGGTATTATGATTTTCTTTACGAAATGTCAAGTTAATTTTTACTATTTTTAATAGCAGATTTTATATAAGGCTTGAACTTTCATGCATAAGGTAAAACAACTTGGTTGATTAAAATCAAGTAATTATATTTATATTAACTATTAATTATTAATTATTATTATTACCACATATTACAATTTCAAGTTACCTTGATGATTGAGTTATATTATTTTATTAAGATATTATTATTTTAATTAATAAAAAGCATTATTTTATTCAACCTTTTTTATTCTTTAAGTAATATTATTATTATTATTATTATATATATATATATTATTATTTTTAATTAATTATTTCAATATTATATTTTATTTAATCTAAATCAACCCGGCAATTAGTTGCTCTTCAGTAATGCAATGGTTTTGTGTGTTCGCATTATCCCAGCGGTAACCTCCATTGATCACCAATTTTGTGTGTTCGCGTTATTCCAACAGTAACCTCCATTGATCACCAACAATTTTTATTATGCTTGCATATTACAAGTGCAATATTCGTGTTATCACAATGGTAACCTCCATTGCAATGGTTTTGTGTGTTCGCGTTATCCCAGCGGTAACCTCCATTTAGATTATTTAATTTTATAAGTTTATTTACTTTTTATATTTTTGTTTTGGTATATGATTTGGTCATAATTTTATAAGTGATTTTGGTAGTTCAATGTTTTCTTTTTTCGTTTTCCTTCACGCATCCTTAAAGCAATGTAATGGTTTTGTGTGTTAATTTGCGTTATCCCCACGTTAACCTCCATTGATCACCAATAATTTATGTTGTTACTGGTGTAACAATTTAACTATTTTATCTACCCGTGTTATCCGAACGATCCATTGAGATGCACGTCAAACTTTCAAATTTATGCACCTCCGCGCAACGCATGGAGGTTAGAATCTAGTATAATATACAAAGAAGAACAGCATTGCGATGATTTAAGTTAATTTTATATTCTTAAATCTCATAATACAACACCATATAGTGTTTATATTAGTTTACAATATTATATAGGATGAATGTTTAATTGAGAGACATAATAGTTGATTTTATAATATTTATTTACTTTTTTACTGAAATCTTATGTACATGACATTTTCAACTTTTTTTTACTTGAATAATCTTTAAAACTTTTAACAAATTTAGTCATTTAGACTTGTCCTACTAGTAGCTGGCAATGAGGAAAATACTCTAGACTGGGAATGGGCTCAGCAACTGCTATTAGCCTGGGCTCTCGTAGTGAGCTCTTTTTGCCCAGTAAATTCCCTACATGGATCAGAGAATTTAGATTCGATGAGATTAGATGAAATTGACGTAATTAATTAATTGAACATTTAAACCCGTTTAACAACCTTATTGAAAAGTTCTTATTGCAATTTTTTAAGTCACCTATAAACATTTGAACAAATATATAAATATATTTTTTGTATATATATTAATTAAAAAAGGTTTATACTTTTTCTAAGGAAATTTAAAAACATTATATACCTACATATAAAAGATAAAGTTGAGATTGGGTTATTTACAATTTTTTTTTTCATTTGGGAGTTTGATTATTTTGCTATTTTTTTAAATCAAATAATTAAATCTTTTATTTTACTGCAGTCAATTAGATTATGATTTTTTTATATAAAAGTATAATTTCTTTTAATTAAATCATAGATAACATTATTAATTGTTTTTAACCGAGTCGTGGTAATTACTTCATAAGTTTTTCTTTATATAATACCACTCTATTTTTAAAATATATTTTTTAAGTAGTTTTTTTATAGCGATTCATTGGTTTTAGTGTTAGTTTCACACCGTTGCCTTCAAGTATTTAATTTTTTGTAGTGTGATTTTAAACTGGATTTTAATGTTAACACAGTTACGTAGTCTTTTATATTTCCATTTTATTTACGTTACACTTTAACAATGCAGTTGTTTATTGTACCCACTTATCTCGTGGCAGCGCGTGGATAGCAAAATCTTGTTAATCATTAAAATATAATGTATATATAGGGTGTTATATCTTATTCTATTTTATAATACATTTGAGGATGAAAAAGATTGTCATTTACTTAACAAACAAATTAATAGTTTAAGGGGGCAATTGTTTTTATCCTTTATGTTATTAAATACAAAAAAAAAATAGTAACTGAAGAAGCAACCAATAGCGAAATTAATTTAGATATGTAATTACGTAACAATATTTAACTAAATTCTAAAAATCATTTGTATCTTATGTAAATATAAACTTTCTTTAAACATCTAAATCTATATGATACTTCACAAACTAATTGTTAAAATGTTTATCAATGCGTGTTGTGTTATTGCCGCATCACGCCGACACCCCATTAGTGTGTGTGTATATATATATATTATATAATGATTAATCTTAAAATAATATTAACCCGTGTAAAAGCCAATATATGACATGATGAATAGGCATAAAATGAGCGACAATTTCCTGAAAATGGTAAAACGATACTGATGCTTTAACGTGTCAAGGAAACATTGTAGTCCTGAGTAGTTGTAGTAGGCCCCAACCAAACCGCCCATTATATAATCAGTAAAACTAATCTCCTTTTTCTTGGCCGTACATCCCAAATACTTAATAATTATCTACTTGATATTAATTAAGCTTAAATGCTTGATTTATAATTAATAACTACTTGACTAAAAGACTTCCACTTTTTCCATTAATTTTAGCAACATCGCTCTATTACAATCTAGGCTTGCTCATGAATTTCACGAGACATGTTGAAACAGATAATAAGTAGAAAATGTTGAAGATGATAATTGAACTCTTTAAAGTTACATTTTCAGAATATAATAATTATAATAAGTGTTTGATTCATTTTAATATTTTAATTGAATAAATCAACCACCCTAATATATAATATTTAAATCAATAAATATTAGTAACTATATGTTACAAATTAAAATTTTAGAATGATTACATCAATCTTAAAATTATGAAAATTCAAACAATTTATATAAATATGAGTAAGTTAGTTAATAAATAATTTATGTAAATATATAAGTAATAAATAATAAATAAACATAACTAATTTTAATTAAATTAATGTTAAATATTTAATAAAAATAAGTTAACTAAAAATTAAAAAATTAAACAAATTAAAATTAAAAAATTTATAATATAAATGTAGATCAAATATATTATTTTAAATGGAGATATTGGTAAAACTGTATTCGATTACTTCATTTATAACTATCAAACAACACGAATGAATGATTTATTTCATTCTCACATGTAACCTTAAACCATGTATGCATGATGAATGGCAAATGATCACATTTCATGTCCCTCAACCATGCCATTACCTTGTCAGCATTCCATTCCACTGTTCATTCCATTACGACATACCAAACAGACCCTAGCTCTCACTTTCTTGCAAACTATACCTATCGATATATCGTACGGACGAAAATACAATACCTATTTTTCTAAGGTTTATCTGGACTTATAATAATTCCAAGTTTAACATGCTTGGCTTATAAATAACTACTCAAGTTTAACATTTACTCCCACCAGTCCCAACTTTAATCTTATTTACTGTCACCAATCGCCGCGTGTCATGCCAGCATCCGCTCACCAGTCCCAACCTGACGGATATGACCGGATCCTGGCATGACACGCGGGACTGGTGACAGTAAATAAGACTTAAAGTTGGGACTGGTGGAGTAAATGTTAACTTGGGATTATTATTTGCCAATATGTTAAACTTGGGATTATTAAAATCCATAACCCTAGAGTGTAACAAGTAATTTAGGTTTTTTATCAAATCAATTTAATGGTTAGATTTTATAAATTATAATTAACTGAAATCTGAAGGGTAAACTAGGGAATACATTTAATTACAACCCACATTCACTAATTTCTAAGCTCATAATAACTTTATATAATTTGTTATTTTTATTAAAAAATAACTATATATATCATAAAATTAGAAATTTTAGTATTCTTGTATTAATAAAGAAACATTGGTCTAATCACAATTGCAACAAACTATGCGTTTATACTATATATATGCATGTACACCATATGTTTATCTTTGTATAATATGTAGGTAATAGTACTTTAATACTTAAATACTCAAATATCAAACAAGAATTTGAGAAACTAAAATGGTGTGTTTCTGTATTATATTGCGAGCTAAGTAGCAGACATAAGGTTTAATTTCTTTTTTACTTCACATAGGTAAAATATATATGTTTAGATATATCTATATCGATCATCAAGTTATTTTTATCCAATTAGTTGATGTGATGGTATGTATGTCTGAATACATTTATTCAAATCATACGCTTAATTTGGTGTATTTTCTATCTATTTTCAACTCCTTTAACTTAAAAGGTTCAATTAATAAATTGATTACGTAATTATTTATTTACATATAGGTATTTTTCATATGTATATCTACACGTCGTGGAGTTATGTAGAGACTTTGTATTTTAGTTTTTTTTCCCACTTCTAGCAACTTATTTAGAGTTCACTTACATAACTAGTTATTTAACTATTACTCTTTTTGTTATCACTTGAATTGCATGTTTTAGTAATTCGATTGCTTGGACACTTCAGAAAGCGTGAACACACTTTCGGATTAAAATCTCGAGATTCGCTTAAGATTTCAATCGGATACGATCTGGAGATCTTTTCGAATTCGAGAATGGTTTTTGATCGTGTATGAACACCGAACCAGAAATTAGATTATGATCATACGTAAAAAACTGCATGAGCCTATTTGCAGTTATTTAGGATAACTGCAAATTCGGTTTTGAACAAATTACACAATTGGTCCCTAGACTTTTATTAATGACGTTTCGTGCCGAAATATAATCAGATGCAATTTCTGTGAACGACTTTTTGTCAATCCCGCACCACCGGACCTGACTTATATAAGTTAGAAGACGTATCGATCTATAGTTATTCCAATTATACTAAAATAACAACAATATGTTTATTCTATAGTTATTCCAATTATACTAAAATAACAACAATATGTTTATGAGTGACCAATAAAATTATAATCTTATCCCGCGTATAAAATCCAAGTTAGAACACTATATATTTAATATAGGTAAGTGTTATTGACACGCTAGAAAATCCAATTCCGCACCATCACTACACTCAAATCACACGTAAACAGTCGTTTGACAATATACTAAACAACCGTTCAAACTTGGGCGTCTATAAATTTCTAGCCGCTCTAAAGCGGATGGTTTAAGCGGTCGTATAAACCATATGCATGGGGATATTTTTTAAAACCTAAAGCAAACGAGTGTCCAAAGTGTTTCTAGACGGCCTTGTGAAGGTGGTGTGAGATTAGAATGGTAGTGTGGTAACATATCGCCCTTATAGGCAAAATATTTTCCTAATTAACTAATCAAATATATGAAAATTAGATAAGAACAAAAAAGTATAAGTAGGTGGAGGAGATGGAGGAATGGAACCTGCTGTTGAAGGGAAAAGAGGTGAGCAACGCAGCCATAGACGGGGTCTCGAAGCCTAGCCTGAGCTTCATAACATATGGTGACCACAGCATCAAGCCGTTTGTTCACCGGAACATGTAACAGGAGTTTGGAGACGTTACTTGCTCCAAACACCTTGTGTACAGCCGCAAAATGGGCTGCACCTTGTTCCGAATCAAAGTAGGGTGCGAATATGCACCCTGCCACACACTTTCTTCTCAAGAACTTGCATGCCCCACATGGCCCACCTATAACCACACTGCCGCCGCCACCGCCACCGCCACCGCCGCTGCTACTTCCGCCACCACCACCGCTTTGACTAGTGCTACTCATTTTGACTCACGGTTTCAAATTAATTTGAATGTCAGGTAGTTATATATTTATTAGGGTTTGTGTAATTGTGTGTGTGGAGAGAGAGAGAGAGAGAATTTAGGGTTTGATGGGTGTGTTTTATGAGAAATTTGAAGACTTTAAAGGCACGAATTGAAGAAGCAAACACCCAAAAAAGATTGCTTGCGTGAAGCAAACATCCAATTTAGCCAGCTGCACCTTCTTTCTTTATCTCCTTAACTTCATTCGCTATCTCTCTCTCTCTCTCTCTCTCTCTATATATATATATATATATATATATATACACACACATACACACGTACACGTATTTGTGTATGTATACATATGTATTTCTTTCTGTCTCTATCTCTATGCGTGTGTGTCTCAGTGTCTGTGTCTGACACTCTTTCAATTATCTCTATATGTATACATGATCATCTCTTTGTGTTATATATGTATATCTTTGTGTAGAGGGGGTGTAAATGAATGTTATATGTATGTATGTGGAATTGTGGAATACTTTACAACTAGATAGAATAAAGATGCAGGTGAAGTTTCACTTTTATGTCACTATATTTTAAACTATTTGCTTTTGGCATCCCTTTGACAATTATATATATCCTAAGTGTAAAATAAAGTCCAGGACTAATAAATAATAACAATAACATGAAATTGCAATTCATACACAATCTAGCTAGCTTCGGTTAATTAAGGACACTTATCTTCATAATCAAATCAGATATCAAACCGATGAGCTTATTGTATTGGTCTATTAGTCGGACAAGATTTATAAACAACGTAAGTCCTTTATAAAAAAATTAAAATGTTATATATGTGTGTGTGAAACTATTTATAGTTTTTTACCTTTCTTTAAGAGTATTTTTGTAATGTAATAAATAGAATGTAAAGATCAAAAGAGTACGGGTTTTTATAGGAACGTCCTCCTTTTTTTTGTTGGCATCGACCCTATACGTGAAGTATAGGGCTATCCTTCAAGGATAGGACCGGTGTCACTATTATCCCTCAATTATAGACACATCCTTCATGTATTGCCGCAAATCTCGGAATCGGCGCGCCGCCAGAGAATCTCAGGTGTACAGGTTTGAGTTGGTATTTAACTATTTAAGAGTGGGGGATCTAGAGTTTGGCAGGTGATCCTTCACGTATAAACCTATACGTAGAGAATATGTTAATTTTTATAAACCTATACGTAGAGAATATGTTAATTTTTTTTAGTATCACTAGGGGTGTGTAAATTTTTTTGTTTAATATCCCGGCACATAACTTCCCACTCTAGTGCGTCACTATATGCATATCTATGCTAATGGTATGTCATAGTTGCCATTGGGTAATCCCCAACCAATTTTAGTCTGACCCAGTGATCGTCGTTAAAATAGGCAAGCTTACAACTGGATATACATCGATCATAAGCACATACTAATTATCAATGATAACATAACTATATAATGGATTTATCCGGTTTAACGGTTTTGCACCGAATCTTTTTTACCTATTGATATTGAACAAAAAAAATAAAAATTTAAACCCTTAATCTTGTTCCGATAGGTTGTGAAAGTCAATACAAGAGGCCAATGAATGACATAAAACCAACATCCATATATATACGTCGATCATAAGCACACACTAATTATCAGTGAATACATAACCATATAATGGGTTTATCCAGTTCTAACGGTTTTGCAGTGAATCTTTTTAACCTATTGATACTAAACAAAAGAAAAATGAAACCCTTAATCTTGTACTAATGACAGATTATGAAAGTCAATACAAGAGGCCAATGAAGTGACATAAAACCAACATTCATATATATACATCGATCATAAGCGCGTACTAATTATCAATGATAACATAACTATATAATGGGTTTATCAAATTCTAATGGTTTTGCACCAAAATTTTTTAAACTAATGATAGTAAACAAAAAAAAAAATTTAAACCTAACATTCACGTATTGCGCTATACTTAAAGGATCTTAACCAAAACCTTAACCGTACATCTGGCATTCCTCTGACGTGGTACTAACTCCAAGGTTCAATTTTAACCTAATGATATTAAACAACAAAAATTAAACCTAACATTCACGTATTGCACTATACTTGAAGGATCTTAACCAAAATCTTAAAAAATACACCCTACATTCCTCCGACATGGCACTGACTCTGATGTTCAGTTCTAAACGTGAAGGATATCACTATATAAATAAAGAGAAGAACTTGATAACGTGTTTCCCATAAAAGTATTTCATTTACCTAATTTTTAGTACTTGTTAGGGCCATGATGTAACCCGAATCAGCCATTTGTAGTAAATAAGCTAAATCAAGTTCCTTCTAGAGGAATTGTCATAAGAATTATGGTTGGGGACTTGAGATCCTTGAGGTCTCAAGTAGAAAACCTAAATCAAGGGAGTTTTTCTCAAGTGGTAAGTTTTCTCCTTGATGTTGTTTTTTGGGTGAGTCAAGCTTAGAGTGTCAAATTCAGTATGAATGGTTGTAATCCGTTCTGAAGAAGGCTCACTTGAGTATATTCATATTAGATATTTGAGATAGTTTCAAACACCGTTTAAAAAATAAATAAATAAACTAAAAATTTTACCTTCAAGGAAAACAAAAGAACTCGGATCAAAAGACATACTTGGAGACGAATATTGGTGGTATTACATATACAACAAATGTTCCATTCAATAATGTATCTATTACGTACATCTTGTGTCCAGACTGTTAGGTCACACTAGATATCGGTCACATACAAGAGAAACAAGAAGTAAAGAACACGAGAGTTTTAGTGTGGTTTCGATCAAAATCGATCTACGTCCACGTGCTGCACTAGGTATATTCAAGTATTACAAAGCTCCTCACAAGTAGTTACAAGCTACATATGCTCTATATATAGAGCTTAAATTAGGGTTAGTTTTGGGATGGGCCATAACATAGTGGGCTAAGCCCACGGGCCAATAAAGCCTATTCTTTAGGCCTAGAGTCCATCACATTTGGGCCTAAAGCCTTCACACCCCCCCCCCCCAACAATGTCCCACTTGAAGACTTTTAGTTCGCAAGAACAACCTTCGAGCAAAACATCTCATAACTCCAGCAACCTTCAAAACAAGTCTTCCAGGCTTCCAGTTCCCATGAACAAGCCAAGACTTCATTATAGTAACGAACCAATCTTTATTTCCTAGTGCAACAGCCCTCTTCATCGTTTCCTGAAAGGCACGTTAAAGCCCCTATAAGCTTTGACACACAATCTTCACAGACCCAGTCGTGATTGTTTCTATCACCGACCCATTCACTGTCTCAGTCGTTTTGCACGCTCCACCGGTTCTATAGATACACCGTGAACCATTAACACTCTCTAAGCTCAACAAACTTCCCACATGAGAGATTTTACTAGTCGGAATATTGGCCTTCAAAACCTAACGGCAACCTTGAATTGTACCTGGAACTTGTCTGATGCTCCCACTGTTCCTAGATCCCCTGACCGGTTTAGACCTCCGAACTCACTCAGCTAACATCTACATGGCACCAGGCTTCGTATTTGCAAAATGAATCATTTTTTATGAAGATTCAATGAACCGGACTTTATCATGCTTCAAGGGGACGGTCACTCTTCCCCCAGCACAAGGTACCTCAGTCAAACACAATGAAACCAACTTCTTTCCCCGAGCTACCACTAGATTCTCATTAATCACCTTCCGTTTCCCACCGCTGAAGTTTGCTTCCATCCCCTGTTCCTCCAACTGACTGACGGAGATCAACTTTGTCTTTAGACCAGGAATCACCCGGACGTTCTTCAAGTTCCATATGGTTCCTAATGGAGTCTTCAGATTAACATCTTTCATGCCCTTAACCTTAATAAACTTGTCATTAGCAATCTATTCCCAAAGTCACAATATTTATGATTCACCATCGTCTCACCACTATGCACGACGCGAAACGACGCTTCGGAATCCATAAATAAAGAGTCCAGACTGCCGTTGGCACTAAATCTTAAAATGCCCCACCTTCTTACAACCCCAAAAATTCACACCACCTTGAGTTCGAGACGAACTCCATCATCGGCTCCCATTGCTCCTGTTATTTTCCCATCCCATGCCTGCATTAGTAGCTTACTCTTTACCGATTCGCCTTGATTCTTTTTCATAACAGATTCACCTAGAATCATATCCCAAATCTTATCAAAAGTAAACTTCTCAGTCCCCACCGCACTAGACACAACTGTCACTGTTCCGGACCAATTATCAGACAATGACAATAACAACAGTAATGTCTGGATTTCATCTTCAAATCTAATTCCCATAAAATCCAGTCTGGACAGATTTGAATTCATGTTGTTGATGTGAGTTGTTACCGAGACACCTTCACCCATTCTTGTTTTCACAAGCTCTAGAACAGGAAAATATCTTATTGGCCTCCAATGGTTTTTCATACATATTAGACAGGGCACTCATTATGCCCGCAGTTGTCGTCTCCTTCAGGATGTTAAACGTAACATCCTTAGACAACGTCAGTCTAATAACAACTTTGGCCTACTTATACATACTTACCCAATCAGCTTCCTTCATCTTTTCCGGTTAAACTTAGAAGTTTCTTTTCTACTTAAGGCATCAGCTACCACATTAGCTTTGCCTGGATGATACTTGATAGCACAGCCACAGTCATTAAGGTGTTCTAACCAACGTTGTTGTTCCTGAATTCCAACTAGTAGAGGTTTATGGTATTTGGGAAGGTAAGTTTGTGATATATGATGACTAGGGTTAGTTCTTGGTCCGACTCCTATCCCACTTTCAAAGCACCATCAATGCTTATATATATGGTGTTTCGCAGCCAACTCACCACACCTTTGGCACTCTATAAATGTACTAGTTACCTACTAAAACAACCATATCTCTAGCTGGTATGTAAGTTAGTTTAGAGGCTGGTTAAGAGTTTATGGTAGCAACAAGACAATAGAGTTTCCATTCCACACCAATGTACCTGTGAGTTCACGCATGTGCTATGTGTTCCAGATTCATGTGATTTATGTAGATGGTGCACTTGGTACCTTACAGATGATGTCTTCAATTCTTCAATGCATACACCACAACACCCAATCCCAAGTCATGGGTGGTGTAGTTCTGCTCGTAAATCTTCAGTCGACGTAAAGCATATGCGATGACCTTCTCGTGTTGCATCGACACACAATCGAGACCTTGCTTGGAGGCATCGTAGTACACCACGAATTCACCGGTTCCTTCTGGTAGATGCAATGCATGTATGAATATCTGTGTTGGTTGAAACCAACCTGAAATTACGTGGTGTCACATCATCCCCTTGTTGAAGGAATTTTCGTCCCGAAAGTTAACCAGTGTCGCTAATGTTTGAACAAAATTTTTCTGGTTTTCCAGTTTGTCACATCATTCCCTTATTGAAAGGATTTTCGTCCTGAAAAATAAGTAACGTCGCTAATTGGCTGAAAAGAAAATCGCTAGTTGGCTGAAAAGATAAATTTTCCAGTTGTCACACAGCCTTCACTACATCACCGTAGCGATGTTCCACAACCCTGTAGCGTTGTACGTTGGCTTCACCTCGCACCCTTCCTTTTTTTCCTTATGGTTTCTTCCTTGCAGTGGCAAAGTATATAAGGGGTCCAGGGGGCTCCGGTCCCTCCCATTTTTTCGCTCAGAAGTGTCGATTTCATGTGTAGTTTGTCTGAAAATTTTATATGTATTGAGTTAGTCCCCCCCCCCTCCCGGCCCTAAAGTACAAGGGCTAAACATGTAATAAAGTAAACATTGTTTCATTCCTGAATTATAAAACAATAACAAGTTTGAATAAATTCATAGGTTAATTTTCGGCCAAATTAATTTCTGAGGTGTTTTTCATTAAACAATTTGAGACCCCCAAATCAAGGGCTCTGCCCTTTGTTCCCCGCTCACTCAGAGGCGTTGCCCTTGAACCCTACCAAAAAATATTGTTCTACCCCTTAAAAGAACTTTTAGTTCCGTCTCTGGTTGTAATTTTTCTTTCAGATACTCACCATTTCTCTCACATTATCATAAACATTTTAAATCTTTGTTTGTTAAAAAATATCTACTTTTTTTTTTTTTGTAAGAAATGTCCTTTGAATGAATGAAGAAAAACATAGATATTTAGAGTTTTTATTGTTTGACCCGCCTCGAACATATAATCTGAAACATAACGACAGTAAAAAAAATATTATGGGTCCTATGACTTTCGGCCCCCCCCCATATACAAATTCTCAAGCTCCGCCACTGTTTTCATGTGTTGTGGATTCTCCCCTACTAGCTCTTCTTCCCGCCCTAAACAAGCTCGTTCCAGTGCACCATTCTCCATTTGTCACTACCGCTTCACCTCCCATGCCTTGTGGGGAAACAACGAAGCTTAGCCTAATAAATTTTAAACTGCCGGTTTTTTATATGGTACTTTTAAGTATCAAATGGAATCAAGCTACTAAACCCACTAAACCATAAAACTTCTACCATGTCATTTTCTTGATCTATCATTTGATGTATTTGGAAGGAAAGAAATGATCATGTATTCAATCGGAAGGTGTCGGGGGAATGTTGAAATTCTTAGTGAAATTAAAATTTCGAGCTATCTTTAGATCAAGAATAGAAGTAGATTTCCAGGGCTAGATTGAAAATCCTGGTATAACTTTATCTTTCCTTATAATGTTCTAGCTATTTGCTAGATTTTGATTTTCTAATAATATTGGTTGGTTGTTAAAAAAAAAATTAGATTGGTTTTAATTGTTTGTAAACACCAGGGAAATAATGAATTTTTGAGCATAGAATCAAACAAAGAGCTATGAGTTGGATATTAAGTCCTGTTAGAATCAAACAAAGATCTATGAGTTGGATATTTAGTACTCTAACAAACAGTTTGACCCCACTTGACTTCTTTTTTTTCCTGGGACTTAGTAAAGTCAAATGGACATAAATATTTAGTTCTTTCTAGAAGAAAAAAGTAGGCTAAATTAAAGAGGATGCAGGGCAGACAAAGGACATAGGAGCTTTAAATTGAAAACTAATAGCAGCAGCTGGACATCTTAATATAATACAGAACTACAGAAAAGTAATTTTGAAAGTATATATGAATCTCAAAGTAGTCAAAGTGTTGAGACCAACTAATCATGAAACCTGGGATTTCAAACCATTACTTGGACCTCCAAAAAGTATATTTGGTCAACTTATCTTCATGTTCTAAGACTGACCCACACGAATTGTGTATCTATTATGTTTGTATTTGTATATAGAGGATGTGTGCGTACAATATATATTAAAGTATATATGCAACTAGATGAGACGGGCGTGCTTCCTTTATCGCATAATTAGCCGGTTAGATAACGCATATACGTAAAATAGTAAGATTACTAAAACTGTACTTAAGATGTCAAAAAAATAAACAAAAAACTAGCATGTTATATAGCAGCACCACAACTTGCTAAAAATAAACAAAAAACTAGCATGTTATATAGCAGCACCACAGCTTACTACGTGACGGGTACTGTTCATATCCTTTCAAAATTGTTATATAGTAATATATTTATGAAAGAATAACATAGATCATTAACGATTAAAGACTATGCTTGCTGTAAGGGTAAATTTAATTATACATGTTTTTAAAAAAAGATAACGTATCAATTTAATTACACCCGAATATCATAAAAGCATTAGTTCTAAAATACTTATCATTTTATGATAATCACTAGAACGTTATTTCTATCATAAGGATTACAAGTTATATATATTACCAATGTTATTATATTTATACTCAAAAGATTAGAACGGAAACAAAATATGTTTATAACATCATCATGACAATTAACATAAGTTGCACGATCGACCAAAGTTGTATGAACTTAAGTAAGCAAACACTTAACCAATGTCACTAGTCCAATTGGCTAATGGAAGGTATTAAAAGACATTATAAATGGAATGTCTTTGGTTAAAGTTCTATTTGTAACAAAAAAAATAAAAAATAGGGGTTACATGTTGGGTTAGGGGTTTTCTCACCTATGGTGATTTTTCTTCTGATGGGGATTAGAGATGATCAGGTGAGTGGTATTAATTCTCCGCCAATAATTCATATTTACCGTTAAAAAAAAAAAAAACAAGCAAACACTTTAATACCCAATCAAAAGGCTTCAAAACAAAAAATAACATGTCGCAAGTACTAGCCTCTCGTATTATACACCTGGCGTATAAATTAAAGGCCGGAACTCTTAATTAAAAAAAAAGTAATATGTTGTATGCATATAAATTAAATGACACGTAAAAGGAACTCTTAAAAATACTCTAGCAATCTTCTCATGCTTCGAACTAGTATCCACACGCCATGTTTGTGAACTAACTCTTGGTGGGACTTTTGTCTCTCATTACTTTCTAACATATAATATAGGCAGTGTGTTTACTCACCTTCGCCTCTAAAATCTTTAATGTCATGTATTTTCTTCCGTATTTGTTGATTCCCTAAAGGCAACACTTAAATGAGAGGAGTATGACTCCTTCTAGAATTTACATTCTCGTGTCAGTGATAACATGTTGGACGGAGGCATTCATTCAGTTGAGCGTCGGTTCCAGTGACTTATAATAATGATTATCGTGTTTGATCGACACGTCATGAAATGTAGTTATTTTGGTTTATTTCAAATAATTTATTTTCACGTACATATACATTACAAATCTGTAAACTCACTAGCATTATAGTTGAGCGTCTTAAGCATGTATTTCTCAGATACTTTCTCTCTAAGCTCTCATACTCATTCACTGTACACTTCATTTTCTCCGATTAAGTACACATACTTATTCTCACGTGAGGGTCTTCGTTAGACTCCCTCCTCTGCCATGCTAAGGCCTAATGCGTTCTCGAATCTAACCCTAGTGGCAAATGTGTATGACCATTTATCATGAGGTCTTGAGTTTAAGTCACACTTGTAACAAAAGAATAAAAAATGGAGGTTACAAGTTGGGCCATGGGGTTTTCTTACCAGTGGTGTATTTCCTCCTGTTTGAGATTGGAGATAATTGGGTGGATAGTGTAATATCCCCGTCAGTGATCTAAATTTGCCGTTCAAAAAACAAAAAACCAGAAAGGCTAAGATTTAAGTCAAATGTGGAGCTAATGAAGAATCCTGTTAAAAATACATACTTAATGATTGTTTTAATTCAAATGTGCATTTGATATGTTTGTTAAGTTGAGTTTAATAGTTTTTTGTTTATATGTTGGTGGGCTCTTGCTATTGGGCTATTGATAATGAGCTGCTGCTGATGGGCTTGATCGGGTCAAGGGTTACCGGTGAAGATCTGGGTCTTAGCTGGAGCATATATAAGCTGGTGTTTAGGGCAGAGAAGAGTATTCGAGTCATTCTTCGTCTTCGCCGTTTCTCTCTCGAGTCTTCTGCTAGGGTTTCGTGTTTCGATTGTCGATCTCTGCTCGTTTCACTTCTTGTAGATTAAGATCACCACAATGGTGATCTATTAGATCTCCTGTTGTTGTATTTCGTTCTGGATTGTTATTTCTCTGTTCTGGGAGAAGGTTTTCTTTGTTTCTTTGGTTTGTATGATCTATCATTGATTGTTAGTTATCTGGTTAGATCTTGTTTCTACAAAGTTGACATGGTATCAGAGCCTGTCTTAGGCTCTTGATCTCGTCGTTTTCTCTGGTGTTGTCCGATCTCGATTCTAGGTTTCTTAAAACCCTAGATCGTTGTTCGTGGTTGTTGTCGATTGTCGTTGACAGTCGTGTCGAGTCTGGTGATCGTTCCGCTGTGTATATCTCGGGGAGAAGACGATTCGTCTTCCGTGGTTAGGGTTTGTTCGAAACCCTAAAGTGTGGTGCTGTTTTGGCCGGCTCGCTCTGGATTCGAGACCTCAACCCTAAGTGAAGGTTGAGGAGGCTTGGAGGTGCTGTTCAACGTTGCAGTTGCTCGGCTCTTACGACTGCCTGAGTTGACTGACCCTAAGTGAAGGTCACTTGACTCAGGCGTATTGGGTGAGATTGTTCCTAATCTTGTTATTTGGTTGTTCTTACTGTGATTTGTTTGCTCTCTATTGTTTTTGACCCTGTCAGAACCCAGTAAACCCTTGATCTGCCACCGTGAGTGGTGTGGAAACTTGGATAGGACTGGTGTTTCTGGGTTGGGTCTATATTTTGTGATTCTGTGGTTTGTTTTGTTCTTGGCTGTTTGTGTTGGTTGCCTGTTATTTGTTATTCATTGTTCTTGATTGCCTGTTGTGGTATTTGTGATGGTTAATGAAGGGGATAAGACCTCGACCTCTGCTACCTTGGTTAGCAAGATTGAGGCTAGTGATCCATTATATCTACATGCGAGTGATTCCAGCACTCTTACACTGATTAGTTTCAAATTAAAAGGGACTGAAAATTACATAATTTGGGCCAATGCTCTTGAACTTGCTTTAAAGGTAAAAAATAAAATTGGTTTTCTGGATGGAACTTGTATAAAACCAACTGATGATGAAGTCCTGGCTAATCAGTGGGAGAGATGTAACTCGGTTGTTTTATCTTGGATCTTAAATTCTGTGTGTGAGGAGTTATATGTAGGGCAAGTGTATTCTAAACTTGCCTCATCTGTGTGGACTGATCTTAAGGAAACTTATGATAAGGTGGATGGGTCTGTGATATTCAACCTTTACCAAAAGATCAACTCTGTTAGGCAGAGTGGGTCATCTGTTTCTGAATATTATCACAGGCTCAACACCTTGTGGAAACAGTTTGATAATATGGTGCAGTTACCCTCTTGTTCTTGTAATGCATCTACTAAGTATAATGAATTCAATACTTCAATTAAACTCATGCAGTTTCTCATGGGTTTAGATGAAGTCTACTTGCCGGTTAGAACAAATTTGTTAACTCGTGATCCTCTTCCTACTTTAAAAACTGCTTTTTCTACTATTTCAAGGGAAGAGTCTCATAGAGCTGACAACAATGGTTCTAAAGGACAAACTGTTGGTTTTGTGTCAAAAAACAGTCCTTTTTCTGAAAGTACTAGAAGACCTAATAGAGGTCCCAACACAAATTTAAAGTGTACTAATTGTAATAAGGTTGGACACTTGGTGGATAGATGTTATGAGCTTATAGGATATCCACCAGGTATGAAACCTAGAAACAGTAGGTGGAATCAGGGACTAAGACAGGGGGCATCTAATAACTCTCTGTCCAACACTGATTCCTCTGCTAGTACCTCTTCATCTTCTGTTCCTGTTTTGAGTTCTGATCAAGTGTGCAGATTGTTGAAATTACTTGATGATAAGTCTGGAGATGTGCCTACGAGTAATGTAGGAGGTAGCTTTATTATGGGAAATTCTAGTAATTATGTTTATGTGTTTGGGTCTGGAGTTGAAAGGACCGGTTGGGTTATTGATTCTGGTGCAAATCAACACATGGTTGTTTCTGATAAGAAATTAATAAGTGGTGTTAATGTGTCTGAGTTTGGTATAAAGATTAAGCATCCAAATGGGTCTTTTGCTAATGTCACAAAAATTGGAAACTATCAATTATCTGAGAAAATTGTTTTACATGATGTGTTTGTTGTGCCAGACTATTTTGTAAATCTTATCTCTGTTCATAAATTAGCAAAGGAAAATAAGCTTAGGTCTGTGTTTGATGAGCATGCTTGTTATCTTCAGGATTTGTATTCAAACCAGATTGTAATGACTGGTAAACAAGTTGATGGTTTGTATATGTATGGTGATGTTCCTTTGTGTTCTGAGGTGTGTTTTAATTCCAGTACTGTTTTTGATCTGTGGCATAAGAGACTGGGACATCCAGCTGATCCTGTGTTGAAGGTTTTACAAAATGAGTTAAAACTTAAAAACTTTGACAATACCTCACTATGTGAGGTTTGTCATAAATCTAAGCAGCATAGGAAACCTTTTCCACTTAGTTCCACTAAGTCTTTCTGTGTAGGAGATTTAGTTCATCTAGATGTTTGGGGTCCTTATAAAATCACTAGTTCAGAAGGTTATAAATATTTTCTAACAGTGGTTGATGATTTTAGTAGAGCTGTTTGGGTTTATTTGTTGGCTAACAAGAGTGATGTTGGTCAGTGTATTGAGAGCTTTCATAGTCTTGTTAAAACTCAATTTGGAAAGTCTATTAAAGTTTTTCGAAGTGATAATGGAACGAAGTTTGTTAACACACATGTAAAAACCTTTATGATTAAAAATGGTATTATTCATCAAACATCTTGTGTGCATACACCTCAACAGAATGGTATTGTTGAGAGGAAACACAGACATCTGCTGAATGTTGCTAGGACTCTGTTATTTCAATCTGGTATTCCTTTGATTTTTTGGCATGAGTGTGTTTTAACTGCTACATATTTGATCAACAGGCTTCCCTCTTCTGTTCTTAATGGCCAGTCCCCTTTTGAAGTTATGTTTAAATATAAACCTCCTCTGAGTCACTTGAGAGTGTTTGGATGCCTTTGTTTTGCCACTGTTTTGAATTCTACTGATAAATTTCAAAGCCAAGCAGAAAAATGTGTATTTTTTGGTTATTCAAATGAAAAAAAAGGTTATAAGTTGTGGAGTTTGGAAAGAAATATTATTTTTTACTCACGCGATGTCAAGTTTTATGAATCTGTTTTTCCATTTAAAACAACTACAACCTCTTCTGATGCTGTGGCTCCTAATTGTGATTCTTCTGATTGGCTTAATTTTTTTGATTCACCTAATAATGATCCAAAACTTTCAAGTGAAAATCCCGATGATGAAGGGGAGGTCACTAGTGATTCAAGTGTTCCTGGTCATGGTTCTGGTGATACACAGACAAAGGAGGTGGATCCTTCGGTCCCTTTCTTGTCTAGTGACGGCACTAGAAGCCCTGATCCAGTCGACCTTGAAGATGATATTCATCCATCCTCTGAGGGTACTACAGTACCTCGTACTAGGTCTTCCAGACCTGTTAAACTTCCCTCAAATCTTAAAGATTATGTGGTCGGGGGGAGTATATATGGTCTTGAAGATGTAGTGAGTTACTCTAGTTTGTCTAAAGAAAATTTTTGTTTTGTTACTACTTTAAACAAGTCTGTTGAACCAAGACATTTTTTTGATGCTCAACATGATCAAAACTGGGTAAATGCCATGAACGAAGAGATGGAAGCTTTATACAGAAATAATACTTGGACCTTGGTTGATCTCCCTAAGGGTAGAAAACCTATTGGTTGCAAGTGGGTGTATAAAATTAAGTATAAGGCCTCTGGAGAGATAGATAGGTATAAAGCTAGATTAGTGGCCAAAGGGTATAGTCAGAAAGAAGGTATTGACTTTGATGAAACTTTTTCTCCTGTGGTTAAACTTGTTACTATAAGGTGTGTTTTGAATCTTGCTGTTATGAATGACTGGCCTCTTTTTCAATTAGACATTAATAATGCTTTTTTATATGGGAATTTAAGGGAAGAGGTGTATATGTCATTGCCTGAAGGTTTTTTTCCTAAGTCTGAAACTAAAGTGTGTAAATTGAACAAGTCTTTATATGGGCTGAAACAGGCCCCAAGGATGTGGAATGAAAAATTGGTTGCTGCTTTGGTTGATTCTGGTTTTAGTCAAAGCAAAAGTGACTATTCTTTGTTTTATAAACATGATAGGGTTGGAGTAACTATTTTACTTGTTTATGTAGATGATATCATCATTACTGGTAGTAATCTTGATGGTATAAATCAGCTTAAAAGTGATTTACAGTCTAAATTTAAAATCAAAGACTTAGGTGACTTAAAGTATTTTTTAGGATTTGAAGTTATTAGGACTTCTAAAGGGTTATGTTTGTCTCAGAGAAAATACTGTTTGGAGTTGCTGGCTGAGTTTGGTTTAACCGGGGCTAAACCTGTGAGTGTTCCAATAGAACAGAGTTCTATTGTTTCGTCTTTGTGTAATAGGGACAGTGAAGCTGTTAAGGATGTTACTGGTTTTCAAAAACTAATTGGTAAACTCATATATCTTTCACATACAAGGCTTGATATCTCCTATTCGGTTCAGTTTTTGAGTCAGTTTATGCATAGTCCAAAAAAGTCACACCTAAATGATGCTCTTAGATTGTTGAGATATTTGAAATCTGCTCCTGGTAAAGGTGTTCTGTTTAGTAAAGATAATACTTGTGTCTTAAGTGTGTTTTCTGATTCGGATTGGGGAAAGTGTTTGACAACCAGGAAATCAGTTACTGGTTTTTGTGTTTTTCTTGGTAACTCTTTGTTATCTTGGAAATCTAAAAAACAAAGTACTATTGCTAGATCTTCAGCAGAAGCTGAGTTTAGAGCTATGGGCACTGCTGTTTGTGAACTTATGTGGATTACAAATATTTTTAAAGAGTTAGATGTTCGGATTGAGTTGCATGTTGCTGTGCATTGTGATAATAAAGCTGCTATATCTATGACTGCTAATCCAGTGTTTCATGAGAAAACTAAACATTTTGAGATTGATTTATTTTTCATAAGGGAAAAAATTATTTCTAGGTTGATTAAAGTTTATAAGATCAGAACTGATGATCAGGTTGCTGATCTTTTTACTAAAGGGGTTTTAGCTTCTCAACATGGGGTTCTTTGTAAGAAGTTAAACATGTTTGATCCTTTTGCCATTTGAATTAAGGGGGCGTGTTAAAAATACATACTTAATGATTGTTTTAATTCAAATGTGCATTTGATATGTTTGTTAAGTTGAGTTTAATAGTTTTTTGTTTTTGTTTATATGTTGGTGGGCTCTTGCTATTGGGCTATTGATAATGAGCTGCTGCTGATGGGCTTGATCGGGTCAAGGGTTACCGGTGAAGATCTGGGTCTTAGCTGGAGCATATATAAGCTGGTGTTTAGGGCAGAGAAGAGTATTCGAGTCATTCTTCGTCTTCGCCGTTTCTCTCTCGAGTCTTCTGCTAGGGTTTCGTGTTTCAATTGTCGATCTCTGCTCGTTTCACTTCTTGTAGATTAAGATCACCACAATGGTGATCTATTAGATCTCCTGTTGTTGTATTTCGTTCTGGATTGTTATTTCTCTGTTCTGGGAGAAGGTTTTCTTTGTTTCTTTGGTTTGTATGATCTATCATTGATTGTTAGTTATCTGGTTAGATCTTGTTTCTACAAAGTTGACAAATCCGTTTAAATATAGCACACGAGAATCGGATCTTGAATGATTTGGGTTCAAATACCCTTCTCGATTTTTCTTGTTACCCATTGATCTTAATTTTTTTTTTCTCTCGTCTCCCAATATGCACCCCACTTGACTAGATTTAATTAACTTCCATCATTTGTTATATTCAGTCCCTCAAGTTTTACTTATGTTAGGATGGTTACCCAAACTAAATATTCATTAATAAATTCTTTAAACTAACTCATGTGTTTAATCTTCATCCGCATAATAATAATAATAATTAATAAACATACTCAAATAAAGAACTCCAAATGAAATTTAAATGTTATGTAAGTTAGCACCACAATTTAAATGCCTACCTTGACGTGTAATTAAGAAACCCAAATTCATAATCCTTTCATCTCCAATCTCAGTGACATGCTATAAGTCTATGATGATAATATAATTCGTGATCCATTGGGCCGTTAAACCTTATTACCTTACAGCCCAATTTGGTTATGATTAATATTGAACAACATTGTTTTAGAATTTAAGTATCTAACACTAAAAGTATTCACGATGGATTCTTCATCTTTAACTCTATCTCTAAAATTTAGAGTTTCTTCTTACTTTTATATCCATTCGAATCACCATCTCCATCTCTATAAGGGCATGGGATATACTCATGTGAGTTTGATTGTGAGTCTACAATGTAGGTAGTTACTGGATTCACACGGGATTCACACAGGAGGGGTATGCATGTGTGAGTTGTGTGATGTGAAATTTATATTTTTATTATTATCTTTTAGAATTTTCTAATAATAAAATTCAAACATCCTGTTTTAATTAATAAAATAACTTCATTAAAAAATGTAACACCCCAATTTCAAAGGTACATGATATATTTAAGTAAATACGTGTCTATATTATCAATACGTAAGTTTGATTGATAAAAATGGTAAACTATGCATTTGATAAATTGCATGTGTTAGAAATACGTGTTTAATGGCCAAAATGATGAAATTTGTATAAACGGATGAGTTAAAGGGTAAAGAAAGTAAAATATGAGATAAATATATGTTTATACAAATAACATGATGATATATGTGTGAATTGATAGATATATACATGTGAATACGTGTATTAGTAGTTAATGGAAAAGTAGAAGGGTTAAAAGTGTAATTTATATAAAGTTATCAACATATAAGGATATTATACGTATCTATAACTATTATACACATGTTAAGGCTTAGGATATAGTAAAAATATATCCTAATATGACCCATAACATGAAATGATAAGTATTGGAAAGTTTGAGGGGCTAGAACGTAAAATATCAAAAGATATATATATATATATATATAAATATATACGTATGTATATGTATATCATCGAGGGTGTCCCGAGCCTTAGAAACTTTATTAAACATGTTTTATAATAGTTCGGTGCATAAAATAACAATTTAATAGAAGTTCAGGGGGTTAAAATGCATAAAACCGAATTTGGGGGACTAAAAATGAAAATAGTGGGGCTGGGGAAGCATGCGGGCCGCATGCATGCACGCCACGAACCCTATGCGGTCCGCATAGCGCTGCTGAACGTGACAGCTTGCTTATTCACGTTTTTGAAGCCACGTTTCACTCATATTAGTGTCCCTAACGTGTCATTTTCGATTCATGAGTCACTATAACACGTGTCTAAGGTCTGGGGCGGTCCTAACATGTATAAATAGCTCCCATTAGACCACAAACAAGCTGCCAATTTCGAAATCTAAACCGAAAAACCCTAAATTCGGACCAGAAACTTCACGGGTCGATTTCTCTCAAACCGTAAAGAGTTAGCAGCCGAAATTCAGCAGTCAAGCTTCTATAGGTAAGGTCTAAAATAACCTCTTTCAGTTTTGGCTAAATCAATCTCTAAGTATGACTTTTAAAACTATGCTCAAATTAGGGTTCTTGAGCTTGTTTGGGTAAAATTGGAAGATCGGATGGGAATTAAGCTCTGAATTTTTGTAGGTAATCCTAATTTGATGTGTTTTAAGAAAGCCCTAAGTTTATTTCAGAATTGGTGAAGGTTTGGTATGAGTTTTGGAAACGGGTCAAGATTAGGGTTTTCATGACGATTGTTTTGCCCAAATCGAGTAAACGGTTTTGAATTAAGCTTTGCCATTTTAAGGGATATTATAAAATGTCATAATGGATAATACCCTAAGATGGTTTTGAATAAAAATGAGTTTTGCTATAGAAACGAGAAAAATGGGTAATTAGGGTTTCTGAATATGGATATTTAATATAAAATAATCCGGAAGGTATGGGGACTTGAAATTTGGTATGGTAACATGTTTACATATATATTAAATATATATGAGTTCAAATTTTGGTAATGTATAATTAAATTACTCGGTGCAACGATTGTAGTAATTCCGCCTCATGGTCGTCAATGACGCCTACACGGCCGGTAACGATCGTCACCAAATTCTAAACCCCGTGACTATTTCTCATAGTAATTCCGACAAATGATCGGTCATGAGGAAACACGAGCGGTAAACGTTAAGGAGCAAAGACTTGAAAGATATATAACAAAATAAGTAAAAGGGGCAAAATGGTCATTTTGACTATTAAGGATATTAACCAATAAAGTGTTGGGTTTTGGGATAATGGGGTAAGTCCTAAATGTGAATTGTAACCTTTAGGATGTCTTGATAGGGAAATTACGTTAAAGGCATATAAGAAACTGGTTCACGAGAACTTAACCCAAGAATAATAGCTTCGCAAAGCTAAGGTGAGTTCTATGAGCCCTCTTTTAAATTGTTTAAATGCTTTCAACCATTTTGGGCTGATATACATAACGTTTTGTGAAAATACTCTCAATTGTTATAATTGCATGTTATATGTATTGATTGTATGGTGATGATTAGAGGAAAGATAGATTGCCATTTCGATGTTCTAGTAAAATAGATTAAGGATGGTAATCGAGAAAAGATTGGTGGGTAAGGGGCTTCTGAAACAAGAAGTTAAATAGTGTTGTCCCAATGGTGTCAAAACCAAACGGCGTCAAAGCCAGAAAGCGTCAAAGCTAAAACGGCGTCAAAGCCAGATAGCGTCAAAGCTATATAGTGTCAAAACTAAAGGGACCATTGCTACACGATGTGTTCGTAAAGCAAGTAGAAACACTATTTCCCTAAGATAAAATTTAATATGAGACAAGGATGACAAAGCAACAGAAGGTTAGTTTATTCACAAGGTTAGAATATGTGAATATATGTGCTATATGCTTTGTGTTTGATTGTCTAATTGCAGAAATGTGTTTGACAAACCTAAGTGCCTTCGAAAGGTAAAGTTTTCCCAAAACGTAGAACTCACCAGCGTAAGCTGACTTGTTAAGTTATGTATGTCAGATGAGGCTGGACCTTCGGATCGAAAAGGGAAGACTGAGATGTGAGCAGGAACTAGGTGGCATATACTATCAAGACAATGTCAAGCTATCAAGAGAAGACATTTTTGAGAACTGGCGTGGAGATGTTTATTTCTCTTTTGTATTTGTCTCTCTTACTATGTAATACTTGGCATATGAATAAAAGTTTTTATTTCCGCTGCTTTAGTTATCTCTGATGTACCTTGTGTTCATGAGTAAATCCGATGCGTGACCGCTCCTAGGGCCAAGTCTAGGAGTGGGCGTCACAAGTTGGTATCAGAGCCTTGGTTTAAGAGATTTAGATACTATTGCAGTGTCTAGACTTAAACTAGGACTCTGGGGAAGCCAAGTAAGATGAGACAAATGCCAGTATTGATAGTTATGCCCATAGGTAGAACGTGCATTAGGAATATAATGGACAGGGACTTAGGATGTATGAGTATGGAAAATACCCAATTGCAATTAGCTACTGCAATTTGGTATTAACTATATAAGTATACCCTAAGCACTGGTTATTATATGGCCAAGTGCGAGATAGTTTATTTTGATGCTAGGATGTGGACACAAAGGATGCATGTGAATAGATGTAGATAAGTTTTGAAGACATTATATATAAATAAACGTATTGACGTCTGCGCTTATCTGTTTATCATGTATTCAAAACTTGGAAACCCTACGTCACATAAATCCTAAAATGTCACTCATCTTAATATAGGAAATGGCTAGAGGAAGTCGTGGAAATGACAACGACGGTAGAATAGTTAGAAGAATCACGCGAGCAAATCCCGAGCCCGAAGCTAACGTCGAAGCTAATACGTTCACTAGCGAACAAGTAGCGACTATTATCGCGCAAGCAATAGCTCAAGTCCAAAGAGGCGCTGGTGGAACCAACGGGACGGGAGGTGGAGGAAATAACAACGGGAATAGGAATGACCCAGAGGATATGGAGGAAGGACAAGGAGGTAAAGGATGTTCTTTCAAGACATTCAGTGGTTGTAAACCCCCTTTGTATGATGGCAAGAAGGACGCAATAGCTACCTTCGAATGGATTCATGAGATGGAAGCAGTTATTGAGATCAGTGAGTGCAGAGAAGATCAAGCAGTGAAGTACGCCGCTCACTCGTTTGTATCTGAAGCATTGCACTGGTGGGGAATGGTTAAGCAGACTGAAGGGAGTGCAGCTATCGCTGCAATGAAGTGGGACGACTTGAAAAAGTTAGTCCTTGAAGATTTCTGCCCTAGGGGAGAGCTGGATCAGTTGGAGAAGGACTTCTTGATGCTCGAAGCTGGAAACATGACGCATCGAGAATATACGTCCAAGTTCAATGCTATGGCAAGATTGTTGCCTGCGTTAGTCACTCCTGAAGCTCAAAGGGTGAAACGATACGTTCAAGGCCTTCCTGGCCGAGTTAGGGAATTCATTAAGGCTATTGAGCCTAGAACGTTCAAGGCAACGGTGAATCTAAGCTCCAATCTCTATAGTGAGATGTTCGGAGCAGGAGGTAGACCAGAGGAGTCTAAGAGAAAGTGGATGGAGACGGCTGAAGGTTCGAAGAAGAATGACGGGGGTCACCGCAAAAGGCAAAAGAATGGATCAAAGGGCAGCAAGCCCTTGTGCAACAAGTGTAATAAGAATCACTATGGAGAGTGTAGGACAGTGGCAAATAGCTGCTATAGGTGCGGGAAGGAAGGTCACTTTGCCAATCGTTGTACTGATCCAAGGAAGTGTTTCGAATGTGGAAGCCCTGATCATATCAGGACGAACTGCCCCAAATTGATAAAGAATTCGGAACCACCAAAGACGAAAGAGACTCCAAAGGCGAAGGGTAGAGCTTATACCCTGACTACCACCGAAGCCAAGATAACACCCGATGTAGTTTCAGGTACGTTTCTCGTTAATAATGTGCCTGCTTCTGTGTTATTTGACTCTGGTGCTAGTAGGAGTTTTGTTTCGCATGAATTCTGTGAGCTAATTGATAGACCAACTGTTAAGGCTAACAGACCATTCGAGGTCGAGATTGCCTCAGGGAAAAGTATTAGGATTACTGAGGTAGTAGATAACTGCTTAATAGAGTTAGAAGGGTATAAACTACCTATTAAGTTGTTTCCTATGGCGTTAGGAGGTTTTGATGTTGTGTTAGGAATGGATTGGCTTGCAGAGAACGATGCACAAATTATCTGTAACCAAAAGAAGGTTCAACTTCGAACGCCAACTGGGCAAATCATATCCATTTATGGGGATCGTGATAGCTCAGCAGTAGAGATCATTTCAATGATCAAGGCACAGAAGTTCATAAGACGAGGATGCAAGGCGTACCTTGCTTATGCTATCGATTCGAGGGTGAAGACTAAGGAGCTAAAAGATGTGCCGGTAGTATGCCAATTTCCAGACGTGTTTCCAGAAGAACTACCCGGCATTCCTCCCGATCGAGAGATAAAGTTTAGGATCGACTTAGTGCCAGGAGCCCAACCCGTAGCGAAGTCACCTTATAGGTTAGCTCCATCAGAGATGAAAGAGTTGATGTCACAATTGGAAGACTTGCTTGACAAAGGGTTTATAAGGCCAAGCATCTCACCTTGGGGTGCTCCAGTTCTTTTTGTCAAAAAGAAGGATGGAAGCATGAGAATGTGCATCGACTATAGGGATCTAAATAAGCTAACCATTAAGAATAAATATCCTTTGCCTAGGATCGACGATTTATTCGACCAGCTACAAGGAGCGAGTTGGTTCTCTAAGATAGATCTGAGGTCAGGGTATCATCAGCTTAAGATTAGGGATGAAGATATCGAAAAGACAGCTTTCCGCACGCGTTATGGTCATTATGAATTTCTAGTAATGTCATTTGGGTTGACCAATGCCCCTGCAGCTTTCATGGATCTTATGAATAGAGTGTGTCGACCTATGTTGGACCGATTCGTAATTGTGTTCATAGATGACATCTTAATTTATTCCAGGAATGAGCAGGATCACGCGATGCATTTAAAGGAGGTTCTAGAGACCTTAAGGAAGGAAAAACTATATGCCAAGTTTTCAAAATGTGCGTTTTGGCTTAAGGAAGTCCAGTTCCTTGGTCATGTGATAAACGCGGATGGCATCCTTGTAGATCCAGCAAAGATTGAGACGATAATGAGTTGGAAGCCACCTAAGACGCCTTCAGAGATTCGTAGTTTCTTAGGACTTGCCGGCTATTATCGTAGATTTATTCAAAATTTTTCAAGGATTGCAACGCCACTGACTAAGCTAACCAAGAAGGACACTAAGTTCGTATGGGGACCTAGTCAGCAGAGTGCGTTTGAGGAGTTAAAAGCCAAATTGACTCAGGCGCCGGTGTTATCCTTACCGGATGGGTCTGATGATTTAGTAGTGTACTCTGATGCTTCTTATCAAGGCTTAGGTTGTGTTATGATGCAGCGGGGTAAGGTTATTGCATACGCATCAAGGCAATTAAAACCTCATGAGACAAACTATCCAACTCACGACTTAGAGTTGGCGGCCGTTGTGTTTGCACTCAAAATATGGAGGCACTATTTGTACGGAGTTAAGTGCACTATCTACACTGACCATAAGAGCTTAAAATATTTCTTTGAACAAAAAGATCTTAACATGAGGCAACGTAGATGGTTAGAGTTAATTAAAGACTATGATTGTGAGATTATGTATCATCCAGGTAAAGCCAACGTAGTGGCTGATGCTCTAAGCAGAAAGGAGAATCTTCCTTCTTTTCGGGTGAAATCATATAAGTTAGTAATCACTCCTGACTTTCTTATCCAACTTCGTAAGGACCAATATGAAGCCCTTAAGGATGAGAATATCAAGAGAGAAAGAATGGTTGGCCAAGCAGGAAGCTTGGAAGAAAACGAGTTTGGAGTCAAAACTAGGTACGGTCGAATGTGGGTACCGCTTTTAGGTGAGATTCGTGGTAAGATCTTAGACGAAGCTCATAAGTCACGCTATTCAATTCATCCCGGTGCAACTAAGATGTATCAAGACTTAAAACGGGACTATTGGTGGCCAGGTATGAAGTTTAATGTCATGCAATATGTGAATAGGTGTTTGACTTGCGCAAAGGTTAAGGCTGAGCATCAAAAGCCTTATGGAATGCTTCAACCTCTGAAGATTCCTGAATGGAAGTGGGAACATATCACGATGGACTTCATAACTAAGCTACCTCGCACAGCTAAAGGTTATGACACCATCTGGGTGATTGTGGACAGGCTAACCAAGAGTGCTCACTTTTTGCCTATTCATGAGGCAATTTCTTCTGAAGAGTTAGCTAGTTTGTTCATTAAGGAGATCATCTCTAAACACGGGGTGCCAGTGTCTATAGTCTCCGACAGAGACACTCGGTTCACTTCGCGATTTTGGAGGAAATTCCATAAGAATATGGGATCGAGGTTACATATTAGCACGGCGTATCATCCTCAGACGGATGGACAAAGTGAGAGAACGATACAAACTCTGGAAGATATGTTGCGTGCTTGTATAATAGACTTTGGAGGAAGTTGGGATAGTCACCTACCACTAGCAGAATTCTCCTACAACAACAGTTATCATGCTAGTATTGGCATGCCTCCTTATGAAATGTTGTATGGTAGAAAGTGTCGAACTCCAGTGTGTTGGGGTGAAGTTGGCCAACGAGAAATAGGGAGTAAAGAAGTAGTCGAAAATATGGCTCGAGATCTTGATGTGGTCAAGGCACGATTAAAGGCGGCACAAGATCGACAAAAGTCATATGCGGATAAGAGGAGAAGGCCAATTGAATTCCAAATTGGAGACTTTGTGTTACTGAAAGTTTCTCCTTGGAAAGGTATCATTCGGTTTCGTAAAAGGGGAAAGTTAGGCCCAAGGTATGTAGGACCTTTTAAGATTGTAGAACGTGTAGGTGAGGTTGCCTATCGGTTAGATCTACCTGAGGAATTGTCTGGGATTCACCCAACATTCCATGTTTCTTATCTTAGAAAGTGTATATATGATGAATCAGAAATAGTACCTTTAGATGAAATTGAGGTAGATGAAAAGTTATCATATGTGGAAAGGCCTGTTGCGATTTTAGATCGCAGTGAAAAGAAACTTCGAAACAAGACCATTCCGATGGTCAGGGTGCAGTGGATGCACAGAAAAGGTTCGGAATCTACTTGGGAACGAGAAGATGAAATGAGAGAATCTCATCCTGAGTTATTCTCGAGCTGAGCATGTTTCGAGGACGAAACCCTTTTAAGGGGGAGAGAGTTGTAACACCCCAATTTCAAAGGTACATGATATATTTAAGTAAATACGTGTCTATATTATCAATACGTAAGTTTGATTGATAAAAATGGTAAACTATGCATTTGATAAATTGCATGTGTTAGAAATACGTGTTTAATGGCCAAAATGATGAAATTTGTATAAACGGATGAGTTAAAGGGTAAAGAAAGTAAAATATGAGATAAATATATGTTTATACAAATAACATGATGATATATGTGTGAATTGATAGATATATACATGTGAATACGTGTATTAGTAGTTAATGGAAAAGTAGAAGGGTTAAAAGTGTAATTTATATAAAGTTATCAACATATAAGGATATTATACGTATCTATAACTATTATACACATGTTAAGGCTTAGGATATAGTAAAAATATATCCTAATATGACCCATAACATGAAATGATAAGTATTGGAAAGTTTGAGGGGCTAGAACGTAAAATATCAAAAGATATATATATATATATATAAATATATACGTATGTATATGTATATCATCGAGGGTGTCCCGAGCCTTAGAAACTTTATTAAACATGTTTTATAATAGTTCGGTGCATAAAATAACAATTTAATAGAAGTTCAGGGGGTTAAAATGCATAAAACCGAATTTGGGGGACTAAAAATGAAAATAGTGGGGCTGGGGAAGCATGCGGGCCGCATGCATGCACGCCACGAACCCTATGCGGTCCGCATAGCGCTGCTGAACGTGACAGCTTGCTTATTCACGTTTTTGAAGCCACGTTTCACTCATATTAGTGTCCCTAACGTGTCATTTTCGATTCATGAGTCACTATAACACGTGTCTAAGGTCTGGGGCGGTCCTAACATGTATAAATAGCTCCCATTAGACCACAAACAAGCTGCCAATTTCGAAATCTAAACCGAAAAACCCTAAATTCGGACCAGAAACTTCACGGGTCGATTTCTCTCAAACCGTAAAGAGTTAGCAGCCGAAATTCAGCAGTCAAGCTTCTATAGGTAAGGTCTAAAATAACCTCTTTCAGTTTTGGCTAAATCAATCTCTAAGTATGACTTTTAAAACTATGCTCAAATTAGGGTTCTTGAGCTTGTTTGGGTAAAATTGGATGATCGGATGGGAATTAAGCTCTGAATTTTTGTAGGTAATCCTAATTTGATGTGTTTTAAGAAAGCCCTAAGTTTATTTCAGAATTGGTGAAGGTTTGGTATGAGTTTTGGAAACGGGTCAAGATTAGGGTTTTCATGACGATTGTTTTGCCCAAATCGAGTAAACGGTTTTGAATTAAGCTTTGCCATTTTAAGGGATATTATAAAATGTCATAATGGATAATACCCTAAGATGGTTTTGAATAAAAATGAGTTTTGCTATAGAAACGAGAAAAATGGGTAATTAGGGTTTCGGAATATGGATATTTAATATAAAATAATCCGGAAGGTATGGGGACTTGAAATTTGGTATGGTAACATGTTTACATATATATTAAATATATATGAGTTCAAATTTTGGTAATGTTATAATTAAATTACTCGGTGCAACGATTGTAGTAATTCCGCCTCATGGTCGTCAATGACGCCTACACGGCCGGTAACGATCGTCACCAAATTCCAAACCCCGTGACTATTTCTCATAGTAATTCCGACTAAATGATCGGTCATGAGGAAACACGAGCGGTAAACGTTAAGGAGCAAAGACTTGAAAGATATATAACAAAATAAGTAAAAGGGGCAAAATGGTCATTTTGACTATTAAGGATATTAACCAATAAAGTGTTGGGTTTTGGGATAATGGGGTAAGTCCTAAATGTGAATTGTAACCTTTAGGATGTCTTGATAGGGAAATTACGTTAAAGGCATATAAGAAACTGGTTCACGAGAACTTAACCCAAGAATAATAGCTTCGCAAAGCTAAGGTGAGTTCTATGAGCCCTCTTTTAAATTGTTTAAATGCTTTCAACCATTTTGGGCTGATATACATAACGTTTTGTGAAAATACTCTCAATTGTTATAATTGCATGTTATATGTATTGATTGTATGGTGATGATTAGAGGAAAGATAGATTGCCATTTCGATGTTCTAGTAAAATAGATTAAGGATGGTAATCGAGAAAAGATTGGTGGGTAAGGGGCTTCTGAAACAAGAAGTTAAATAGTGTTGTCCCAATGGTGTCAAAACCAAACGGCGTCAAAGCCAGAAAGCGTCAAAGCTAAAACGGCGTCAAAGCCAGATAGCGTCAAAGCTATATAGTGTCAAAACTAAAGGGACCATTGCTACACGATGTGTTCGTAAAGCAAGTAGAAACACTATTTCCCTAAGATAAAATTTAATATGAGACAAGGATGACAAAGCAACAGAAGGTTAGTTTATTCACAAGGTTAGAATATGTGAATATATGTGCTATATGCTTTGTGTTTGATTGTCTAATTGCAGAAATGTGTTTGACAAACCTAAGTGCCTTCGAAAGGTAAAGTTTTCCCAAAACGTAGAACTCACCAGCGTAAGCTGACTTGTTAAGTTATGTATGTCAGATGAGGCTGGACCTTCGGATCGAAAAGGGAAGACTGAGATGTGAGCAGGAACTAGGTGGCATATACTATCAAGACAATGTCAAGCTATCAAGAGAAGACATTTTTGAGAACTGGCGTGGAGATGTTTATTTCTCTTTTGTATTTGTCTCTCTTACTATGTAATACTTGGCATATGAATAAAAGTTTTTATTTCCGCTGCTTTAGTTATCTCTGATGTACCTTGTGTTCATGAGTAAATCCGATGCGTGACCGCTCCTAGGGCCAAGTCTAGGAGTGGGCGTCACAAAAAAACTAGCGAATCTTCTATTTTTCCTTGATCTCCATCTTCTTCATCTCGATTACTTCTCGTTCCTCTTGATTAAGGTGGGAGGTGTCCACAGCGAGTAGGCACAACTGATTTTAGACGAAGTTTCAGCATCTTGACTTCCATAAGAATGAAATTTGCAAAAAAAAAGTTTTATTTTGGATGATTTTGTAAATACCCTAACTATAGGAACGGATTTTGCAATTAACTCTTAGTTTAATAATAGGGATGGTGATGGAAATTCCTTTGTAAATGCTCTAAGATATTTATGGTTTTAAAAAATCACTAACAATAAAATTATCATTTGCACCTTTTTTGAAGTATTTAAGTCTTTCAGAACCCCTGAAGCAACCCCACAAATACATGTGACAACGACGAACGAGGGCGTATATAAATGTCCCTTTGGGTACATCCGATAAAATTGGAGCAATACAAAGAAGATTAGCATGATCCATGCGTAATGATTATGACATACACAAATCGAGACATAGTCCAAATTTTTTACCAATTATTTTTAGCCCAAGTGATCGATAAAGTGTTCCTTGTAAACTGCTTGTTATAACAAATTTTGATTTTAAACTTTTTGTATATGAGGTGTCACAAGTAAACGAGGAGATACGAGTAATTTACCCTAACTTAATATTCAAGAAGGATGACAAAAGCAATGTTTTAAAACTGGATTTTTAAACCGGACCGGTCTTGTGTAAAAAGTGGTTCAACCGGTTGGCCCGGATGGTCGAACGGGATTGACTATTCAAACTAATATATTTACAATATACATTTTATAAATTTTCAACCATGACAAATGTCAAAAAGAAATTAAACTTCAATAAAGTCTAAAACAAGTTATAATTATCCAAATAACATTAATATATGTTTTAATCAAGTTATATTTATTAAAGAAAGAAGAAAAAAACTACAAAGAAGTATTGTATGCATCAAGTCCAAATCATTAATCAAATTCAAATTCTTAACGGTAATGCCTAATGGTGTGTCAATGCAGATTCGCAAGGAACAAGCTAGAATGTATCTTAGTAATGAGAATACCATGTAAATTGTAAGAATACCATGTAAAGAAAACCATAACATACATGATAAATCAGTGATAATTTCGATTATGTTTCACTTCAATTAACAAAAGATCATACGAACAGTTATCTTCGATGGATGGTTTGTCTTTTAATCACTGGTGGCAAGTGACGATTTGTTCGCCCCATCGGTTAACTTCGAATAAGAAAACAGTGAAAAACCCTACGGCCCTACCTTTTTCATTGTTTTAAAAATGTGTTTTTTAACTTAATTAAAAAAAAAACGGTTGATCCGGTTCCGGGTCCAAAAAATTTGCCGGTTCAACCGGAAAACCTGTCGATTTATTTTTTCACCCGAAAATACTAAAAAAGCTAGGTGCCTACCGGTTTAACGGCCAGTTCAATCCAGCTTTTTAAACATAGGGCAAAAGACAAGTTTAAAACTCTAAGGGCATGTGGTATACTTCCATGTTGTGTTGTGTTAAACTTTGCCACGTCAGCGATGACTGGACTTTAACACCACATAACATATGTGGGGTATACTCCATGTTATGTTATGTTATGTTATGTTATGTTGTGTGGTGGGTTATATTATGAGGTGTCAAAATACTAGTGGTATATGCATTGTAGAGGCAAGGGATAACAGGCGCTATATCTTTGACGCAAAACCTTTGGCGCCAAAACTTGGCTGAACTTGGCGGAGGTAGGGGCTGGTCATGGCGCCGTTATATTTGGCCATGTAGACCATGGCTCCGCTAAGAAGGCACCATACCGTGTGCCCTAACCAGTGTTTTTAATGAATTGCAGTTCAAAATAAAAAACTCTAACCAGTGTGGACTGTGGCTCTATGTATTTTCACATAAAACCACTGTATTTTTACTTTTTAAAGAAAAAAGCAAAAATGGAGGCTACTACTGTGTGTGTTTGTGTGTGAAATTAGTGATAGAGTTGAGGTTGGACATGACCACACAATGAGAGACTAAAGGGGATGTCTGTCTTCCCACGTGGTACACACACGTGTGGGTGTGAGTGTGGCGGTTGGGAGCCGTTGTTCTGTTGTTGTACAGTACAATAGCAAACAGCACAGTCGACTCCTATCTAGATATAAAAATTGTTATAATAAGGCCTTCTATTTTACTTTACGCATACTTCGCCCCCCTATACTTCTTCCCACTTGACAACCTACCCTACCTTCGCTTTTAAGCTCTCATTTCCCACCACCCTCACATTTAATTGTTCCCCTTAAAAAGAATGCATCCAAAAATTCAATATATTTGTATACTCTTAGGTTTCTTAAAAAATATATGAGTGTAAATTGGTATAATTTAAGGTTTGGTTGTAAATGATTGTGAGTAGAGGGGAGAGAAAAACTTTACAAAATCTGTATATTTGACAAAAAGTTTGGTGATTTGCTAAAATTTGAGGATTGAAAGAGAGGAAAAATGTAATGATAAAGGTATAAAAAAATATTATTTAATTATAGTTGTGAGTGAAAAAATAAAGAAAAATAATAACAAAAAGATAAATTATAAGGATTCTGCTCTGAATGCTATTATAACTTAAAACACAATAAATATAACTATAAAACAAGATAGAATAGTAAATCAATTTTAAGTAGACAATCATGAGAAATATATACTTCTTGGTAGATTTTATTTTTTAATAGTGTTTTCCAAAGTCTCATTTTAACATGATTTTATGTGTCCTTGTTTATTTAAGTTTCTTGGCAAGTTTGTAAGTGTACGTGGGGACAAACGAAAACATAACTTATTTACTTTTATAACTAGCGTATAATACGGCTATTCAACCCTTATTTTTTTCTGAACTTAAACCCTTCGCATTTATAAGCTTACTTAATAATTATCTTCTATACATGTTCATTTGAAAAAGAAAGTATAAATAAAAAAAATTTGAGTATGGAATTCGATCAAGTACTTTAGTCATTCTTTTCTAATGGTTAATGAAGGACGTATTATCATATCTTTTTGTAGTCAAACACAACACTAACTTTTAGTTTTGCTTGTTATAAAATAAATTATCATTATTTATGTGTCCATACATGACCGGAATGGAAATTTTTTATGATGAACTAAGAGACATTCGGGCATCAAAAGAAACGCCCTCTTTGGAAAAAAAATATCGTGGGTTTATTGCTTGGCTACTACTACAAAAATAAGTATTTGCTACGCCCAAATCCGTAGCAAATACCCTTTTGTACAGATGTGCTACGGATTTTATCCTTAACAGAAACCCTTGTCACTGAAGTTTTTTCTACGGACATTGCAACGGAAAAATATTCGGTATGGTTTTAGTGAAAATATTAGTCATAGCTATTTTAGCTATAAATTTTGTTACGGATTTTTAGCTACGGATTTTTGCAACAAAATTTCAGCTACAAATATTTAGCTACGGATTTTTAGCTACAGTTTTTTGCTATGAGTTTTTAGCAACGGATTAGGTACAGATTATGCAAAGCAACCAAATAGGTACGGATTATGCATTGGAATTAAGCTACGGATTTGGCTATGAATTTCTGCTATGAAACCTTGCTATGAATATTTTAACATTTTTGCCACGGATTTCAACCCTTTTAAAAAGGTTCGTTTATCTTTCCTATTTTTCATGTAAACGATATATTGAAACTTTTATAGATATAAACTAATAAGATAAAAATCTCAAACATAATAAATTAATATAGGCTATTGTAGTACGTGTAATAAAGATTCAAATTATCTATGAGTAACACAAAAAAAATCTACTATAGTATTTACCAAAACATAATCATATGGTAAGTTTTGTTGCAAGTTTTATAACAACAATCGGAGTTCTACATTCACTTCTCCATTCAACTTTACATTTTTCTTAAAAAAGAGTTTAACATAGCTTGTTTCTACGCTTGACAAAAAATATGATTGCATATAACATACCTCTCTTAGTTCTTACTTTCATTTTTTTTCAATAAAGACAGCATGTGAGCTGATGGTTTGATAAGTATGGTCTTTTTTAGGTTAAAAGAAAAGTAAAATTACAAAATAACCTTGAATATGACAAAATTACCGATTTACCCTGCACATGTCACTCATAGGACATCCCTACATATGAAGGCTCCACCAAGCTCCAGAGTTCAAAGTGACCCACCACCAATACCTTCTAGAACTTCAGCACCACCCTTAATCTTCATCATACTACTTCTAAAAATCCAAATAAATAGTCTTCAATTCTGCTTATTTTTCTTTCTTTCTAGAGAGAGAGAGATAGAGAGATAGAGATGGGCAGTAATGGAGGTGGGCCTTGTGGAGCCTGCAAGTTCTTGAGAAGAAAGTGCCTCAAAAACTGTGTGTTTGCACCCTACTTTGACTCAGACCAAGGTGCAGCTCAGTTTGCGGCGGTGCACAGGGTGTTCGGAGCTAGCAACGCCTCCAAGCTCCTCCTTAGGGTTCCGCCGCACCGCCGTCTAGACGCCGTCGTTTCGCTCTGCTATGAAGCTTTGTCTAGGGTTAGAGACCCTGTGTATGGCTGTATGACCAACATCTTTACCCTCCAGCAACAGGTTTGTACTTTACGCTTCAAAAGTTGTTCCATAACATAGCAATGCGCTTGCGCACTGTAAAAGTTGCTTTTTTTTTTAAATTATAACTATCCCTAATACATTTTATAATTATAATTTCTTAGGGGTATTACACGTATAAAATTTTTTTAGGAGTACCATGAATACATAAAAAAGAAAAAGTAAAAAGTAAAAAATCTAAAAGTAATTTTTTTAAGGGTACCATAGAGGCATAGATACATAAAAAGCAAAAAATAATACTTAAAAACTAAAAAATCTAAAAAAATTTACACTTTCCATACTGGTTTAAGGGATGGTTTAAGGAATGACACATACCACTCGTGAATATATGTTACCAATATTATACAAGCTTTATATGTTTGGTTTGCGTTGAACCTTAATTGGCTTGATTTAGCGAGCTATGCAACACTAACTTATAGTGTGGAATTGTAATTTTTTTTCTTCATCCGACTTTTTAAAACATTTTTTTTGCTTTAATTTAGTTTCACACCGCTCGTTTTAAATGTCTGGTTTTTTATAGCTTAGGTGATATAATCTTAAATTTTCTTTATCTTTTTTAATTGTTTTTCTTCTTAATTTCAAATCATTCATTAGTTCTAATTTTACACAGTTTATTAAAAAAATTAGTGTCATATTTAACTACACATCTTATATTAATATCTTTACCTAATGTTTTTTTATTTGTGTTTTTTACGTCTCGTTTTAGCAATGCCTTTGTTTTAGTATACCTAATACCCGCATTACGCCAATAGTAAAATCTAGTAATATACATGTACATGAAAACTTGCTTTTGGTAATTACAAAATGTGCCTGTGAGAGTTTCATGTAACATGATTTTTTTAACAATAACTGTTTTCATCCGTTGTGTTAATTAATTAGGTTGATAACTTGCAAACAAAGCTGTCACACATCCGTGCTCAAATCTCAGTTTTACAACACTTCCATCAACCAAACCAATCATCGATTGACGACATTTTCTGGTCGCAGCCTACACCCGTGTCTAGTTCAATGAAAACCAAGCAAACGTGGGTCGCAGCACCAATATATGACACCGAAGAACCCGAAGAGAGTGAGCTAGAAATGTTAGCTAGAGAGTTTTTGGCAAACTACGTGCCTAGAGTCGATGAATGACATGCTTTTGATCGAAGAACAAGATTTCTTCAATGGACTAATTAACTTGTCATTTAAAGAGACTGTATTGACTTCATTAATTCTAGTACTCTAGCTAGCTGTTTCTTCTTTCTAACAAGTAACGTTAACCATTTCACGTATGAGTGAGTTTTCTTGTACTAAACTACTTTTGGTGGTTAATATATATATGATCTACTTGGGTATAATGTAAAGCATGACGTGCAAAGTTATATATTATGCTAGCTACTTGAATTATAGACTTTATAATTAAGTCATTACATCAAATAAATAACTATTATTTTTTTGAAACGACATCGATCAGGCGACCTTGATCTTACGTGTAAACCTACTCTTGCGGGGCTATGTTCAAGGTCGATTACTCGGACCTCCGTGACAACCAAGACACTCTCTCCTAAAACTTTCTACTGGCAGAAACCCTCTCCTTCCTGGGACCACATGTGGTAAAACTGTCTCTATATGGATTAGAACCCGGATCACATAGTGTCCAAAACATTAAGAACCAAGGGGGTAACCACTAGGACAAGTCCTAGTAGTTAATAAATAACTATTGTTGAATCTAACAAATAGAGGGTTGTATGAATATTATAGACTTTATAAGTCATTATATCAAATAAATAACTATTAATTTTATTTTGTTTTTTTAATTTTATTTAATTTGTATCCAAACGCATCAGAGTTAACATTGAGTTGGTTGTGTGTTTGGTCGTTACGTAGTTTTTATTTTCTCATTTTCTTTACGTAGGATTATAGCATATATGTAACTGTTTTGTTTATCCTGTGACAATGTCCGAGTTGGAAATCTAGTTAGGACGAAGATGAGGTTGATGTTTAACGGTACGAGGATGCATGGGGGAGATTTTGTAGTACGAGGCGGTTGGCGATTTCCATGGTTTGATTTGCAATGAGGACTGAGGGAACGATGTTCGGTTTTTTCATACTATTTTTAGTAGGTTATATAAACATGAATCAAAGTATTAAAGGGATTTAGATAAATGATACATACCGTGTCGTTTCTATAAAGCCTTGAAAATTTTAAGACATTAGACAAATATAAAATTAGATCTCTAAAATATAAGCTTAGTATTGATGTTAGAAATATCATTCAAACTTAAATATTATTTTTTTGAAATACCGCGAGGGAGAGTCAAGGTTCCCCAAAGCAGGCCATCCTTGAAACCCCCAGACGTACACACGAGGAGGAAACCATCCCAATGGAAAACCCCCTGATCAGCTCCGGACCGGACCCAAGCCTCAAACCGGCTCGCCCAAGTTATTTATAGAGAGCCCGACCATATATCATCATCCCAACAAGGATTCGAACACGGGTTTCCCAAAAGTTTAAAGAGCCCCGGTGCCATTGGGGTAAACCTCCGAAGCTTAAATATAAAATGAAATGTTAAAAATATCATACAACAATATCATACAACTTAAATTATATATTAACTATAGATGGTGACCCATCTGCGTGTTGTGAGGAGCCACCCGATTATAATAAAAGTAACAATCCCTATATATTATAACAGTTGTATTTGTCATAATTTGTAACAGTCTCTATATTATAACAGTTGTATTTGTCATAGTATTTGTCATATGTCTAAAAATAACACTATCTAAGTAATGTAAATGAAAGCAATTCTAAACAATAAGGGTGGGAGGTATGGTTGTAGAAGAAAAGTATTGGACCAATAGAATGATGTCAAACAGGAGAGAGAATAATGATATAGAATTGATGTAGAATGATGATTTTGTAGGGGGTATGGTTGTAGAATTGATGTATAATGATTATTAAATATTTTTTTTCATTTTCTTTTTAATCTAAAAACAAATAAAATTAAACTTGAACATTTAATATAAAATGAAAACATAACAATTCATTAAAAAAAAAATTACAAAGTTCTAAAAATAAAAAAAAAAATTACCAAGTTCCTAAAAAAACCAACATTTATTCTTCAATTTTTTTTAAAAAAAAAACATACAAATCTACGGTGGTGGAGGATTTGCATTCAACTCTTCTTCAGTTAGCACGACTTCCAAATTGTTGGCGATATGCTCAGTGATGTCGAATCGTAGCTGGAAGTGTGTCTCGCTATCGCGTATCTCCATATAAACATCATTAGCGTCGGTCAGCTGGACTGGAGGATCACGAATGTGTACCGGTGAAATAGCCGCACCCTCGTCTTTCAGTGTCATGTTGTGAAGTATCATACAAGCGTACATGATATTCTCCAACATATCTGTGTCAGTTGGCCGTGCTTTTCGATCTACTATTCTCCACTTAGCTTTCAACCTTCGAAACGCTCGTTCAACGTCTTTTCTTGCACCCTCTTGCACCTTCTTCATTTTCTTCTCCTTGATTGCGTATGGATGTGTATACGCTTTTACAAAAGTAGACCAAGTGGGATATATACCATCGGCTAAGTAGTAGCCCCATTTGTATTCCCGACCGTTAACAACAAAAGGAGCTTTCGGAGCAATACCTTTCAACTCGTCCGTGAACAATGTTGACTGATGTAGCACATTTATGTCATTGTTCGAACCTGCGACACCAAAGAAAGCATGCCAAAACCACATTTCTTGCGACGCAACTGCCTCAAGTATTGCCGTTGGTTTTGGATGATCACCGCGATGATATTGTCCTCTGTATTTTGTTGGATAGTTTCTCCATTCCCAGTGCATACAATTGATGCTACCGATCATGCCAGGGAGGCCATGTCTTTCTAAATGAGCATCATATAAAAGAGCAAGATCATGGCTAGTCGGTGAACGCAGAAATTCATCTCTATAAAGTCTAATAATAGCATCACAAAAGTGTAGAGGCTAGATTATGAGGCTTGTAATATTAAATAAGTTGGACTGGGCTTAGAGGGTTTCATTAGAATCATAGGCTAGTTTGCTATTGTATTTAGGCTAGTTTATGATTGGGTTTGGGTTTACTATTGGGTTTATGATCCACAAGGGGCCCAATAGTAAACCCATTGGGGTGCCTATATAAACCCCTCAAGACCTCCTCATTTGAGGTGGCTAGTTTACGATTTCTAGGGGAGCACTGGTGTTCACGATCGTAAACCCGAGAGAGAGGAGTTTACGATTACAAGTTTTGTACCCGACAAGTCTTCTTGTGTGCAAAGTTCAAGTTTTCATTGGTTTGATCATCGTATTCTTGTGTTCTCTTCTACTTTCTTCTTGAATCAATCACTTACGAGGATTCCGCACTCGTTTGTAATTAAAATATCGTGATTAGTTGTTGTCTCGGACCTACAATTGGTATCAGAGCCAAGAAACGAGTGTTTCGAGGTTCTCACGATATTGGATTCAAGCTATTTTTCTGGAAAAATTTTGGTTTTTGAAGATTTGAAGCTGCTGGAGGTGTTTCCGATTGGTTCTGTTGCTGTTCTTCACGTTTACGATCGGTATCTGGGCTGATTTGGGTGTTTACGACTGCTTGTTTTGAAGATCTTCATCAGTTTTGGGTTTACGAGTTCAAGATCGAGGCTTTATCGTGTTTACGATCCGGTGAATTGAGTTTACGACTTTTTCTGCTCGGAAACGTGTGTTTACGACATTTTTCAGCCGGAATCAGGAGATTACGATTTTTCTCGATCGGAATCGGAGTTTACGATTGTGCTCGATCGGAATCAGGTGTTTACGACTGGCTGGATCGGAATCATTGTTTACGATCGTTATTTACGACCCGGAGGTGTTTACGATCGGAAACAGGGTTTACAATCGGAAACAGGATTTGCGACAAAAAGTCATTTTTTCACACTTTCACGGAAACGGACGTAATTTTGACTCGTTTGGAGTTAGATGCTCAAATTTGAACACGACATTCGTGACACTGAGCCCTAGAATTACCCCCGACTAACGTCCAGGGGAGCTCGTTTGGACCCCCAAATTCCACTCCGAAGGCCTCCGTTTTTCAGTTTTAAGTTTCTGACACTATTCTTTGAATAGTGATTTTCGATTTTGCCGTTTTTGCTAATTTTTCAAAAATTTCAGAAGCTGCATAATGAGTTCAGTGGTTGAAGAAAAGAATATAGTTGAGGACAAAGATGATTTCACAGATGAAGTTGACAAAACTGAGATATGTCCTAATCCCACTTGTGCTCGTATAATTCCTGGACTTAGACAAATTTGTAAAAATTATCAGATAGAATTATTTGAGACAAAATGCGAGAGGAGTTCTTTTAAGGGTAGATGGCAAAAGAATGGGGAGAAGGTAAAAGCACAGAAACGAGACATTGAGAAATATCAGAAGCTAGCAACGGAGAAGACTATCTTATATGATCGGGCTAGGATTGAGATATCTGAGCTTACACCGAAATTAACTGAACTGCAACAAAAATTTGATGAGCTGCAGGTCAAGTATGATTGCAATCAGGAAAGAAACAAAAGAATGCTCGATGCTGGAAAGGAATTGTCACATGCTGTTGTGACTGGTCAAGTTGGGAAAGACACATCTGGATTTGGGTCAGAGAAAACTGATAAGTCCTTGGCTGCAAACAGCATCATTCCTCCACCAGTTCCCAGAGACATTATAGGAATACTTCTTAGTGAGGATCAAGTTGAACGAACCAAGTCTGATTATAAAGAAGCTGCTCCTCCTATTGATAGTGTCTTGGTTGGAACTACACCATTGACTCAAGAAAAAATTGATAATGAAGCAAACATGACTTATGGTGAAGGGAGAGTAAAGGATATATCAGACAATGATGCTGAGTGCCAGAAATATGACAGGTGTCACAACTCTAAGTCTGATGAAGCTGGGATAGAGTTGAAACCATACCCTAAAATTGAAACTCCATGCTTCAAAGTAATTGACGAAGTCAAAAGGGAAAAGGTGATCTTGACGACACGGCCTGAGGGGAAGATTTTTATGACGTCTGGATCAATGTTTGACCAAGAACCAGATGTAGGATATGAACTACCATCCTTCTCCTCCAAGTTCAAGGGTATAACCGATGGAGTGATAAGCGAACCTAAAGTTGAGAGGCCAAAGATCACCATCAAGCATCCAAGCATGAAACCAACAGCTGGAGTGAAGAATGAAAAACTCAAGGGAGTAGCTGTGTCTCCCATTTCTTCAGTTGGATCATGCAGTTGTTGTTGTAATTGCAAGAATGGTGCTTCAACGTCAAAGAATCAAAGAAGCATAAAGACAGTAAAGACAGGTTCGACACAGGCTTCGACAAACCAACAGAAAGTCAAATCTGAAGCTGCAGTCAAAGCAAAGAAGTAGACACAAGGCAAACCAGCTCCATATCAGCCACCAAAGACAAATCCGTTGCGATTTTACTACGGATTAGCTATAGATTAGCTACGGTCATATATTGCTTCGGTTTAGCTATGGATATTCCGTCGCAAACAGAAATCGTAGCAAAGTTCATAGCAAACTCCGTACAAATTAGCTATAGATTAGCTACAGTGATATTTTGCTTCGGTTTAGCTATGGATATTCCGTCGCAAACGAAAATCGTAGCAAACTTCATAGCAAAGTCCATAGCAAAATTGAGAAGATAAATTTTATGTATAAATTCTAAAAAATCCATAGCAAAAAACCGTAGCAAGTCGGAAAAAATAAATATTTAAAATTTAGTTTAAAAACATCTGCAGCAAAATCCGTAGCAAGTCGAAAAATATATATTTTAAAATTATTAAATGAAATCCGTAGCAAAATGTGTGGCAACTTTGTCACAAGACCTGGCTACGGATTAGCTACATACATATTTAGCTACGATTTAGCTATGGATATTGGCTCGTAAACTAGAGCCATAGCAATCCGAAATAAAATTTGGAAAATGTATTTTAATAAGAAGTACAAATAATTTAGCAAACTTGAGAATAAGAATGTTAAAAAAAAAACCGTTTAATAAAATTCAAAGCAAAATCTATAGCGAAACTAAAAGTTGATTGTTTTCTAATTTTCTCTTATTAATCCATAGAAAAATCTAAGCAAACCGAGGAAATAAATATTTAAAAATAACTTAATACAATCCATAGCAAAATCCTTTGTAAGCTAATATCTAATAATTAATATTTGATAAATTCCGTAATAAGTTTGAAATATATATATTTAAAAAACAATATAAATAGCGACGCCCTTTTCTTTAGCTAAAACCGTCGCAAAAAATATGTTTGGTAGCAAAATCGGTAGCAAACTAAATTCGCGACGAGACTTGTAGCTACAAGCTAAATCTGTAGCAAATCCGTAGCCAAACGAGTATTAGCTACGGATTAGCTACGAATTTGGCCGTAACGAATACCTCTTTTTGTAGTTGTAGAAACGGGGTGTCCCGGGTGGTCGAAGTGGCATGGCCAAGGACGAGTCACCAAGGCACCGGGCCGATCCACTGTGTGGGAGAGATGTGACGAGCCTCCGAGCCGGGCTAGGAAGATCCGTCTCTCCCGGGTCTTGTCTTGTACCTGCAACATGAAGGGAACCCGTTAGAAGGGGACCAGAGACCGGGGTCTCTGGACCACCCTCCGACGGTCAAGTCAGTAAGACTGTATGTATATAGTATGTATATATGTATATGTATGTATGTGGTAGCATGTGGGATGAAGGGGATCATCCAAGTAGGATGAAGGAGATTGGCTGAGCAGGATGAAGGGGAATGCTGGAGGAAGCACGACCATGTAGGCCAGGGGGGTGGCACGGCCATGTAGGCCTGAAGGTAGTGCGGCCATGTAGCACGGCCGGGTAAGCCAGAAGGTAGTGCGGCCATGTAGCATGGCCAGGTAGGCCAGAAGGTAGTGCGGCCATGTAGCATGGCCAGGTAGGCCAGAAGGTAGTGCGGGCATGTAGCATGACCTGTAGGCCAGAAGGTAGTGCGGCCATGTAGCATGGCCTGTAGGCCAGAAGGTAGTGCGGCCATGTAGCATGGCCTGTAGGCCAGAAGGTAGTGCGGTGCTGTAGGCTGGACCAGACCAAGTAGGATGAAGCAGGAACCCTTTCAAGGAGGGAGTGAGCCTCCTTATATAGGGCAGGTGATGGGCCAGATTGGGCCTGTTGGGCCAAACCTGGTATGAACCATCAAAAGAGAGGTAGTGGGTTGTATTGGGCCGGACTATATAAAAGCCCTTAGCCCATGTAGTTAGCCCGATACGGACCCACGTCATCAGCCCCCCAGTCTAGTATGGTATAGTCCTAACTATACCATGCTAGACTTATCTTGCAGCTCCAATCGTCTTGCTTTCTTTTTCTGCGTTGAACCCTGCAAAAAATGTTAGTACTTTACCTTTTTTCCTTTTTTCCTGGCGACCTGAATGTGCTTGCTTGGACATATGTTCTTGCATTGTTTGGATCTTTGATGAGGGACCGATGTTCATCGTGGTGGTTTGGGTGTAATATGTGTACAAGGTGTGATGATTGTTGGTTATGCGTCGTTTGTATAGGATATATGGTAGGAGGGGTTATTAGGGTTTGTAAGTTTTGGAGGTTGTGATTCGGCGCTTGGCCGAGACCACTGTAAGTTGTCGGAGGATGGGTGGTTCGGTCGCGTGACCTACGTCCACAATGTATGGATGTGTGGTCCATTATGTATATATGGTGGTTCGAGCCTAAGACCCAGGACCACCTGTTAAATAGTGGATGTGTCGTCCACTTGTCAGTTCCTTGTTACATGAAGAATGTGTTTATACCCGGGTTCGACTATTTTCATAGTCTATGTGGTCCCGCTGTTGTCAATAACCCAAAGGGCCGAAGTGTATGAGTTCGAGCCGATGGTTCGACATGCGCAGGTCACCCACTAAGTATTGGGTGGAGGTTGTCGACTGGCTAGTCCAGTGGCTTCCCCCATGTGCCCCGGCCGTCGGTTGGCCTGTCGTTTGTTGTGTCACCGTCCGGAGTTTGGTCCCTTGTCGGTTGTGAGTAGTTACGGAGACCGCAGGGACCCTTATCCGTGCGGGAGGGACGTTGTATTGTTGAGTGTTATGGTATATTGTCGTCATGTGGCCGAACGACATTAGCCAGCCGTCCTTGTGTGGCCCACAAGATAATAATGTAAGTAGTGGTGTGGCGTAATACCAGAACCACTTAAATAAAATAATAAGGTGGTGATCCAGTCGCACGAACGAAACCACCAGTATAATAATATAAGTAGTGGTCGGCGTAAGACCAGAACCACTGAAATAAAATGATATAGGTGATTCGGCCGTACGGCCGAAACAACAAAATAATAATGTAACTAGTGGTTCGGCGTAAGACTAGAACCACTGAACTAAAATGATAAGTGGTGATTCAGCCGTACGGCCGGAACAACCAAAATAATCATATTAGTGGTCGGCGTAAGACCGAGACCACTTAAAATAAAATACTAAGTGGTGGTGGCCGTACGGCCGGAACCACCGGAATAATAATATTAGTGGTCGGCGTAAGACCAAGACCACTTAAAATAAAATACTAAGTGGTGGTGACCGTACGGCCGGAACCACCGGAATAATCATATAAGTAATGACTCTGCAAAATAAATTGTTAATTTGCAAGCGTAAGTATGTCAAGTGTACTAATGTGAAAAGTCATAGTTTATGGGTGTGTGCCATAATTAAAGACTTGTAATTGAACGTAGACGAATTAGTAGTTGGGATTTAGAATGACATAACCTGTTGATCGTTGGTCGATGTCATAAGATGCCCAATAAAAGAATTTCATGTAATTGCCTTATCCGTAATAACTAGACCGGATGGGTCGTAGCATCCAATAACGGTAATAAGACCGGTGTATGTGGTAGTTGACCACCATAACAGATAAATGTGATGTCTTCCTTCAACTCTAGAGGATATATATGATGATGTAAGAGGACATGTGTCACGTCTGTGATTACAAAATGATAATAATAATAATAATCGATGTTTGATAACGTCGGGGATGAAGAATACCCGACCCGCACCGTTGATGATAATAATGTCCTCCTTCAGATTAGAAGGAGGTAATAATATTTGTATGTGTGAACTTCATACAATAATGTCCGTATGTAAAGTAGTCTTCAATAATAACAATAAGATCAACGCTGAATATTGCTCGATATGAGCGTTAACCGTTCTTCCTGATAGATAAATAAATAGAATGTGTCTTTGTTGATGATAATCATAAGGGTGATGTAGAATGATGCTCGTCATTTGTGATAACCATTCTTCACGGTTAAAAATACTCTCATGTTGTGTGTGGCAACATGGAGTAGTCCTTCGGCACTCACGAGTGCTATTTTAATAATTAAATGAGTAATGAATCGCCCGTCACTTCGAAATATCTGAAGAAATAATATGTCTTCTAAAAATTTCCAGAAGCGTGTAGCTGTACTGGCTGTAATGGTGTTCTACCATGCTAGCCCCAGTTCAAAGCTGTACTTGTGGGTTAGAAGCATTGAACTTATAGAGTAAATTGTTAGATCATTTTTCATAAGAGAAAAAATATAAAACGTAATGTAAGAATATGCATATATATGTGATGCTGAAATATGCCTACTAAATGAAGTAGTAACTTCAAATTAGCTTCAAAGTAAGTGCATAAGACTTTAGGCATAATTGAATGTAAGGAAACATTCGTCACAGTATCTTAAATACCTGTAATTCTTATCCGCGTCATATGTTGGTGTTTATATATTCTCATGTACCTTAGCATGTATAGCCAAAGAAATATCTTGTAGGGGTGTAATGTATATTTGCTATTTAAGCAAGGGTTAAAATTGATAACCTTAAGTTGTGTGAGGTCTGTACATGCAAGATTATCATCATGTTTATGTATTATGTTTATCACTTGAAATAAATAATGTGAGCCAAGGAAGGACCTGCTTATTTTCCCTCAAAGTAGTTGCCCAGTTTGTGAAATTGATAGTCAAGTTCCGAGCTTGCCGGAGAAGATAAGATGATACTAATTTTGATCGTGCGGCGCTTAAAATGTTGCCTCGGGCAGGAACCCAACATTTAACAAGTAGGAATTGGTAAGAAGACATACGTGTACAGTGCCGTCCGGCAATAGATCGAGATGGTTCGGCGGGGGTCGCCCGGATCCAATGTAACCACAGCAGGTGTGCCGGAGATGTAACCAAGCCGGTGCCGTCCGGCGCATAAGGTGGCATGATATGCCAGTATTCTTGGAGGCGACGACCGTTCGGCGGAGAAAATGAACGCTCCGGTGTTCAAAACTCGTTCGGAATAATCTGTAGTCTGGAAACCATGACGTACGGGATAATACGTCAACACCGGAATAGTTGTCTTATGTGGTTCATGTCTGTACTAAGAGTTACGCCTTCCGGATCAAAATAAACATCGGATAGCAGGTCGTATAACCACCCAAGGAGGCGACCGAACCACCATGAGGCGTCAATGGTGGGAGATAGCAACCGGAGAATAGGCACCCGTCTGAGGTGCCGCCCGGTAATAAGATCATTCGGGGACGTGTCGATTCTCGTTTAAAGATTCTCGTTTAAAGAAATAGATCGAATGTCTAATTTTGTTAACTGATATGACAACTGTTGGCTGGCCGTCCGGCAATAATAACGAGGAAGGCTGTCCGGCAAGGTCCGATGAGTTGAGATGGGTACCAACAAAGAAGGCCGTCCGGCGAAATAGATAATCTCTTGTGAGAGATAATCCCGCTTCGTCAAAATAGATAGTCCGGGATATGACGTCCGTTCAGCGAGGCATGTGAGTATCCGGCCGTCCGGCATGCCCTATGTTCTGCAGCAAGTTCAAAAATAGTTTATATAATCATCGTCCAGCATTATCTATATAATCCAGAGAAGAATGTCGTCCAGCCGGCCGGCTGATGAGGTCACATCCCGTCCGGTACTTCATCTATATATGTGAGTTGAAATATTTTTTGTTAGTCAATTCAGGTCGTCCGGCCAGGTTGCCTTTTGGACAAGATGACGTCTGATCGGTGGCACCTGGACCGACAACCTACTTTGCAAAAATCGGAAAGTGGGCACTGTAACCGGAGTTCTAATTTCGGAGCAGGGTAACCGGAGCAGACATAACCGGAGCCCGTGTTGTTTGGTGGAGGTGGCGTGATACGCAGGTAGTCCGGAGCCGACTGTTCGGCGGAGAAGGAGAACGGTCCGGTGCGGTGTTCAAGACTCGTCCGGAGCAAGGTATAACATCTCCTTGATTCACTGGTTTATAACTTATGTGTGCTGGAGTCCTTGCCAGAGTTTCGGACATGGAGAAGCCGTTCGGGAATCATATGGAGCGTCGGAATAGTTTGTCACCTAGAATAGTTGTACTTCGGAATAATATGCCGGAGCGGAGGTTTATAATCTATAATGACCTGCATACAAATTCTTGTTCCTTCGATTGGAGGATTTCGAGGCTCCCCATTAAATCAAACAACATAAGTCAGTTAGTACCTGGTTGTGAGGCTCATATTTAAACACGTATATGTATCGTCATATCATCAGTTATAATGAAATATAATATAAATAATACATGCATACGTGCAAGATTAATATTAATGCTTTACATAGACAGTATGATTATCTAGATCAAGGTGTGAGGAGATAGCATCCACCACGTGTAACCAGGTTGTACTATAAATTTGTCCGACCCACGAACTGGTCCGAAGCGTGTGTAAATGTTTGGAGGAACAGATATATTGTCCCGAATCAAAAATGCATATAGCTTGTAAATGTCGCTGGACCTGTGGATCTTAGATAGCGACATGCTTAACAAATAATTATTAAATAGGTGAGAAGAGAAGCTAGGTATAGAATCTGTGCAAACAGAAAATCGAGTCAAGATCGAGATGTTTCGTTAGACATAAAGATTTCAGTTCTAGCTGCCGTGTAGAGAATAGAGACCACAAAGTATGTTTTCTTTGTGGTCCCACGGATGGCGCCAATGTAGAAACGGGGTGTCCCGGGTGGTCGAAGTGGCATGGCCAAGGACGAGTCACCAAGGCACCGGGCCGATCCACTGTGTGGGAGAGATGTGACGAGCCTCCGAGCCGGGCTAGGAAGATCCGTCTCTCCCGGGTCTTGTCTTGTACCTGCAACATGAAGGGAACCCGTTAGAAGGGGACCAGAGACCGGGGTCTCTGGACCACCCTCCGACGGTCAAGTCAGTAAGACTGTATGTATATAGTATGTATATATGTATATGTATGTATGTGGTAGCATGTGGGATGAAGGGGATCATCCAAGTAGGATGAAGGAGATTGGCTGAGCAGGATGAAGGGGAATGCTGGAGGAAGCACGACCATGTAGGCCAGGGGGGTGGCACGGCCATGTAGGCCTGAAGGTAGTGCGGCCATGTAGCACGGCCGGGTAAGCCAGAAGGTAGTGCGGCCATGTAGCATGGCCAGGTAGGCCAGAAGGTAGTGCGGCCATGTAGCATGGCCAGGTAGGCCAGAAGGTAGTGCGGGCATGTAGCATGACCTGTAGGCCAGAAGGTAGTGCGGCCATGTAGCATGGCCTGTAGGCCAGAAGGTAGTGCGGCCATGTAGCATGGCCTGTAGGCCAGAAGGTAGTGCGGTGCTGTAGGCTGGACCAGACCAAGTAGGATGAAGCAGGAACCCTTTCAAGGAGGGAGTGAGCCTCCTTATATAGGGCAGGTGATGGGCCAGATTGGGCCTGTTGGGCCAAACCTGGTATGAACCATCAAAAGAGAGGTAGTGGGTTGTATTGGGCCGGACTATATAAAAGCCCTTAGCCCATGTAGTTAGCCCGATACGGACCCACGTCATCAGTAGTAGTGAACATAGATTCATGAAACTCATCGCGTCGTTATCCGAATCGCTCGAACTACTAGACGAAGTCATAAGCTCGGGTGGGATTCTATAACGTGGGCGGGGGCGATTCATGTTTTTTGAGTGAAAGAAAGTAGAGATTTTTTTTGTTTAGGAGAATATGTATAAAATTTATGGGGTAAATGTGTGTTTATATAGGAGAGGAGTTCATTTAAAAAAAAAAAGTAAACTCAATGGTCAAAAATTAGACCGTTCAATGGTCCTTTTCTCCTCGGCACGAGTCGGCAACAACTCGCCGAAATCTTTACATTTGATGCCGATGCCGAGATTTTGTAGGTACATGGTATGGTTGCCGTGATGATGCCGTGCGGCATCAAGGTGATGCCGAACCCCCCAAACAACCACACCGCCCATCCTAATATATAGAACCTAAAACTTCCAATATTCGCTAAAATGTAGAAAGAAAAATACAATATTTAAGAATTATAAATTTTAAAGAAATGTATTCAACATTTTCATAATAAACTATGAAAAGATAAAAGTAATTGTCATCTTCAATTCATCCTGAAAATCAATCATAACTCTTAAAATATCAAATCATTCAACATCTTCATCCTGAAAATCAATCATAACTCTTAAAATATCAAATCATTCAACCTCCGAAAACTTGATGCATCTCCATTTCTATGACAACACTCATGCTTCCTAAATTAAGAAAGAGACACTAATGAATAGAGATGTTTAAAATGTATGTCTATACACAATAAGCCTCGAGCAGCAACATCAAAAATACATAAATCGTTTGGATATTAGACTATAAATGTTTAAGCATGGATCAGATTTTGGAGTTTATCACATCCGTTTAAGGTATTTTCGGACAACATCATCCCCTAAAGTAAACCGTAGCCTACATGAGATTGTAGGCAACAAATCATAAAGCTACCACATAAGGCCCAACAACAACAACTAAGTATACACAAATTTTAAGAACTAAACCAAGTATTCCAAACAAAATTTCCATGTCAAGGGGCAATTTCAAGTATTTTCTTTATGGGTCGTCCAGATGTGTGGAAATTGTTTAAAAGACATTGGCTCAATATATCGAAGATCAGAAAGCAACTACATTGGGATAGAAACCTAGACAAGACATAAGAAATCAACCATCATCGCCTCAAATAGAAACAACAACACATGAGAAAGCAGCCATATAACCATCATAGAGGCTTAGGTCTACAAAGAGCTCAAATCAGGCGATGCGGCCTCATCGTCGTTAGTTACATCATCGATGTCAGAATCCGACATTAGAAGGCTCATACTCTGGCAATGGCTGCGGTAAATGCCTCGCTGCCGCTGGATGTATCATCGTAAATTTTACCAATATTTCCATTTAGAATTAATATATTTGTTCTATATTAATTTTTTAATTTTAGAATGATACAAATTTTGTCATTTAAGTTTGCACGTTTTGTAAGTTTTATCATTTACATTCACTAATAACGCCGAATGTCTTTTATATTGCATAAAGTTTCATTTGTTGTCCTTTGACTTAACAAATCTTACACCGAGTGACCTTTATTTTGTATAAAAGTTACACTTAGTCTCATTTGGCCTAACGAACAAAATTTGGTCAAAGGACAACAAGTGAAATTTTTGCAATATAAACGACATCCAGTGTTATTAGTGAAGGTTAATGATAAAACATACAAACCTAAAGAACAAAATTTGTAATTTATTCTAAATTTTAAGTTTTAAATGTTTTTTATTTTAATTTCAATTTTTTTTCTTTTTTATTGATTTATTTTTTATTAAATATTCTAATTTTTTGTTTTTATTTATTATTTTATTTTTGTTTTTAATTTTATTTTTTATATATTTTCTTTTTATTTTTATATTTTCATTCGTATTTTCTTTACTTTTTATTCTTAATCTTTTTTTTATTTTCATAAAGTTTAAAAAAAAAATTGAATAAAAAATTTCATTCTGTTATTTGAAGGAATAAAAAAATGCCCCTCTCTAAAGAATAAAAAAATTTAAAATTAAAAAGAATCATAATCCTTATGTAATAATCTATTTAATTCCATATGCTCTGGCTGGTCTTCATGACATTTTACCGGGCTTTGATCTGAGCGGTTTCACCAATAAGGACACCGCCCCACCAAAAGCCCAACACATTTTGGCGAATGCCCTCTTTGGTAAAACCACGCTTGAGATGGAAGTAACTTTTGAGATGACAGTCAGGCAAAAGGCCGTTTGGGAATGCCTTCGACAACCACATGCGCAAGACTTCCTCCACGCTCTCCCTATTGACGGGCTGGGGCAGCACATGTCGCCTGTCGAATACCGGGCCATTCTCAAGTATCGCCTCATGGTTCCCCTGTTCCCCGTGGATGAGAAATGTCCCGTCTGCAACAAGGCATGTTTGGATTCGTTCGGGGAGCACGCCGTCCATTGCAAAGAGCTCCCGGGTTTTAAATATCGACATGATGTGGTTCGGGACGTTTTGTTTGACATCTTCAGGCGGGCTGGGATCTCGGCAAGGAAGGAAGCTCCTGTTAACTTCCTGTCTGACCCCCTGGATGGGCGTTCAACTCTTCGGCCGGCCGACATACTCGTCTTTGGGTGGCAGAACGGGAAACACGCTTGTGTCGATTTAACAGGGGTTTCCCCTCTTGTGGGTCTGAGGGCCAGCTCCTTCTCAGCGGGTCAGGCGGCGTCCAGGGCAGCGACTGGAAAGGTTAACAAACATGAGAAAGCTTGCATTGAAAACCAACATGTGTTTGTTCCTTTCGCCTTTGATACATTTGGCCATCTTGAGTCAGAAGCAGTGGCCATGTTGAACCGGATACAAAAAGTCATGCGCGGGAATAGTGCAACTTCTAGAATGAAGAATGTTGTTTTTATACGGCTGGGTTTTGCTATTCAAAAAGGGTTGGCGGCGCAGCTTGTTGCCCGTCTTCCCTGCGTGTTGACTTAGGTCATGTTTGTTACCTTACGGTTTAATTGAATTTATTAGTAAAAAAAAAACTTAATAACTTATTCTATCTATTTTCCATTTCTTCGTACTAAACACTACCCAAGTCTAAATGAATGATGCCTGGACTTGGTAAAAAAGATTTATTTTCTTTTATTACTATTTATTATTTATTTTCTATTTTTTATGGCTGGAGGGGAGTCTTGGTAAAAAATAATTGTTTTCTTTTATTATTATTTATTTTCTATTTTTTAATTTTTATGGCTGGAAGGGAGTCTTGAAACCCTCATCATGTGAGAGGAGACTGAAGTTTCGTCGTCTTCTTCGCCACAAGAGTAAGATATCAAATTTCACTGCAAACAAACAGATCATGAATGCGAGTAAAGTCGAAGAAGATCCGTTTCATCAACACCTTGACCCGATTGGCGATCCACAGCCGTTGATTTTAGATCACCATAACCACCACGCGGAGCAACTGCCTTCGCCGGAGTTCTCCCTGCCTCCACTGCCGGAATTCGACTTCTTCCGCGATGAAGACGAAGACGATTCGATCAGCCACACCTCATCCGACGCCGAAGGTGCTCCAGCTTTCACCACCGACGCTACTTCGTCCGATAATACAAACCCTAGGTTTCAACGCATCAATCCGGAGCCTCATATATCCTCTCAGTTCTACACGTTTAACATCGAATCTCACTCTCTGATGATCCGATGCATCCTCGAAAACCGCCTCGCGACTCCCGCGGAAATCAAGGAGGCGACGCCGCCGGCGGTGCTCACCAGCTGGCGGTCGGTGTGGAAGGATCGGAATAAGGACACGGCGTATCTGACGGCTTGGAAGCGGATTCAGGATAAGCTTACTGTTCACGCCGGCGAAAACGGTAACGAATTTCTATGTTTCAAAAACAGTTCGAATAATCAATTCGTTTCTCATATTAGTCAGTGGCAAGATATAGTTATGAGTTTCCACGGCGGTGCTGGTTCAAAGCACCTAGGGTTAAAGGAGACCATAGAGAAGATTAAGCAAGTCTGGACTGTAGGTGCTAAGCTGTATGGCATACCTGAATCGTATATTAGGGTTTGTGTAGCTGCGTGTCCGGTTTGTTCCGATTCAGGAGGAGCTCGTTCTAAGAGGCGGAGGTTTGAGTATACGGAGTCGTTTGATGTGCCGGCAAAAGAAGTACCTAATAAGCTGCAACAATTGGCAGCTAAACATAAGGTTGTTTTGTGTATAAGGCAGAAGTATATAAGGTATAAGCCGTTTATGGCGGAGGTTAAAGATTATGCTTGTCATCGAGCAGGGGAGCCTGCTTCTTCATCAAAGAAATCAAGGAATTTTAAAAGAGAGCCTTATGCTTCCAAGAGATGTGGATGTGGATTTAGGATAAGAGCAATTGTGCCTATTTTGAATTATAATGAGAAGGATAAAACTTTTGTTTATCAAGAAGAGGGGATGGCTGTGTTTAAGCTGTATGCAGTGCATTCGGGGCACGAACCAGGGCCATCGGATGGTAATGCAAGGATAATGCACAGGGTTCTTGGGCATAAAGGAGGGTTATTGATGGAACAGGATATGATTTATGGGATGAGTGATGAAGCAGAGAATGAGTGTTTTGCACTTGTGGAGAAGGATAATGGCGGTGATATGCATTGTTCTGTTTTGCAGCAAGTGAAGGAATTGAGAAATGAAGTTGGGATGCTTGAAGGGAAAATAGCAAAAATCCCACCCGAACTACTAGGATCAGTGTCTCGAGAATTGTTTGATATATTGAATAAAGTTAAAAGTGTTGGAGCATACGGGTCAAATTCAGAAGGGTTGCTTTCTGAGAAGATGCAGCCTGATGATGTATTAGTGGGAGAGAATGATTTAGCTGATTGGAGCCATCATCAAATGATTTATGGCAATGGCAAGGATACAAATTTAATCGAAGATGATGACGACAGTTTTGGCCAAACGCTTGGGGATGTTGCTTCATGGGATCAGATCAGGGCAGATTGCAGGACAGAGAAGGATCTTCTGGGTGAGGCTTGTAAAGCTGAAAACTGGCTGAAGTGTGGTGGTATTGATGAAAAAACTATACTCAATCATGATGGCTCCAAACTAATAAAACCTGTGAGGCATGATATGGAGACGGACAACCTTGTTGCTTTGCAAGTTGATGGCTTCTACCCTGAGAATCCTAAATGGTATGAAACTCAATGTAGTTTGGACCCTGGTGATAATGAGTTCAGGCATGGGGAAACTTTGTAGAATAAGAAAGAGGGGGTCAGTGTGCAGTAACTTAATATTGAGTATATTTGACGTCATTCACCTTTTTTGACTGTGAGTTGTATATCTGTGTACACCGAAGGATCAAGTGGGTCACTTACATTACGCCTTTGCGTCTTTGCTGACTGTGACTCTAGCCTTTAGGCTTTTTTGCACATACCCTTTATGACTATGTGAATCAACTGTGTTGTGTACTCATAAATTTATATCATTGTTCTACACCTGTGTGAATATTTAATTCTCTCCTATCAAAGTCCTTTGTTCTTGTACATGTTATGCATGCAGCATTCTATTTTGTCAATTGTCCAAATTTTAGGTTAACAAGATAATACTTTCATACTGTTGAATATTGATTGAATTATCACGCATACATTGCACGATATGGATGCAATGAAGCAGAAAACCTTGTACAATGTTAAACTACGGCTTCTTGAGTGCAACATTTTGGATTTGATGTTTACGACAATAAGTCTGTGATTTCAACGTCACATTTGATTGTTTCATTACACATGTCATTGCCAGCAGAGGAGTAAATCAAAGCAATGATTGCTACTATCTCGTTATTAGGGATGGATGTGAAATTTTGACTCTTGTAGTGCTGTGTGATCTATTTTGTAGGTTTACCTTGATTGGAAATTTGTTATGTTAAATATCTGTGCTAGAACACAGGTGATAGCTTGCTCCAGTTGACTACCAGAAGGAAGGAGTTTAATGGAACATTCAGGCACAAGCCCTATTTCCAGGTTTATCAAAGTTGTTTTTTTCCGCTAAAAACTAGCATGCAATTACAGACCATTTTATTAGTGCTTTGACTACCATCAAAATTTGTAACAAAAAATAAGTTGCTTTGTTGGACATTATATAAACATGTATATTTTCTAGCACACATCAGTAGTCCAATTGATCCAAAACTGAAGGCCATTTATAAACCTGTGCCCCCACTGATGTGGAGCATTAATGAGCATGTGCACGAAAGTTACATGGAAGGAGATTCTGTCTCTACCTATACTCGTGGCTTCCAGCTCGAAAACTGCACAACTAAGAGCTGCTACAGACTTGAATGTGTCATTGAGCGAAGATTATACCTGAGGTATTTATCCTTCTACAACTTTATTCATTTATCAACTGATATTAGTTGCAGAGTGACTAATTTTAGGATAAATTTGATGGTGGCTTATTTTGTATTTCATAACAGTCAAAGTCAAAGGATAGGAGCTATATCTTTTGTACAGTTTATTTTCTGAACCTTTTAGGACTCATAGGGGATGGTTTGTTGCCTATGTTGATTTTCTAGTTTTCTGCTTTATTTCTTCAATTTCTTAAAAGTCAAAGAGTAGTAGTTCTTGCTGTTGGTGTTTTTACTAGGTTTATGGTCAATCGTCGACACATGCTGGTATTTCTTGTAATTTCCAAAATTGGCCATCTCTATATTAACTTTAAAGGACAAAAGACTCGAATCGTAGTTTGAATTGAATAAACAGATTTAAACCAAAACAGATTAACATCATGAGGAGTAAACAAAACACGTGATTTGAAGAGAGTAAATATAAATAGAACACCTTTAAAGTAGTGACAATCAAGGCGAGTTCTGGGTAAAGGTATGCAGAAAAGAGATGACAAACAAGGTGATAACAAGACAGCAAACTCGGACCTTTGGTTGGAATCATTGACCTCTTTTGAAGGTGAACTACTTAGTATGGAGGCCATTGCAAAATCGGATGACAAAAAGAGGTATGTCAAACAAAAACATGGTATGTTCCATACTTCCATTTGTAGGATTGATCAAGAATCAACCGACCATGTTTGGTTGCCAAATCAGTGTGGTGGCAAATACTAGCCTGGGGCAAGTCACACGTTCAAGTCACTTACAGGTTGCAAGAAATGATCGAATTGCCAAGCTCTTTGGGAGAACGAAAAACATAAGAGGTCTATTCAAGCAACTCTCCTGGCTACAAAGGTTATTCAAGAACAAAGCCATTCTGGAAGGCAAATTTGAAGAGTAGGGTAAGAGGGTAGGATGAGGGCAAACTTTGTCTTTTGTAACAAACAAACATACCAAGTGAAATCGCACTTGAAGAGTAGGGTAAGAGGAGGGTAGGATCAGGGCAAACTTTATCTTTATCTCAAAGACAAAGGCCGCAACCAAGGAGACCCTCAGCTCGGAGGGACCAAATAACCAAAACAAGTAACAAATATCCATAAAAAAAGACACATGTCCACTAAACATGTAAAAAATATCCAGAACCATAACCATATATACAAACAAGTATGGACCAAAAGGCGTCTTTTATATGGGTGAAAAACTCCTGGGAATTAAGAATTATGGTGTAACTTTAATGTTAGTAGCATTTGGCAGATGCATATAACCGAAACACAATGACCACAACAAAGTCTCTCATATGAACATCTATTTTCCTTATCTGCTATGCATAACTTTTGCATTGGTTTATTTTACATTTTGCTAATTGATGATATACAAATTTTTCCTATATGAACAATGATAAAGGACGAGAGCACGAAGATTGTAACAGGACTAGCTCGACACAATCCATAGCACCCATGAAAATCGTAGCTCCAGGGAAACAATAAGCCATATCTGGTCATCAATCGAATTTGAAGGAAAGCATCTTCACTTTCTGCAACACATAAAAGTAATGTAGTATCAGTAACCAATTTCATGGATCACTTTCTGCAACACATAAAAGTTATGTGGTATCAGTAACACGTGAAGTAGTGGTGACAATATGGGTAGTCTCTTTAATATCCAACCTCTCATACTAACACGTATTGTCCGCTTTGGCCATGAGGAGCTTACAAATTTGCTTTTGGATGTTTGAGTGAACTTCTATGGGTCACCTAACCACCCACCCTGGATTACTGCCACTCAAACACACTTAACTGTGGAGTTCTCTCATCAATAGTGCGTCCAAAAACACATTGGTGATATGTGAGCCCACGTTACTTATGAACCCGGCATTTTCCAGTCAACGGCTCATATGAGATTTTTCTAGAGTGTTACATGCCGAGTAATCAGCCAGAACAAGCTCGGTTTAAAGGAATTGGGTCAATTGACCAGAAGAATTTCTTTTAATCTTTTCTAATTATAACTAAATAATTAATGCCAAAAGAGCAACTCAGAGAAAGTTTAAATGAAAATAGAAAACGAGTGTAAGGTTAATACCGTGATGTATTGTGGTGGATCATCTATACTAGTTGAACCCAGTACAATCTCCCTCCTCAATTTAGAAGTAAGCTTGTGACACACCCGCATCTACAAATAAACAATGAAGCTCAAGGACAAAAGAACCAAACTGGAGCACATATGTCACAGATCAGAGCCTTAAAATGTTTACCTCGCTTCTGGTGGCACCGCCGATAATAAAAACAAAAATTCTCTGCCCCATGTGTTTTAAATCTGTAGCGGCATTTTTTAGCACCGATTCACTGCAAATGTGGTTGGAGAATTGGTAAGAGACATAACAAAAGCTGGAAAATTAGGTGCGTCTGGCCAGGTTGGATGTGTAAAACAGGTAACCCTTACATATCGGGTTACGTTAGACAAAAGAACCTATCTTGTTTGAATAATAATCTAACCTTTTTAATTAAATAATTTAGGAGGCTATGTCCTTGAAAATAAATTTTGGGCACTTTCCGACCCGTATTGTGTGTTTCCTGTTCAGATATTCTTTTAATCTTACCCGTTAGAGATAAAAACACAACCAAAATGACCCATTCATAAGGGATGTGTCAAAACAGCCACATATACTTATGATTTTATAAATGAGGAGAAACTGGTAAAGCTATACCTTGTATATCCATCATCAGAAGCATACTTTCCATGTGCCTGTGTCCTCCTTGATCTCCTTGATTGTTGGGCAGCACTCTTTTGTCCATGACCACCCACCCCTAAAACACCACTTGGTTCATTCATGCATTCGAACTCGTCCTTAGGCAAATCATGTTTTTCAACCTTTTCAAGCAATTCCTAAGACATTTCATAATGCCTAAAATTAATACCATTTATGTACCATAGTAATACCACTTTATAAGTAGTATCATGACCGATTTGACGTGTTTGTACAAAAAAGTTTTAAACTTCATTAGTAGCTATAAACAATACCTCTAGCACAGGAAAAAATCGGAAGAAAGCCCATGTTTCTTCTTCTCCTTGTCTATCCTTTCTTAGTGCATTTTTCGCCTTGTGTTAACCAAAGAGAATATAGCAATCTTTACAATTTCATGTCATGGTGTTCTTAAATAATTCTCTCGTGTACATTATAGAATTACCTTTCTATCAAACTTGAGGGTGAAACCACCCTTTTTTTCTTGTTTCACTTTTTTTGGTACTTCAAGCAATCTCATGTTGTCTATTATCCTCATATCCCCATGGGGCAAGTTTGCCAACTGAAAAATACCATAGAAAAGAGACAGAAAAAACAATCATCCAATATGTTTTATTGCCAGAAAGATGGTGGAAATTAATCAAGTTGTTACCTCCATAAGCTTTGCCCCCTTTTCACCCTCAGAATTTTCAGGATCAGCTAATGCATAAATCATCAGTAATCTCAACTTATTTTCATCATTTCCGTCCTGTAAGAGGTATATATAAAGCAGTTGGTCATAAAAAACTAAGTGGTCTTAACAGAAGTTTGTTGAGCCAATAACTTGCCTCGTTTTCGTTTAAGTACTCAATGAGTTCTTTATTTCCAGCATCACCAAAGACAAGATCCTGCTCAAGTTGACCAAGATCTCTAAGGCCGTCCTCGCTTATTTTTGCATTAATTTTTCCAGCAATCTGATTTATCAAGCAAATGTCAATCACTCCATAAACTTGGTCATTGAGGTTTTAAGGGTAGAAAGCTGTAAGACTAAGAGGAAAAAAGAAAACTGATAGAAACAAACCTCAACATGGAGTGAAAGTTTTTCCATTTGCTGGTTATATTCAGGCAAAGCTTGAACCATTTTCTGTATATCTCTGGTAGATAATTCACTGCTATCTCTGTATCCATGTCAAAGCTGTAATGTGAGAAACACTCACACACATACATATGTGTATATATGCATGTATGTATGTAAGTATATATGTATGTATTTGCGTACATATATATGCACCACAACAGATATCAATTTGAAAAGAAAAAAAGAGTGAGGTAAAGTGTTCAGTACACACTTTTGTTGCAGTTGTGCAGCTTTGTTTTTTGACATCAAAGTGTCCATCTTATCACTCAGTCTTTCACTAGCCTGATATGTCAACAGATGAAAAGGCATTAGAATTTTCAGAATTTTGAGGAAAAAAAAGAAAGCTAGAGACGTACATCGGCTATATGCAAATGGCGCATTTCGAGCCAAACTGGATCATTATCATCCAAATGGAATTCTTTCCTCTCTGGATCACCACCAGATTTACTAGGTACCTAAATGCAAGGTGCTTGTGATTCATAGACGCTAATTGATCATTAGGTTACCTGATTCAGAAATTGATATTCCAAGCAAAAGGTACCTCCATAACATATTTGTTTCCATCCAAGTCTACTAGATCATGGCACATTGCCTCATAAGTCCATTCATGAATGACTGGTGCAACCTGAACTAGAACTTGTGTATTGTTATACAGACAGTAATGTTTTACAGATTACAAAAAAGAAAAGAGAGAATATAAAAAACATGAAATTACCAGATCAACAGATCTATCCAGAATAAGGAACTCGCATGTTTCAGTTTGTGGAAACTTGGGAATAGTAGTTTTATATGTATTAATGTGGTCAGATATAGCTGAAGCTAGCTTTTTAGGAACTAAATCACGGAATGTTGATGTAGATTCAGATGCGCCCTTTACACTGTACCGTATAATGGGATGCTCCTGAAAGAACGCAAACATTCAACAAACAATTTATATATGTTTGTTTTACTCGAACAAAGTTTTCTACGAATGCCTATGGTAAAACACAGACAGTATAAATATATAACTTTTTACCTTAAGTGAAGCAAAAACAGTGGCGATGCGAGTAGCCATTGTAGTTAAGGAAAGATCAAATTCACGTGAATTCTCAGCTTCGTCACCATATAACTCTTCTAGTGCTCTTTCATCATCAGTTACAAATGCCTATGGTGAAATACAAGCGAAGTTCAAATGGTCAAGAATAGAAAGGAAACTTTAAATTAAAGTTTATCAAACTTTATGTTCTATATCTTAAAAGAACTGATATAAAACATATATAATTTCTGCCAAAAATTAGAACAACAAACCATAAACCAAGGAATTAATAACAATATTTGAAGGAATTAATATAACCTGATTGTCTATAGGATAGTACTCCAAGTTCATCTGCAATTAAATAGAGTGAAAACTAATATTCAGATCATACGTCAATATGTCGCTTAGTGTTTATAGGAACAAAATATCAAAATCTAAGAAGAATACGATGGTAATATTAACCTCTCTCAATGCACCAATGCGTGATACGATACTTGAATCAGCCTTGATTCTAGGAATAAAATCCTTCGGGATTGGCGAACAAAAGTAAACAAATGCTCTGCAATATAAGGAAGAAACCAAATAATATCAAGCATAAAAAAATGAATAGAATAAATAAGGCCTTATTGTAAGTAACAACAGTTCTTAACATACTTCTTATACAAAGGTTCCCGCCCTGACATGTCAGACATAAACATGATAAGGCTGCAAAGAAATAAAGATTGAATCTTAGTCTCCTAACAAGCTATTAGAAAACTAAAGTCGGCTATATGACACGAGTGAAATTATACTTTTCATAAGTTGGCTGAATGTAATATATGGCATCCATACTAGGCATAGGCTCCCTTCTTTTAAAAAGTTGTTCCACCACTGCATGGCAAAGTAACTTGAGATCAAAACTGACTTAAGTTTTAGAAATGTCTATATGAAAAAGAAGTATTGATACCACCAAATTCATGCCATAAATGAAGTTAAACCAGGAAGAGTAATTGTATATTGATTAGTTTCATAACAGGGTTACATAGGCCTCTATAGATAGAGGTGCTTGTAGTCATAGTCATAGTTTTTCCTTTAGGCTTTCCTATTTTTGCCGTTAGGACTTTGGTGCCCCCATAGTGTTCGTTCATGTCATACTTTGATGCTTTTGCCGTATTTACTTGCACCGTAGAGACTTGTATCTGCTTATGTTACCTGGTTACTTTCCCTTGTTTTTGTGAATGCGTCTCTTTGTTTGTCCTGCATGACTGAATCTGTTTCTCATATATTCCTTGTATGTGGTATCTGTTGTCCTGTTTTGAGGGGGTTGTCTTGGAGCCGGGAGTCTCGCTGGGAGCAGCCTCTCTATCCTCCGGGATAAAGGTGAGGTGTGCCCTTATACCACCCTCCCCAGACCCTACTTTTGAGTGGAACTTACCTGGGTATGGTGGTCAGGTCTCTATATATAGAGTTAGATTTTACACAAAGACACCCTCAGCCGTTACACATAATTACCCTCAAGACTATTATGATGATAAATAAGAACAAAAGTAGGCTAATAAATAAAGGAAGTTCCTTATGTAAGACAGGTAAGCAGGTATAAGTTGTGTGTATTAATGAGCATCTGCCATGATATAGAAATTGATCATTTTGACATCAAATTCATATACCATGTGATTTTAAATAACTTACAACCAACTGTTTACATATAATTACAATCTGTTTAATAACATCATCGAAGATTAAAAATGTAAATCTTAGATGTTTAATTGTAAGTAAAAGAATTTTTGTTACACTGCTTTCACATTTATTTGTGAAGTTGCCATTTCTAAAAGCTAAGGCAAGACTACAGTCGTAATGTGAAATTATCAAGGTTGACTAATGGTTCAAGAGACATGAAAATGTACATCTTCACAATTTTTTATATATGTGACAGGAGTGGCGAATCCATGGTAAATTGGTTATGTTAAAAAGAAAAAAATCACACATTAGTGTTGAGCTTTACATTCTTACATGAAACTCCTTGATCTGTTATATCTGCCATTTTGCATGAAGAAGACATAACTTTCATAGTAACTTTATCCATTATTAGTACCTGCAAAAGATCATACAGAGAAGCATAAATAAATTATAACACATCATGCATTCTCAATAATTAATAGCATAATGTAAAGTAGGAATAAACTAACATTATTTACAGCAGGCAAAAGTCTTTTAAGATTTAGAGTGTTAGTCGGTTATAAATGAAACTAAAGTGGTGATTGTAACTTCCATTGAATACATCTCATGCAAAATCATGAAATATGTACCTTCCAACTTGACTTTGAGGATGATTTGAGCATTTCATATAGCAACCCTACAAAACAATGGTCACTTTCCACATTGTAAATAAGAAATGACGAGACTATTAGTTATTACAAAGTACCAGATTAAGCAAAAGACATTAGATAAACAAGGAAAACTAAAGCCAAGTTAAGATGGCATGCAATTTAAAGTAGGTTTGGTGTACCATAATGGCTTAAACACATATAATTTAAACAATGTGCCTCAAATAATTATTTGTGCCAACGATATCAACCCTCTAAACTCAACTTAAAATCATGTAATATGAGCTCGATTTGTGTAACCCATTTATCTAAACAAGTTTTGGTTCACTTTGCTAGGCATAGGTAACACATCTACTGCACCCATCTTAGATGTAAAAAATGTTCTGAGAAAATCTTCTTTAGTAAACATCAGGGACACGAGTCTCAATCACTATTATTTGGGCCAGGAATAAGGTCTACTACATAAGAGTTCACTATCAATGATACTTGTCTTCCAGTCTTCCAGATCGACATTCCCCTCAGATCAAATACTAAGCTAATAAGCCTTTTTGCAGGAGATTAATATGAGAATCCATCATCATATGCTATATTTAGAGTCCTTTACACACTATTTGAGTCAACTCAGTATGATCCTGATTCTTAAAGCTATCCTTACATTTCTTAGATATCTAAAGGGAGCTCTTAATCAAGGAATTCAAGTAGTAGTTGGTCGGAACCCTAAATGTAGTTAATGAATACAAATTCAGTTACACAGCACCTTCCTTGTATACTGTTTTACAAAAGGCACCATGTTATTTAGCATTTCGTTACCATGTTATTTCCCTGACACAACCATCAATTTTAGGGCTGCCAAGTTGGCGCTTCATCCACTGCTTTGTATATCCTTTCCCCTAGGTTTTCAATATATGTTATAAAGTGACTATGAGGTTACCGCAATTAGAGAAAATAAGAGTCTGCGACTATTCAGAAAACTTCAGATCTGAATTTGATGTAAAATTCCTGATCGTTAATCTAGGCAACTTAAATCGAATTGCAGAAGAAATACATACGCAAAATTTAACGCAACGAAAAACATGAATCATTATATAAGCTACAATAATCGATCGTAGGTAGAGAAACTTACGGTCACGAGTGACTTGACGAAACATCTTATGATCTCCTCCATGAGAGGAGGTTTCAGAATCGGAGAGCGACATCGCGTTACAGCTCCAACAACCGGAATTCTACAAGAAGTTGGAATCGGAATCTGGAAACTCGGAGATGAAATTGCAGATGGATGCATGAACAATGGAATTCTAGTGAGAGGAAGAGAGGAAGAGCGGCAAAAGAGGCCTAGATAGGCGGGGAACGTTTGTTCGGTTATGTTTGGGGTTCATTTTAAATGTCTTGGATTGTTTTATTTACTTTTTGTATATTAAACTCTTTGATTTTAATTCGTATTTAATTATTGACGGTGTTTTTCACCCAAATAATATGGGATGGGTTCCACGCAAAACCAAAAATTGTGTAAAAACTTAAAAACTAAAGGCTGAGGGACTGGTAGTGTAAATATAACAAGATTTCATTAATAAAGGCGGAGGGGCAAAAATGTAAACAAAAAAAAGAGTCCTAATCTATACGAAATCAGGTCACACTCAACTCAAACACACACACGCCGGCGAGTATACGCGATTCACGGCGATTCACGGCGATCTACGACGATCTACGGCGACCGACGGCGGCAGACGACGACGAAGCCCTAAACGAGCATTCGTGTGGAACGGCCGCATCAAATCGACTGAAATCAGGTAAAATTTCAATCCTACTCGAGCATTTTGGGTTTTTTTTCGTAAAATTAGGGCTCAGAGTTACTATATCAACATACGAACGATGTAAACAAACGTGTAACTTGTTAATCATCCTCTTAATATTTGAATCTATGCATAGTGCAATATAATGCTCGTATTGTTATTTTGCCCTGTTATTTTGCCCTATTTTGCCCTGTTTTCGTGATTTTACACTTCTGTTAAACAGTACCGATGATAAGTTAGGGGTTCATTGGGCTTGTAAATGCACGAGTTAGTTCATCAGCCTGGAACTGACTGATTGAGAAGTTGATTAATTTAAATCGAGTCATATTTAGTTATGTGGGATTAGTTATGTATACATGTGCTTGTTAGAGCCCCCCCTTGTTTGTTATGTGGATTATGTCCAGATTTCGTTATAATTTGTGAATATCCATGGGTCTGACTTTGTCCAGATTTAGTTTTTTCGTAAGGTGGATTATGTCCACCTAATTATCACATCGGAAAACAAGATTGTGTTACGAGTTAAATAGGCAATGTTTTGAAGGTCATAAGAGGCAAATTTTTGTCGTATTTTGTGAATATTCACGGGTTTTATTTATAAATGGTTTATATCGTTGCATGATGCATCAGTGGATAGTATATGTTAATGTGGGCTAATGTATACATGTGTTTGTTGTAATGATATAACGTTGCATATTGCAACAATAATCAGTCTAATGGTATAAAACATGGTACAACTTGTTAATATGTACACCAGATACACGTATAACAGCAGAAGGTTGTTTAGAATGATCGTGTTTATAATGTTGCATGATGCATCAGTGGATAGTATGTGTTAACGTATATATGTGTTTGTCGTAATGATGTAATGTTTTATCAATTCTAATTTACAGTAACACGAATATTTTCCAATAATGGATGGTGAGCAAGGCCACAAGAAGCGGATGAAAGTTTATGGTAAGAGCACAATTACTACATTTTGCATAAACAATTGCGTTTTAACTATATAATGTTTGTTAACAGAAAAGCGAGGAAAGCGCTTGTCAAGCGTGTTCGCTTCACAACATAAACAAAACGATGAGGGGAAGGTACCTACCCAGGTACCTAAAAGCAGGAAAAAAATGCTAAAATCTGCACGCGACATCATGCGTGAAGAACCATCTGTGGTAGGGCATGAACATGATGTAGAGTCAGATCAAGAAATTGGTGAACATGGTGAATCAGCTGATATATCGACAAAAACGCAATCAGAATCGGATTGTGTGATGCAAGAATACACATCAGGTAATATGTATTAAAAGTAAGTTTAATATTGCATCATGCAAGAGTATGTTATTAAAATTATAAATCGAACAATGCAGCGTTCGAGCTTAAACCGAGGCAGCCACCAGTTGAAAACATCAGCATGGATGTAAATGAGCAAAATGTAGAAAGTGATTCGGGGGGTGAGAGTGATAAAGGAAGCGAAGAAGACGGTGAATATCCAAAAGATGTCAACGACGGGGATGATGAAGATGTCGGTGAAGGTAAAGATGGAGAAGCTGAAGATGAAGAAGAAAGCGGGGACGAGAGCGATAAAGAAGGTAAAGTAAAATAACATATAATAATCTCAATTAATACAACAAATGTGAATATTTATTAATTGTATAATTTTGTGTTTATATACATACGTAGCGAAAAAATCAAGAAGCAATGATGGGGGGCCGTCTATACGGACAAGGTCGATGAAAAACAAAGACGGAAAATTTTATGGGTTGGTGGATGATAGTGATGAAAACGAGGAGTATGTTCCGGATAGCGTGTCGGACGATGAAGGTATTTAGTAATTATTAGTGAAATACTCAATGGCAGTATGTTACATTACAAAGTAGTAATATGATAGGTTATACAACATTAGAATGACGAATTGTGCAATTTTAAAATGGTGCATCATGCAACAATATTGAAATGAGCGATTATTATCATCTGGTTTGATTCTACGGTCACCTATGCATCATGATACATTTTTAAATCATCAGTTGTGTTGAATAACAGGTACGATACCAATATCATCAAAGAAACGGAAGAGGAAACATGGTAGAAGAAGGAACGTGAAGCCTAAAAGAGCAGGTAATTCAGTATGCAATAGCAGTATGTCAAGTTATGTAGTATTAGGAAGATGCATTAGTCAATATTAGTATGACGCATTATGTGATATTAACATGTTGCATTATGCAATATTAGAATGTTGCATTATGCAACATTGTTGAAACGCGACCTTATCATCGTAAGTTTTTATTTATTTATTTATTTATTTGATGCATTAGTCAATATTAGTACGATGCATTATGCGATTTTAACATGTATTATGCAACATTAACATGTTGCATTATGCAACATTGTTTAAAATTATTATTATTCTGTTTTTATTTTTATTTTATTTGATATGAAATGTGCAAAAAGTTAAAAAACGGCGTCGTGGTTTAACAGGTAAGCATCCGGTTTCGTCAAAGAAAACAACAAGTGGCAAAGGATTGTCGAAAAGGAAACTGTTGGGGCTTAACACGCGGATGTCACCAAAAAGCTTATCCGAGACAATCCAACTTTTAACGAAGACTCAAAGGGCAGAAGTAAGACAGATGCGGTTGGGTCGATTGCTGAAGCTTAGAATGAAAGAGATACCGACCAAGCTAGCATACTTTGTGGTCGATAGATTCAACCCAGAAAAAATGGTGATTGATTTGGGGGCAACACAAATACAGATTGATGATGATGTGGTTGTTAAAGTTTTGGGTTTGCCAAACAACGGAGTCGTGTTGGGAGACACAAAGAAAAGGTCGAGGGCAACATTCGTATCAGAATGGAGGAAAAGGTTTCCGGGAGAATCATATGTTAGCCCAAAGGAAGTGTCAGACATGATAAAAGCTGAGCGGAGAAACACAGGAAACGTGTATTTCAAACTTGACTTCATAGCACTGATGGTAGGAGTGCTCATGTACAGAATGAAAACGGGCAACCTGATGCTCGACTACATGGCTAACATAACCGATGATACCGACCTGTGCAACATAAACTGGTGCAAGTTCATGATAAGTTCATTAAAGATGTGCAAGAAAGATTGGAAACAAGACGGTACTTCATGGTTCGTAGGGCCTCTAGCATTTTTAACGGTACGCCATTCGTCGCCCAAACGTTGAGCACATATTATTTACATAATACAATTTTAATTAACTCTTGAATATAAAAAAACGCAGTTGGTATATGTGGATGGAACAACATGCGGCGCATTCACACAAGAGCGTGTTGTTCCACCAATCACATTCTGGACAAAAGAAAACTTGGAGATCAGAGTAAAGTTTGAGTTAAAGAACGGAGGGTTTGGGAAAGGAAAGGCGATGGAATTTTACATTGACGAAAAAGGAGATATAAGCGAGGAGGAGGGAGATACAACTACTTTGAAGGTAATTATTTGTATATATATACATATATGTGTGTGTGATTTTAAGAATAGTCAAGAGTATTATGTGAATTGTTGCAATATGCAACATTATTAAAATAGGTTAAAATATTGGTATATTTTAATGTTGCATTATGCAACAATGTATTAGAAACGTAATGGCGTTTTTTACAACATTATATTATATATATTTTTTTAATATTAGTCAAGAGTATTATGTGAATTGGTGCAATATGCAACATTATTAAAATAGGTTGAAATTTTGGTATATTTTAATGTTGCATTATGCACCACTAATAAAATAGGCTAAAATATTTATATATTGTTTAAACATGTTAAACAGAGTTGTGTGGACGAGCTCGAGGACGTGTTTGAGGAGATGGAACACGGGAAGGCAAGAGCTACGAAGCTTTTGAAAGCGGCGGTAGCAAAATTTAAGGGCGAAAAGAAGGTTGAGGATTTTATTGAAAGATACAAAAATTTGTTCACGTACGTTGACGACATAGATACAATGGCTCATGAAACGACGTCGATCAATGAACCTGAAGCTGAGTTACAAACCGACGGGCCTCCACTTGATGAAGTCGTAGCAAACGTAATGAAGTCAGTGAAAGAACCCGGGGAAATACCGGAAAGTTCAAATATAATGAAGAAGAAAAAACGGGTAAAAGACCCTTCAATGCCAAGTTTTGATCTCCTGTCGTCGCAAAGCACAATTGGATCAGACGCGGACGAGCACGACAGGGAGGAACGTCTAAGCGCGTTACATCTGAACGCGGTTAAGAAGAACGCGCCCCCACAAAAAGGTTTGAAAACCCGGACAGCCAAGAAGGCGGTAAAAAAAGGGACGATTACAAGATTTACAATAAAATCAGGGTCCAGTCAGCAATATGTTAATTTGGCGGAAGAATGTCGAAGCAAGAAGACACCGACAATCTATACAAGGAAAGAAGTCGACATAAATGAGCCGATGGACAACACCGAAAAAAAACTTTGGATATATCTAAGGAAGTTGTTTCGGGATAAAAATGATGATGATATGAAGAAGCCAAAAAAAGGTGTTCCGGGCAGGAATGTGGTTGGAGCTACCAATGTGGGAACATCGAAATCAAATGCATTGGTGGTGAAAGACGACAGCAGATCTGTCGATACATCAGCTTCATATTTGTAAGTATAATAATAAGTATATTTGATTACGTTTTTTATGATTAGTGAACTATGCGATTGTTTTGATGTAAAACTAAATAACTAACGTGCAGGCAACCAGTTTTCGAAAGCGCTCATGGCTTTCGAACACAAGCATTCAGGATGACCACTACGTTAACTGGTAGGTGGGTTGCCGACGATGTCATAACATGTTGGGCAATACTACTGAATTACGAAGAGAGGGTCGTCACAAATAATGCACCAAAACGACTATATTTGCACGCCCGGACCATCGTAAGTGGTTACATTAACAACTATTAATATATTTATTTTATATGTTGTATCTCGATTTTGATTGTTTGATTATGATGACAGACAGACGAAATGATTAAAGATACGGGTGGTTGTCGTGTGTCGGTGCTTTGTGAAAAGCTTAAAAGGAACATAAAGTACGTGCTAGAAGGTCGGGATGATCTGATGGATATGAAATGTTTTGAATTAGTCGTGGTGCCAGTTTTCGAAAAGAATCACTACTATGTGGTGGCGTTCGACATGCGTTGCCCGAGCGTCGAGGTCATTGACAACATGGAAGGTGATTTCATATGCCCGGATGCCGCATGTGCATACGTACATAAGGGGACGCCAGCAAAGATAGTAAGTCGTTCACGATAATTTACAAAACTTCATTTTTTTTTGTTTTTATGGTAATATTGCATGATGCAAAACTATAACGATACACAACGCACGTGTATCAGAAACTGTTGCATGATGCTCTTGTATGATAATATTGCATGATGCAATACTATACAGATTGTTTGATAAATATCGTACTGATACACGCGTACAATTGATGTGTAACAGAAATTTTTGTTATCTGAGTACCTTAGAGAGATGAAAAACCCAGTTGCAACGTATCTACCTCAGGCTTACATTTCAAAGAAGAGGGTTGAATGGTCAACGGTTGAAAACGACACAGACTGTGGTGTGTTCACGATGCGACACATGGAGATGTATAAGGGACGTAGCGAGCCGTTTGAGTGCGGATTCGGCATCGAAAAATATATACAGGATGCTCAATTGACAAACTTAAGGATGAGGTACGCGACAAAAATTATTTCATCGCCCTCAAATGTAATTGCACCTGATGTATTAAAAACGGTCGAGGATGCCATCACAAAAATGAGGATGACGGTGGAGGATGGTAAGCTGCCGGATGAAGTGGAAGAAGACAACGTGCTGTTGAATTACGTCGAAGAAGAATGCAAGGAGGTAGAGACAAAGCTGGCAGATTTTAAAGAGTGAAAGACGTCAAGAGTGAACGGGGCTTATGTGATATATAAGGTCATTAACATGGATTTTGTTGCATGATATGGAAAACATGACATGTTTTTTTTTTTTACGTACTGTTGGAACCAAACAAATATTTGCTTTATTTTTCAAATGGTTGTTATCAATGTTTATGTTAAGTATGCAAATATCCATTATTTTTCCAGATTGGTTTGTTTTGTTGTTTCAACGTGTTAACACGATTGTTGCATGATGCAACATTAATGAAAAAAAAAATCGCACGTGTTGTATTATGAAACAAATTTACATTAAACGTAGCAGGTCGTTTACGATACATAACGAAACATAACGAAACAGGATTAATGTGTTAACAGGTTTTTTTTTTTTTTAATGTGTTAACAGGTTTGTTGCACGATGCAACATTACATAAAAACGCATATGGTGTATTACGGTTATAGTTTACGATACATAACGAAACGGTTGTTGTATCATTAACAGGTTTGCCAACGTATTTAGAATATGACGCGTGACGTAACAGTTAAATGTTTACGCATATTCTACATGTTTTGTTGGCACATGTTTGTTGGATCGTAAAGATTATATTGCACCATGCAATATTATCCAGTTTGAAAACAATAATGTATACAAAATGAAAACGAACAAACAGATTCCGGACCTACATGCGCTGATGTTGTCATTGATTTTGTTGTTTGATTTGATAAATGGTTGTGTTAGATGTGGTTTCATTGGTTTTGTATACAGGTGTTGTGTTCGGTAGTGTTGGCTTTAATGGTTTATGTTGTTTTTTTTTTTTTTTTTTTTTATTGTATCAATACTTTGTAGCTTACACAGCTTCCCGATGGCGCCGGTTTCATATTTTTAATATATTGCCGTTCAAAAAAATGCATAATGCAACAATGAGTTGTGTTTTTTTTTTTTTTTAATGAAAAGATCGATGATAACGAATTGTCATAGGCATACGACAAATATGATTGACAAACAAAAATCTGCGTAAAATAGAAACATAACACGTCTAATCACCGTCACACAACGTAAACATAACAAGTCCAACCAAAGTATACGAGTAGTGTAATAAAGCAGGAAAGGTATCAAACATATGACCGGAAGCTTGAGCATGTAAACAATCGAACGAAAGAGAACCAATGCTGAAAGAACACATAACCCACAAGCTGATAGCAGTCCAAAGTTTACGTTGGATCGGTCATCGTTGCAGCAGCCGACGCTTTTGAAGCAAGTAACTAGCACAAAACAAACATATAAATATAAACAATGTTACATAAAAGATGGTAAAATCACAACGTTGCATTATGCAACAGTAACGGATCGAAATGTGATAAACACGAAAACAATAACAAAAAAAAAATACCAAAACAATAAATAAAGAGTGCACGCAATTAAGTTACCTTTGCAGCCGCTTCCGCCTTGGCAGCCTGAACCTGTAGACGCCTCGAACGGTCGACAATGCATAATGCAATAAAAAATAGTTAAAAACAAACAATTAGAATTTAAATCGAATAATGAGTAACAAGCGTTTTGAATGTATTTACCTTTTCGCACAAGCGGGCGTTATGCCCATGTTGTTTGCAATTCCCGCACAGTCTTGCAACTTTTCCTTTTTTTATTTTGTTGATTGCTTTCTCACGTGGCCCAACAAAACGTTTGCCGCTGTTGTTTTCTTTATCTTTGTCGTATCCAGAACCTTTGGTTACTGAATGTTGCAGGATGAGTGTTGAAGGGCCTGTTTCGGGAACGCGTAGAATATCACTAATAACAGCGTTTGTACGATTACACTCCGGATCATATGGTACATCAGCAAATATCTTTATTTTTAAAGCTTTCATTTGTTCACATAGTTCCGAAAGCTCTGTAGGGTTGTGTCTCAAGCGGTCAGCGCAAAGTGCAACAGTGTCCAGAATCTCGTTTCTCAGCCTTGTCTCTACACGGTTGTCTACCGAATACCTGTTTGTGATGTCGTACACCCTCCTCGGCAACGAGTCACGCTTCCAACGATTGCTTATGTATCGGTCAGGAATGGCGTGAACTTGTTCGGGTCTATAAACGCAAAAGATGTGGCGACACAGATAGCCGATACGCTTGAATAGATTGCAAGTGCAAGAGGTTGCCTTGTCACGTACATCGAAGGCGACCTTCATATGAAATAACATCGCATCATTATATGAATAAAGCATGCACAGTTATAAGGACGAAAGGACATCCAAAAAAAATACAGTTATAAAATGTTGCATAATGCAAGTGTATATTAATGACATAAAACATAAAATTGCAGTAAGCGTTAATATCACCTCGAATTGGCAGACTGGAACAAAATGTCGATTGTACTGAGTCACGGTATATAGCTTCACATCACCGATCACCGTGGGTGTATTATTGGTACATTGCAACATACCCCTCTCTATCTCTTTCTGGACTTCAACAAATAAGGCAGGTGTGTAGATGCGAGACGCATGCTCCTCAATACGTAGGTTGGTGTGTAGTAATGGCGACGAATTCATCATGTTGAACTCGAGTTCACGTTGGTTGTGTCTTTGACCGTCTATTGCGGTGTCAAATGACATTAGGAATTGAAGCAACGAGTTATGCCTGTTTGTGTTGACTTTAAACATGGCGTTTGAACTCTCACACATAGAGGTCGTTTTCATCAAACAACACATGTCAAGATGACTGAAATAGCATGGTACCCACCGTTCACGAATACCATACATATCATTAAGCCAATCGTGACCAGTTAGATTGTATTGAGACATGAGGGTGTTCCACCTCATCTCAAAATCATCCTTATCGATTAAAACGTCCCATACAAGATTGTGAATGGCCGTCCTGACTTCATCGTTATCAACATTACAACCTTTAATCTGAAAATTAAGAGAATGGGGATTATATTAAAAAAAATACAATATATAATGCATGATGCAACAAAATTACGAAATTCATCGTTTACCTTAGCTGGCAATTTCATCATGATGTGCCACATGCACAATCGGTGTGCGGAAGTTGGGAAAACTTTGAGGACCGCACTCCGCATAGCGGCGTCTTGGTCGGTCAAGACAAGTATGGGAGGCTTTGGGTGACACTTCACGAAAGTCTCGAGCAACCACACATAGGATTCTATCGTTTCATCGCAAATCAATCCAGCACCGAATGTTACGCACCTTTTATGGTGATCGACACCAGTGAAGGGTACAAAAATCATTTTGTACCTGGAAATAAGAAACAAAGTATGTCACAACAGTTTGAACAAAAAACACAACCTTTTTTTTTTTTTGATGCACGAGGCAATAAGACGTGGATCAATACAATTAAAAAAAGTTAAACAAGCACGCATATAAGATTAAAAGCATAACATGGATTAATACAATTAAACCCGAATAAACTGCAATGAGAGAATAAAAAGAAGGGAGAATTATTACATGTTGGTCTTGTATGTCGCGTCAAACGCGAGAACATCACCAAACTCGATGTAGTGGCATCGTGAGACATCATCAGCCCAAAACAAAGCCTTGACAACCATTTGTTCCACCTTGTAATCAAAAAAAAAGTTGTGGAGGTTGGTAGTTCGAGAAGCAAGGCTATTTACAGTCAATTGTGCATCCCGGTGACCGATGAAGAGTTTTATGTTACGCCTCCAGTTTTTGTAATCAATTCGTTTGCCACGGACGTAGTGGTGACCGCCTTTCAACGTACACTGAACTTTGTGAGCTATGTTCGGGCCGATGTTGTGAAGGCTAAGGGAGTGAATCATGTGTTGCTCGGAGTATGTGAGAGTACGTTGCTCTTTGGAGAAATCCATGAACTCCTGGCCGATTAATGGGTGGTTATGATGCTCGACCCAATCATATAGAATTAAATCTGAAGTGCCGGGATATATTTTAAAACGGATGCATGCCTTGCAGTTGGTCAACTTGATACGATTGGATCTCCGCTTATGATGGTTAGCCATGCTAAAGTTACCGAACCTAGGCTTTCCATAACGGTGGCAATGTATGAAACGAAAGCTGACATTTTCGGGGCGATCCTTGTTAGTGCCAAGTTTTGTACTAAATCCAGCCTTGGATGCATACCGGCTGTACATCGCAACGATTTCTTGCCAATCGGTGTAAACAGTACCAATGGGAGGTGGTAAGAATTCAGCATCAACATCCGGTTTGTATAACTTGCTACCGTTTGGAGTAGAGAATACTCGGCTGCAAGCGCCACCTGTTTTTTTATAAATTAAACAATAAACATTAGAATGAAAAAAATACAGAGGTTATAATAATGCATCATGCAATAGTAAGCTCAAAAAATGTGTAACAAATCCAATAACAACATAGGGAAACCTAACAACATAAAAGGCATAAAAGAAACAAGTAGTATGCAACATAGATCTGAACGATATTGCACAATGCAACATTCAGAAAAATTGATACGACAAATAACATTTATCATCAAAATAACATAATCAACCATATGGAATTAACCATAATCAACATTAAAAATATGAAAAAAGTACAGTATTAGGACAGGAAATATTACCATTCGATTCGATTCCGACGTATATTATCGGAGTTTTAGGTTTCTTAGATCTGGATTTGCGAATCCGCTTGAGAGATGGATTAACCTGCGGCGCTGTATGATCGGAAGATAATTCGGATGATTGATCAACTGTTGCAGACGATTGATCAAGAGAATCAATCGATTTTGAAGGTGCATAAACAGATTCAACATCATCCGTAACAATCAGATCGCTTGAGTCGATTAATGACAAATCGAAATCGTCGTTAACGATCAGACCGTTCGAATCGATGAAGGATATATCGAAGGTAGACATGGCGGATGGTTATGGATCGATCGTTGAAGATGAAGAACGCAGGGAGAAGTTGGATCGTGATTTTTTTGGGGGGAGGGGGGATAACCCTAGATTAATTTGGGGGAAGGGGGTTAAAAAGTCTAAAACACCCTCACCTAGTTTGGTTTTTTGGTTTTTGCACTTTCTTTTGGTTTTTCATTGATCCTTTTCCTCCCCAAATAATATATAGATCATAATAATATATAGATCGTGATCGAGTTGAACATGTTAGAATAATTGGATCAAGCGGAAGCAAACACAATCGAATTTAAGTAATTAATCACAAATCACAAACTCTCAACGGATAAATCATCTTATTTCTTATCTCGCTTTTACTTTTCGAACCGAGCGCAACATATCTCTAGATAAATTTAATTCATAAAATAGGTGTACTATGTTTCACAACTTCCTATTTCAATCAATTTATAAAACATCATTAGAATTACGAAGACGTAACCGAAGATGTTGATAAAATAATAACAAAATATTATTGCCGGGTCATGTAGTCATATTGTAGTTACTAAATAGTAACAATAAATTACAATTGTATGTCCAGACTTCTTAGAGTGTGTACAAACAAAACAATGTTCTTCCTATTATCAAATTTAGATTGAACATTCACATTTTTAGAAAAAACGTCGGATACAACTGGATTAGTGACATTAATCTCTCTTTGATTTTCATCTTGAATCAAATTTGCATAAGCTTGATTAATAGTGGGACGAGGAGACATCATGAGTATATTACCTCTAATATTTTCATAACTATGATTAAGCCCCATTAGAAATTGAAGTAGACATTGATATGCTTCTCTTTTAACAAGAGCAGCAGCATCACCACAAGTACACGTAGGAAAAAAAATCATAGCGGTCAATTCATCCCAATTAGCTTTGACTTTTGTCAAATAAGTTGCAATATCGCTATTACTTTGAGAGATTTCACACAAATTCTTCCGTAATTGATACAATTTGGCTCCATTAGCTTGAGCATATCGATCATATAATTCTTTCCAAAGTTGATTAGTAGCATTTGTGTACATCACATGTTCACTTATATCTTTGGAAAGTGTATTGAGAATCCAAGAGACCACCATACCATTGCATCGGTGCCAAATAGCATTATGAGCGACATTCTCAAGTCGGGAATTGTCGTCATTAACAAACACAAGTTTATTCTTTGCAGAAAGAGCAATTGTCATTGCTTGTTTCAAAGCACCAAATCCAGATCCAACGAAAGGCTTTGAAGTAACAAGCCAGGATGAAGAAACAATGGATTGGATGAATCAATCGGAACAACTACAGTGTTTGTCATGGCGAATCATAAAGAAATCAACGGAGAACAGATAACAAAATAGAAACGAAAGGAAGAATTGGACCAGATTTGCTCTGATACCATATGAAACGAGGGAGCAAAAGTAACCTATTTTATTAAGCTCAAATTACAATCGAAAATGAATATATACAGGGATGACCTAACCGACTTTCTAACTAACACTAACTAAATAGCAAACGGTAATAAAATAGACTAAGCAACTTAATGAAACACGTGAGAATCACATGCACTGAGCTAAGTTAAGCAATCTCAACCGCGTGCGAACCAATTTAACAACCCTATTAAATTAAGAAGACTTGCATCATTATATTAAACAAATTTTTTGATATGGCTAATATCTAATTTATATCCGATAGACTGTAATAAAATCAACATAAACCCACAAGAAGTTAATTTATGTAGTTTAATCGGATCACCGATCATTTATCTGAGTGGTATTGGTGATGAGGCTAAAACTCAGAACTGAGAGATCACGAGTTGATATCTAAATCATACAAGTTTTTCATCCGACCATTCACAAACATGATTTTGTGTGAGAACTAGCTCAATAGTCTAATATTGCTTAGTTGAGAGTTTAAAAAATATGTTTAAAAAAATGTATGACACTTGCCTTTATTATTATTATTATTATTATTATTATTATTATTATTATTATTATTATTATTCTCAACAAAATAAAGTCATTGCCTCTCTCTCGCTCCTCCTCAGTCCCCCTTCTCTCTCTCATCAATCACCATGGATTCAGCACTTCTTCCCTAAAATTCATAAACCCTTAAAACAACAGGACACCCACGTCACAAGATTTCGAAACGATCAAAACCCACAAACAAAATCACATCCACCAACGATTCTTGATTCGTTCCTTACTTTCTAGATTTCGTTATTCTTTATTGATCCATTCGAGGAGTATTATCGTATTATGCATAGATCTGGAGCTAAGATGGCATGGAATGTGTTCAAATTCTGTACGGCACTTAGAGGCTTAGGCTCGATCATGATCTTGTTGGTTCTTGGTGTTGTTGGTGTCACCTATTACGCCGTCGTTTTGTGCAATTACGGCCCTGCTTTGGCCGCCGGCGGCCTTGATTCGCTCTTCGCACTTCTTGTTTTAATCGTATTTCATACCCTGGTAATTATAATACTTTCCCATCTTTTCCCACTTCATATATTCATATCTGTATCTTAATTGTTGTTAAAAACTTATAATTGAAGGTGTTTAGTGGGGGGGCTTAATTATCTGTTTGTGTTCCAGCTATAAACTTAATTAATCTAGTATTTAAGAGTAAATATAGGAATTTTAGGTCATAATTTTAAGAACATTTAGCTGTGTGTGTGTGTTTTTGAAGTGACATTTTATCCAACTAAGTTTGATCATGTGCAAGAACCTGATGATTTTGATGGGATATTAGGTCCTTTTTTTATGAAAATTTAGCTTTGTGTGTATGTTCTTGAAGTGACATTTTATTCAACTAAGTTTGATCATGTGCAAAACCTGATGATTTCAATGGGATAATTGGAATATAAAGTAGATGTTTGGTAATTTATGGAAAGTTTCCTCTGCTGGTGGTAAAGTCTTTGGGTCAATCAGCTTAGATATTCTTTTAATGATCATAACTTCAAATGGAAACAAAGAAATTATCATCATAAATTTCAAGATAAGATTATCAAGGGTATAATCAGGTCACCTATTTTCCTCCTTTTTAGCCTGTAATTTAAGATACTTTTATTCCCATTTACTAAAATGTATCATTTTCTCACAACAATTGTCTTTTTAGGTCATATTATCTATCAAGTCCTTGAAACAAAATGTTTAGGTATCTCAAGTTCTCAAAACTATCTTTTACAACCTGTTTTATCATAGCTGATTATCTCATTCTGATTATTGAAAATCTTACAATCACTTTCAGAAACGCGATCCAAACACCCCTACAGATTTAGACAAGTTGAACTGTGTTGATTCTCTATTTTTGCTTCTTCATGCCATGCATCTATTATAGTGTGTTTATAATAATTATTATTATTATTTTTAACAACAATTATGCTGATCCAGCTGGTGATGCTATTATGGAGCTATTTTTCTGTTGTCCTAACGGACCCGGGTAGCGTACCACCTAATTATAGGCCTCTAGCGGATCAAGAAAGAGGAGAAATTGATCCATTGGAAGCATCTGAATTTGGGCCGTTGGCCACACCTGATCCAGCCAATGCAGGAATCCGTTATTGTCGCAAGTGTAACCAATTAAAACCGCCTCGGTGCCACCATTGTTCTGTTTGTGAGTTCAATCTCTCACCCTTTTCATAAGCTTTGTGTATATCATTACAGGTTTAGATATTATAAAGAATGAATGTTTTGTTGCATTTTTTATAGGCGGGAGGTGTGTACTGAAAATGGATCATCATTGCGTGTGGGTTGTTAATTGTGTCGGGGCACTAAACTACAAGTACTTTCTTCTCTTCCTGGTATGTTTGATATTCTATTACCCTGTTGTTGAAAACTCTAATATACCCTTCAATGATGATAAACCAGAAGAATCTTAAGATTGAAAATCAATCTTTAGTAAAATACAGTAATTACAATACTAAAGTAGTAAATATAGTTTGACACTTTAATAAAGAAGGAACATTGTAAGTTCCATGGAACATCCGAAAGCAGAACTATTACAAGGGATACTACCATTATGTCAATCTTTTTTTGTGATATTTTTGTTGATTAATGCAGTTCTACACGTTTCTCGAGACATCAGTTGTAACTTTAGCCTTGTTACCGCATTTCATAGTGTTCTTTAGTGATGGAGAGATTCCTGGGTCACCTAGCACTCTAGCAACAACTTTTCTCGCTTTTGGTAATATCTTGAAGCCATTTTTCAGTTTTTGTAACTGTTGAGTTTTTGCCCCCTTTTGTTCACTTGTGAAACCACGCTTTCTTTCTGCAGTCTTGAATTTGGCTTTTGCTTTAAGCGTATTCGGGTTTCTAATTATGCACATATCATTGGTGTCTGCCAATACCACAACAATCGAGGTATTGTTTTTATTGTTTATTTCACTTGAAGCATTTCAGATTGTTGACCCTTTAAACAAAAACAAATGGTCCGTAAAACCCCTTCAGATTGTTTTATTGTAATCTATCAAACTATATTTGAGATATTTTGTTACAGACCAAACAGGAGAACTCAACCCAAAAGACTAGTCTGATGGGTGATGGAGCCCACTTGGCTTATAAATCCCACATCAGTTGCCCATACAACCAATGTGGGACAAGTCCCATACCTTGCAATGTTACCGATCCATAACAATCGACCCTCCTTAAGGGCCAACGTCCTCGTTGGTCACGGCTGACTCTCTCCAGGCCACCACTCCGTGAGCCACCACTCCGAGGTCTTGTTGGTCACGGCTACGTTGGTCACGGCTGACTCTCTCCAGGCCACCACTCCGTAGGCCACCACTACGAGTCTGGCTCTGATACCATTGTTACAGACCAAACAGGAGAACTCAACCCAAAAGACTAGTCTGATGGGTGATGGAGCCCACTTGGCTTATAAATCCCACATCAGTTGCCCATACAACCAATGTGGGACAAGTCCCATACCTTGCAATGTTACCGATCCATAACATATTTGATTAATAGTTAAACTTCTCATTGAACAATATACTTGGTCAAATGTTACATCTATTTTGGGACGAGCAACCATTATGTAATGCCTTTTTTATTACAAGGTTATTGAATATGAATTACAAAACAATATTTTTACTAAATTTAACCAAAAGCTGAGATGTGTTACATTGTTTATATGTTGTTATCATCAGGCATACGAGAAGAAGACCACTCCAAAATGGCGTTATGATCTTGGTCGAAAGAGAAACTTTGAACAGGTGCCATCTCATTATCTTGAAATCTTGAATCATATAGTATTTGACCTTTGAACCATGTTACATTGACTTTATAGAAACGAATTTGAGATATTTGGTCAATAGTCAAACATTTCTATTGAATTATATGTCCTGGAATTGTGTTGAAATTTCCATGAGACATTGAGACAGGAATAGTATGTTTGTAACATCATTATCTTTTAACCTATTGGTTTTAAAATAGAATAAAAATCACAATTTTTGAAAGTGGGTCCAAAACTCCAAATAAAGAGTCAATGTTTGACTAAAAAGGTTGAACAATGTACTATGAAATGAAAATTGTGCATTTTGTCTTTGATAAAGTCTTTGACTATTTATGTATAAAGGGACACAAATTTTTATCTTGTTGTAACAATGACAATAGGTATATAATTAACTTTATAACTTCAAAACATGTTTTTTTTTGTATGTTTTTCTTAATTTTATTTGGTAAAATTTCAGGTATTTGGGACAGTACAAAGGTATTGGTTTATTCCAGCTTATAGTGACGAAGATTTACGAAGAATGCCTGCCCTTCAAGGCCTCGAGTATCCATCCAAACCGGATTTGGACTCCCAAGAATTCTAAAACTCGCCTCAAAAAAAGGTTTTTTTTTTCTTTTTCTTTTTTCATTCATAGCATCAGCGCCTGCCCTCACCACCACCTCATGATGCAAAGAATGGATTGCCACTGATTTCGGTTATAGGTGTTTTAACTTCTGTACAAGTAGCAGTTTCGATGTAAGCCTTGAAAAACTGGAAGAATGAGAATTTTATTTAATGGGTATAGTTTTTCGACCGGGATTGATGAAGATGTGTATAGGGTTGTTGCCAAGAAATGTACATTAGTAACAATTTGAAGTATCGCCCACACGTTATACGTTATGAACCTGCAACTTTGTGTAGATTTTGCTTGCAATTGTCGTTTAATCGCGATTTTACACTAATGGTTTTGATTTATATGAATTTAGATGCATTATTGGAGCAATCTTGATAGGAACTGAAAATCGAAGGATGGCAATTAATTACTAACTTTTAAAAGTTGCAAGTTTTGGATTTTCTTATTTAATTTTGTGAGAATCTTACTCTTCAAGTTCAATCTATAAAGTATAAACACCATTAAGAAGAGACATCTACAAATGCAATCATGATGACTCTTTCATATAAAATTTTAGACTCTTATCTAGAGTCTCCAAATTATTGGGGCCTCAAATTTACAAAAAATGTTATATGCCCCTAGATTTTTATAGGTTCTACAAATGTTCTAAAAAATAAGCCTAACTTTTTTATATACATAGTCAAATCATACTTTAAAGAACCTGTTTTTTTATTCACTAACAAAAAAAAAATCTTAGATTCACCACTATTACATCACTTATAACTAAAGAAAAGCCCTGAATTTTTACTTGGCCTCGGGACTCAAAAATGGTTGAGCCATCCCTAAAATACACTCTGAGACTATTTATGAAATAAAAGAAAGCAAAATAACTTAATAACAAAATACTAAACAACTAAATAAATATATTACCAAAACTGATTTTTTAATCTGGAACATAATAAATTATGCTCAGTAGCTGATAGAAGAGGTGAGGGCGAGTAGTTTTTGTTGGCAATTTACGATTAGTTGAAGGGTTTAAGGTGGCATATCTCCAAAGTTCAAACTTGGCATGTAAGTAGGCATCCAAGATGGTTATCCGATCTTCTGTTTAGAGGGTGAGATTATTGTGAGAAATTTAATTTGAATAAGAATGATAAGAAGGAATCATAGTCATTAGATCTTCAATTAAATGAAGATCTATGGCCCAAAATTTTCTTGTTTAGAATTAGTGAGAAAAACTAAAGAAAAAAAATGGAAGGACATTTTTGACTTTTTATCAAATTCCCCTTATTTTTTAAACATTCATAACTCCTAGATACGACATTATTTTTGTAAAAAAATTACACCATAAAAATGAGTGTTTTTTAATCTTTAAAACGCGTACAGTGTTGTTATATATAAAATAAAAAAATTACTCTTTTCAAATGTTCAGATCATTGTGTCATTGTGTCAAAATGTTCAGATCAGTGTGTCAAAAAAGTTCAAATCATTGTGTCATATTGTGTCAAAATGTTTAGATCATTGTGACACAATGATCTGAAAAAAGTTACTCTTTCAAATGTTTAGATCATTGTGTCATTGTGTCAAAATTTTCAGATCATTGTGTCATATTGTGTCAAACATGTTCAGATTATTGTATCATATTATGTCCAAATGTATTAGATCATCGTGTCATATGGTTAGGGCTGTTCACGATCCGAACCGAACCGAACGGACCTTTGCTCGTGTTTGGTTCGTTTACAAACCGAACCAAACCGAACCGAACCGAGCATTTTTTCAACCGATCCAAAATCGAACGAGCGACTTTCGATCCGAGTATTTTTCGAGCGATCACCGAGAAAATTTCGAGCGTCGCAGAACAAAAAGGAAGGTGACGTGGGTGGTGATCAGGCATAACACCTTCATCCATGTTTCCAATTTTAACACATTTTGTCCACTAACTAACAAACTAGTCTTGTTTGTATTTTATTAGACCAACTAACACTAATATGAACTGATATAATTATAATGAATCCACTCTTTCTTTTTTTACCATTTTCCCTTTGTACATGTCCTCGATGCCTACAAAATTTGGATGTGCTTCAGAAATATTCTTTCGCTTTCCCTTTCTAGTTGCATTAACATCTTTACTTACGTTTTCCTCATTTTTTACTTCATCAACTAACTCAAAACTATCTCCATCACTTAATTTAACATGAGAAGTCTCGATACCATTGTATTATTTGTGAAAAGACATTCTATATAAGAAAGAATTATACAAAGATTAATAAAAACAATGACAATGGAGGAGGCTAGAGAGAATGAAAGCTACAAAGATGATAAACTTACATCCAAAGTCAAATATTAAGTGCAAAGAATTTTTGGAATAATGGAAAATCTTAATTCCAATCCTAATTCTTTACATAACAAAATTAAAATTGATAAAATAAACAATAAATGTATATAAAATAAATAACTAAATGTGTATATATAAATTCGAGCGAGCATCGAGCGAGTGCACCTATGCTCATACTTGGTTCGTTTTACAAATCGAACCGAGCCGCTTGGTTCGTTTTGAAAGCGAGCGACAATCGAACAAGCATTTTCCGAATATTTTTCGAGCGAGTTCGAACGAGTTTCGAGTTTCGAACTTTTTGGACAGCCCTACATATGGTGTCAAAAACCGAAAAATTATTTAATTTTATATATAGCAACACTATATATACTTTTGACACAATGATTTGAACATTTTTACACAACGACACAATGATCTGAACATTGTGTCAAAAATCGAAAGAGTAATTTTTACAAAAAAAAATTATATAGCAACACTATACGCGTTTTAAAGATAAAAAATGCTCGTTTTTATGGTGTAATTTAAAAAAAAAATGTTGTATATAAAAGTTATGAATGTTTTAAATTTTTTTGGGGGAAAATAGATAAAAAGTCAACAAAAGTGGCTAAGACTAAAATACCCATCCTTCCTTTATTATTAGATCAAGATCCAATGGCTAAAATTTATTTTTATCCTTCTTATTTAAACTAAACTTTTCATTTTAACCCATCCCATGTTTAGATTAGGATCCATGTTTATTTTGTTTTCAAAATTCCTTTTATAATTATCTTAAGTCAAGACGGTCGTAGGATATATTTATATGAAACCAAGTTGGGTTTAGGGATTAGGAGAGAGAACAAAAATTGTAAGCGAGTTTTTAAGTGATTTTTCTTGCTAATAAACTTAAAAGTTATTTGAGTTTATATTGTGTGTCTCTTATAGGGCTGTAAACGAGCCGAGTTAGAGTGGGCTCAAGCTCGGCTCATTTAAAAACAGAGCCGAGACGGCTCGGCTCGTTTATATTAACGAGCCGAAAAGTTGAGCTCGGGCTCGGCTCGTCAAAAGCTAGAGCCAGCTTGAGGCTCGTTGAGCCGGCTCGTTACTTTTTCAATTTTTTTACTTTTAACACATTAATATAAGAAAAAAATTAATATTTTTAACGCAATGAAAAATTTATAACCACAAAACTTATAATGCAAAGTTTAACACAACTAAATTCTAATAATAATTAGTAGTAAATTTATAAACGTAAAGATAAATGAGCGAACACAATCAAAGAACGGAAGAAGTAAAGCACGTTTATGGCAGATACTTGACGATGTTATCAAAGACACGATTAGACAAATACTTAAAGGGAGGCAATGAAGTTATGAGAAAATGGGAAATAAAATAGGAATTAGGGAGGCGGGAGGTAGAAGTCGTGAATATGGATCTGCAAATTGAAAATAAAATTAGACGTTTAACACTCGTTAGATTTAAATGGGAGGTGCGTTGAGTCCTAGAAATGAGATAATATGCATCCATAGTTGTGTTATAATTTTTAATATTTTTTAATTATATATAAATTTGTACGAGCCAAACAAACGAGCCAACGAGCGAGCCACGAGCCGAGCTGACCTTGGCTTGGGCTCGACTCGTTTACAGACGGAGTCGGCTTGGCTCGGCTTGTTTACGAACGAGCCGATTTCGAGCGATCTTTTTTCGAGCAAGCTTCGAGCGAGCCACGAGACGCGAGCTTTTTGAACAACCCTAGTCTCTCAGTACCAGATTTACTAGTTATTGGTTATTTGGGTTTTGTTAATAACTAGATTTACTAACATATATGTTGTCATGGGGATAACGCATGTACACAAAACAGTTGAATTGCTAAAACGCAACGTTAGAAAATGAAAATACAAAAGACTGCATTGGTGAGTGCCCTTTTTAGTAAAAGTGTTCAAGAAATGGAAGTAAACTTTGACATGATACCCAGACAAAAAGCCGTTTTTAAATGTCTCCAAGCTCCACATGCCCACAACTTTCTCCTTGCTATCCCCATTGATGGGTTAGGTCAGCATATGTCGCCGGTGGAGTACCGTTCTATCATTAAATACCGCCTCATAATCCCTCTATTCCCTATTGATGAGATATGTCATGTCTTTACAAGAGATGTATGGACTCTTTAGGGGAGCATGTGGTCCATTGTAAGGATCTCCCGGGGTTTAAGTACCGAGACGATTTGGTTAGGGATGTCCTCTTTGACATTTTCCAGCGTGTCAGGATTTCTGCAAAAAATGAGGCTCCTATGAATTTCCTGAGTGATCATATAATGTCACATTAGTTATATGAAACACTACACAAAATTAGATTCGTAAAGACAACAGTGTAAAACTTAAACAAAGAATACGCTTTGAAACAATTAAAAATTAAAAAAAATAAATCATGACATACCACGTGGCAAACTATGAATAACCCAAGTTGTTATTCTTTAACAATCTTAACATTGTATATAGATAAATTAATGATTGGACTAAGAAATAAAATTGAGCTTAAACTTTTAAAATAGTTATTGAGTACTTTGAGTTTAGTTTAGAGCTTCTATTATAATATTAGGTTATAAACTTTTATTAAACTTTTAAATTTATATGATTCTTTGTAAATTAATTGTTTAAGCGTTTTATCAGTATATGTATTAGTATGTTGTGTTCCTAACACAAGACGCGGACACCTCTCTAATACAAATACAAATTAATGAAGTAATGGACTTAATTGTTTAAATCATTATCTGATTTATATCTCTGAAATTTGTGTTGGTCTCAAAATTTATCAAAAAGAAAAACAGGATCATGGAGGTGCGCAACCCATACGGCCATACTCATGCTTGTTTGAAAGATTGTTTGATATCCATTACTTCATGTAGTTTGTATTAAACCAGACTTTATTTTATCAAAAATTGCTTCTCATGTTGTTTTTTTTTGTTTTTTTTTTTGGTTTTGTAGATTGTATTAAATCAGATGTGATTATTATTATTATTATTATAGTGGTCAAGCTTTTTTCACTTCTTATGTGGCTCTCCATAAGGTCTTTAAAGGATAAAGCAAAGATTGGTAGCAATTTTAAACTCTCAAGTCTCACCCTATTCTATTCTAGACACAAAATCACTTGAACCTCAAACAAAGATAAGATAAAACCTCACCCGTTTTTAGTGGCTCGTATCAATCACCCAATCCATTCAATTTGGACAAGAAAACTATATCCTAAAAAGATAATTTCCTTAAATTTTTAAAAATTAGGTTCTTTATTTAACGCTTTTAAAAAAACACCAGAAATAGTACTGTTATGATAACTTGAAAATTTGTACATTACTCAAAATAACACCTCATTAGCAACCAAACATATAATATAACAAAACTTTGAAATTCATGTTTTGATTTTGGTACAGATAAACAAGGGCATCAATCATTCATTCAACTTCTAATCCTCTCTTCTGATCTTCCTTCGATTTGCAGGTAAGGTGTTCGATGAAGAAAGAAACGCATCAAATTCTAAAAACCAACTTCTTATTGTTCGTTTGAGCCTTATGAATCAAGATACCAGAAACCAACATCAATCTTCCTTTATGTAAAGTTTCCAAAGCCCAGAAATTGATGTCGTGTTCAAACAGCCTAAGAAACTTGTTTAGCAGCCGCAACCACAGCTTCAACGGTTATCCCGTATTCCTTGTAGATCTTTCCTGCTGGTGCACTGGACCCCCATTTGTCAATCCCAATGGCTTTCCCTTTGCTTCCAACGATTTTCCCCCACCCGAAAGTTGTTCCAGCCTCAATGCTAACACGGGCCGTTACACCTGATGGAAGGACACTTTCCTTGTATTCATCAGACTGCTCATCGAATAGCTCCCATGACACGAAAGACACGACCCTAACTGTTTTCCCTTCTTTCTTGAGTTCTTCAGAGGCTTTAACCGCAATTTCCAACTCAGAACCGGTCGCGACCAAGATAACATCAGGCTTGTTACCTGTTGAGTTGTCGGTTATCGTGTATCCACCCTTTGCGGTTCCTTCAATTGAAGTTCCAGGCAGGTTGGGCAGTTTTTGCCTAGAAAGAGCAAGAATTGAGGGTCTTTTTCGGCTTTCGACTGCAACCTTGTAAGCCCCAGCTGTTTCATTTCCATCAGCCGGGCGGAACATTAAAATGTTGGGCATGGCCCGGAAACTGGCTAAGTGTTCAATGGGTTGATGGGTTGGCCCATCTTCTCCTAGACCGATGGAGTCATGGGTCATTACATAAATGACTCCGGCTTCTGATAAAGCTGAGATTCTCATAGCACCTCTCATGTAATCAGTGAAAACAAAGAATGTAGCACAGTAAGGAACGAACCCAGGGCTGTGGAGGGCGATCCCGTTACAAATGGCTCCCATACCGTGTTCCCGGACACCGAAACGAACGTTGCGTTCTTCGGGTGTGGCTTTTTGGAAATCACCAAACATTTTCATTAGGGTCATGTTTGAAGATGCAAGATCTGCACTTCCACCGATGAGACCAGGTAGAACGGGTGCCAATGCGTTAAGCATTGTTTGTGACAGGTTTCTTGTAGCATCACCGGGTGTTTCTGGTGTGTATGTCTACATACATAAGATAAATTATTAAAATGCTATGGATACGCAAGATTCAAACACTTTATTAAGGGATAAAATAAAATACTCACCGGAAGAGCCTTCTCCCATCCGGCAGGGAATACACCGGTAACAATTGATTTCAATTCAGCAGCATCCTCAGGATACTTGCTCTCATACGCTGCAAATTTAGCATTCCATTCAGCTTCAAGAGCGGCACCATCAGGGGTATGGCGGCTCCAGTGCCTACGGGAAAACCAAAATCAAAATCATCAAATCCTAGTTCAGAATTTCATATTGATTCAAGAAAACAAGTTAGAAGCTTTAAGATAATATTGACACATTTATCTGGTAAGGGTCAACAAGTGATATTTTAGTATTGCAAGAACCTCCGAAATCAATTTATTCAGATGATACATTTTTTGTAACAATATCCAACACTTGAATTATTTAATGAAAAGGTAAAAAGTTGGACAAGATTTTTTGAATTAAACCCAACTCCTTTTCCCCTTGCAAAAATTGGCCCTTTTAAGGCGTTACCCAAACCGCCCACCCCACCTGTTTCACCACCTCTATCGACTATCTATCAGATATCAGCAAACCATAGTTAAAAGTTAGAATCTTTAAGATCTTTTGCATACTTCTTAACTTCATCTGGTACATGGAATGGCTCGTAAGGCCATCCTAGGTTTTGTCTGGTTGCATCTACTTCTTTAGCACCCAAAGCCGCTCCATGGACACTGTATGAATTCGCCTTGTTTGGTGACCCGAAACCAATTGTTGTTGTCACCTACAAGTTAACAGAAAACCTCAGGAAAACCAAAAAAAAATAAATAAATAAATAAATAAACTGAATTTCTGTCAGGTTTTGCAAGATCATATAGTCACTGACCTTGATCAAAGTAGGCTTATCAGTCACAGTCTTCGCTTCTTTAATGGCATCTCGGATCTCATCATAACCAGTGTTACCATTCTTCACCCAAATGATATGCCACCCAAGAGCTTCAAAACGCTTATCAACATTCTCGGTGAACGCAATCTCCGTGTCACCATCAATGGAGATGTGGTTGTCATCATAGAAAGCAATCAACTTTCCGAGTCCCCAATGGCCAGCAAGTGAACATGCTTCATTTGAAATTCCTTCCATTTGACAACCATCTCCAAGAATACAGTATCTGAAGCAAATCCCACACACATTTTAGTCTTACAAAATTATCGGATTTGTAAAAAAACCCAAAACAAACTATGAAGTCTTACGTGTAGTGGTCAACAATCTCGGCATCGGGTTTGTTGTACCGAGCAGCCAAATGCTTCTCCGCAAGAGCAAGACCAACTGCGTTGGCAATACCTTGACCAAGAGGACCTGATAACATCATAACAATAAATAATTTGCCTAAACACCAAATATTTCATCACGATTTTAGCGTTTATACATATACGAAAACTCGAGAAGTGAACTAACCGGTGGTGACTTCTACACCAGGAGTCTCAAAGTTCTCAGGATGGCCAGGAGTTTTGCTTCCCCATTGACGGAATTGCTTCAAATCTTCTTCCTGACAAAAGATTAAGACAGAATATCAGCTAATCAATTATTACATATAGAAGGAAGGCCACTTTGACTTCAAGAACTGATTCATCGATGATAGATCCAGCAAAATCAAGAACTTCATTATGCCTAAATCTTGGTTACAGTCTACTTACAGAATAAGTAAGAAAGAGTAAATTGCCCTTCTTTTTTCAAGTTACATAGCTTATTTGTGCAGTAAGATGTGAAGTTTAGTAAAACGCAAGATCTGAAATAGATTCGATCCACTGGGGCATTTCATCGAACACATGGTGGACAGAAACAATTTACGCAGTAAACAACGATGAAGTCAAGTTCAACTGAACTAAATGCTAGTTTGTGGAATTGTGGTAGTTAATTAGATACTCCAGATTGAAAAAAGTAGTTATGAATCGTAACGGCTTACTTTAACGGCGTCGTATCCGGCAAGGTGAAGCAGAGCATACTGGAGCATGCATCCATGTCCGGCGGAGAGAACAAAGCGATCCCTGTTGAACCAATACGGGTTCTTCGGGTTATACCTCATGATCTCATCGTACAATATATGCCCCATGGGCGCACACCCCATGGGCAGACCCGGATGACCCGAATTCGCCTTCTCCACCGCGTCAATCGCCAGGAACCTGATCGTGTTGATCGACTTCTCCACCAAAGCAGTGTCCGTCTTCTCCAGCGTCTCCACCGCCGCGTTGGCTATCACACGGCGGCGCGTGGCTGACACCTGCCGGCGCGTGGGAGCGCGTGAGGAGGATGTAACGGTGGATTTGAGTCCGGAGAAGGTGGGGATTGAGAGGGTGGACTGTTGGACGGCGGCGACGGCGGGGGAGGTGGTGGTGGAAGAGCCATGGCGGGGGACGGCGGAGCGGGAGAGGGCGGCGTGGGAGAGGGTGAGGGAGGTGGAGGCGGCCATGGCTCTTTGTAGAGAGAGAAAGTTGAGGAGAGAGAGAGAAAGTTGAGGGAGATGATCGTTTATACAATTGGATGGGGGTTTTATCAGTTTGTGAATCGGATGGAAATTGAGGGAGAAAGGAGGGGATTGGAGAGGGGTGGTTGAGGTGAACAGGCGAGAGGGAGACCGTTGGATTGGTTTGATGAAGTGATCGCAGCCGTTGGGTGAGGGTAGGAAATGAATGCCTTCCCTTCAATTGAAAGGTGGATTTTTGGATTGTTTTTTTATATTATAGGGGTATATACCATTTTGTTATCGAAATAAACCTTGTAGAAAATGATTGCAATTTGCAAGATTGTTTTATAACTTTCTAACCGTTTGAAAAAGGGAAAGAAAAAAAAATGGAAATACAAAACTAGTATGCATGGAGAACTTTTTCACCTACCTCCATCACCACCTACCATCAGCACCAACTTACTAAATATTAATTTTAACAATTATTAAAAGCTCACGAATCCGAATCATAATATTAAACGATTTTGGGAACAGATTGTGTTTTGGTGCAAGATTCCTAATTGACGGTTATACGGGTTGGGTTGTGAATTATAGTACCAAGTTGAAAGAAAAACTCATCTGGATTTTCGACGGTTATACGGGTTGGGTTGTGGAGTTTATGGAATACTTGAAACGACTTAACTTTCCGAAATGAAGAAGTGACACTTGAGAGTGTGGTGGACTCAACTAAGGCCCTTGGCTTCTTTTGGGTCAATCAGCGGATGCGTAAACATAGATTAGAGTGGATTCAATGATGCGATTTTGATGTAGGTTAAGGCATACGATGCTACCTTGCTAGCTTTTCTAAATTCATTCGATGGGCAAGGCATACGAAAACTGTGCTTGAAATGAAAGAAGTTTAACAAAATTGAAGTTGCTGCATTTAATGTTAAGGGTTGGAGATCCGAATGGATAGGTATGGGCAGAAACTTGTTCATTCCTGGGTGGTTGAGGCAACTGATGAATCGTATCATAAACAGGTAACATTAGTTTTACCTATAAATAGAAATGCTACAAGTTCACTATTATCTGGCATCGTATTTTAGTACATAATTTCCTGCCTAATGATATAACAAGTTCACTAATAATCTGTAGGTATTGCTGCCAAGCTTTCTTGCAAACTTCTCAAACTGCCAGGTTATTAATCTCGCCTTCCAGGGTGAAAGTTGAACTCCACGCTGAAACTATCGACAGGTTAGTAGGTCCACATTCTTTACATCTTTCCCCCCTCTCTTACTCCTGAAAGTATGCATACTTAAAATAGCTACTATTAGCTGAAATTGTTACACACCAAAAATTACAGTTTATCAAATAAAGAACCCTAGGAATAAATGAGTTACGCTTTTCATCCAAATGTGTAACAATTTCGTATTCTACACATTAGTTGAAGTACAACATTATGCCCCTATCATGTTATGGATTTTTTAATGCATTACTAATATTCTACATCATTAAACTATAGGTGGCACCAATACAGTTTCCACAGGTGCGGTCACGAAGATAGGCGAAGAAAATTAAACTTCATGGAGGAGAACAGGATGTGATAGTAGACATTGAGTATCAGATCAACCCACAAACACAGGAACCGACACCATTAGCATTGGCGGGTTCAAACTGGCCATTGTTCTCCATTGAGAATAGAATTCAACATGGCTGCTGGCTTCTTCTTACAAACATGGGCAGCACAGAACAACACCACTTCAACTGCGGCGTAAATATTTTCAGTAATGAAGGTGTTGCACTGCACGAAGACGCACATCATATATATCAAATAGCTAGCTAGGCTATATACATGAAACTTCGCACGTTGATGGTCACCGAAGCTAACAGTTGTTTATAGTTTGCCTTGTTGTGTTTAGGACGAATATAACACCCGTTCGATATCCAATCGTGCCAACGTGATTGACCCGGGTGGGGTTTGTCAGACCTAGTAGTACTACAATATATCCCCCGCTATCGTCATTAATACTAACGGTACCATAAGAAGGACTTGGTTGTTTTCTTTGAACACGCACTTATACTCGTACGCTCGCTAGGTGATTGATTGCTTTTTCAAGACCCGTTCTTGCTATTGGCTGTGTTATTTATCTAGAATTTTTGCTGTGCAACCTAAGGTGAGTTTCACAGCCCCATTTTACTGTTTTAAATCCTGTTGGGAGAGATTAACATGCATGATTTATACAACTGAGATAATTAGACATTTATATATCACTTGAAGTACTTGTAGCACACTGATACAACAAAGTTCTTCTTATGGTACCGTTAGTATTAATGACGATAGCGGAAGATATATTGTAGTACTACTGGGTCTGACAAACCTCACCCAGGTTAGTCGCGCTGGCACGATTGGATATCGAACGGGTGTTATATTCGTCCTAAACACAACAAGGCAAACTATAAACAACTGTTAGCTTCGGTGACCATCAAAGTGCGAAGTTTCATGTATATAGCCTAGCTATCTATTTGATATATATTAGTGATTATGCTCTTACAACTTGACTGTTGTTGAACAGTCAATCTTGAACTAAACTTGTCTGTTGTTCAACAGTCGATCTTAAACTGTTTTTGATCACCAACCTTTGTGTTGACACTTTTTAGCATGTTATTTCTCAGGTTGTGGATGTTCGAGTATCACGAGAGCGCATGCATGAGCCTTTGAAAACCCTTTTAGTGTCTTTGAGAAAACAACGTCACCTTAGATGACGATATTTTTTTTACGTTAATACTTCATTGTATTTACGCTTCCGCATTTAACTCTGTGTTTATATTATAATGAAATAAATTAACTTTTTATTAATTACTGGTCGTTTGGGTAACTAATGGACTGCGATTCTGGTTTGTCACGCTCCCTGTGACGCGTTATCGCGCGTGGGATTTTTAGGGGTTTGACAGACATGACTACCACGACATACTCTTGCGGTTCGAGCTACATGAAGACAAAAGCATTCCCGCTGAAGCTGCTCAGTTCTATGTTTGTTAGGTACGCTTCATTTGGTTTGAATACAACTGGTTATCTGATGTTGTGTTGAACTAGGTCATTTTTAACATTACTTTAAAACTCCTAACATAGGATGACAAATCTTACACCCCCTCATTCCAAACTCTAAACAATAAGACACTATTGACATTGGTTTACATTCGTTCTGCCCGTGCATTGCACGGACATGCCAACTAGTGAATAACAATGAGGTACCAAAACCAAATTGAAGTGGAAACAATGGAGTGAGATTAGATGAGAAAGAGGCAGCACCGTAGCACCCATCCAATCCACTCACATGCATAAAATTATAAATGTTATGCTAATTTACTACTCTAAAATCTAAAGTCTCCGTGACAACGTTTTTGTACTTTTGTCTTTATGGTCATTTTTATTTTATTCCTTAAAATTTTAAAAGGTACCGTTATTATTATCAGTAATATTGTTTGTTTTTGCTTGACCAAGGTGGCCACTTACTTCACTTTTGATGTCACGTTTTTGTCGAGTTTTTGGGTAGAAAATAGTTGATAAATAAGTTATTTTATTACAACATAAAATGACAAAAGGGATTGGAAATTTTAGAATAAATTCAAGTTACCACTACCATCTTTAGTAAAATTTTGGAAACAAATATACCCGATTATCTATCAGTGTACATAATAATAATAATAATAATAATAATAATAATAATAAATATGATCTATGATACATCATACATGTAATGGTTATTCCAATGGATGTAACATATTATCCCTCGTACCAACTGATCGATATCGTCTTTATTCAGCAGGAGTTGGGAGTTTTTCATTTTATTTAGGTCTTTTGATTTTTGAATATTTGGACATAGAACATTTATCTTTTAACTATTATAAAATTGTATATTGTTTATGGTTTAAGTAATAATAATGATACATTATCATATCCGGGTTAGACATTACAAAACAAGTGGTCAAACATTTTTATCGGATTTACGGGTGTTAAAAGAAAGAGAAAGAGACATTGATACCGAACATACAACTATTATTATGCTAGTGTCAAACATGATTTCTAGTTAATGAAAACTCACTAAATTCAATCGACTTATAATCACTCGTATAGTGTTAGATATGTATACGACATGTAGATTCATTGTACTAGGATAGTGATTTGTCAGAGATCCTAAACTTGTTGTTCTGTTGATATTGATAGTGAAATTCCTTTAAGCGGAGACCAATCACCTCAAAGCGATAAATTGTAGTTACAGTTTACTTTAGATATTATCTTATTTTTAAAGGTTTTTTATTCATTTTATTACCGATGAGATTTGAACGCTCACCACAAGAAAAAACAAAGTCTTATCTAACATCATGATACCGCTAGACTAGTGGCTCATTGGTACCTTAGAAATTATCTAGAACCCTAGAATTTACTATATAACAAAGTTAAGTGTATAGGAATAGTTTCTAGAGCTAATTGGTCCACACGTCATGCTTAGGTGGTTGCCACGTAACAACGACGTGGATTTTAAAAAAAAATGTTTTTGTTAAATTTTTTATCTTAATGCAATACATTTAGCACATGAGTTGGTTATGTAACGAGTATAGATGTGTAATAATACGACATTTAGGTTCTAGCTTGATACTTTAAGCGTTTGGATTCTAATTTTAATGTCATTATGCGTTTTTTTTCTTTTTCATTTACGTTACGTTGTGTTCTAACAATGCAATTATTTTGTGTACCCGTGTTATCACCGTAACAACGCATGAATAGTAAATCTAGTTAAACAACTACCTCACTCAATGAGATTAAGTATGAAAATCATCCTTAAACTAACATAAAACGTATGGTCTTATAGTCTAATAATATTGATGATTTCTCGCCACAAGAGTGACGTAAGTTCAAATTCTTACCGATACAAATGAATTAGGTAGCATTTAGAAGTAAAAAAATATTAAGGCCAGAAGAACTATTGAAATTTTATTCGTTATATAAACAAGTTTTTTACAATATAATTTCAACAACCGTCCGGGGAAAACAATGCATAAATCAATCATATTAAGACGAGAAATTGATAATCACAATAATTTGCAACAGAACGATTGAAAACAATAACATTGTCGTTTTCTATTATTTGGTTGGGATGGCCATATCATATCCAATTTTTAAAACATTTTAATTTATATATTTAAACAGTTCAATAAGGTCCCTAAACTTGCTTTAGGATTATTTATCGTAATAGTAGAAGATCTAACACTTACAAAAGTTAAACAATATAAAAATTTGTGATTTTAAAAAGTTTATGAATGAGGTGAAAGTTATTTCAAGCACATGGTCTAAAGAGCTTCGTTGATTACATAAGATAATTAGAAAGGAATGACAAAAGAATTCGAATCTAATTGAAAAAAAATCGAAAGATTTGTAACAAGTATTTAGTTACGAGATCAATTTAAAAAATTTCCACGACTCTTATACTAAGTGATACTCGGTTGATAATCTAAACAAGTTCACGGTATCCACATCGAGCCTTTACTTTTATATTTGACATGTATAAAAGTATATATTACACTCATTAGCGAAACCAAAACCAAATAAATAAAATAGGTGACAAAAACATCTCTAAATATAGTGGTTTCATCTCAATTTCGATCAACAATCAAGAACAAACACACAATTTATGAGAAACTTAATTTTTATTATAACCAGAAAAATAATTCAAAAATTAGTTACGATACACTTGCATACCCTCAAAACTCGAGGTATATAACATTATATAGGAAACTAACAAACATGCCACATCTTATTTGTTGGAATTTTGGGAGAAAAGCTAGTGAAAAATGGGTTTTTCACTAAGTGTGAAAATGAGTTTTTTACCAACTTTGGAGTAAAATAAAATACAGATAACATAGGTTTTTGCCTCTGTATTTTATGGGTTTGTGTAGTACGTTGTGAGGGCTTTCCAACGCATCAAACCACGTCCCAATCCGAGCTCGTATGAATAAGATATCGAGGCTCAAAGTTGAGGGCTTAAAGCTGTTAAAAGCTGCAAATTTTAGAAAGAATTGAAGTGGAACTCATCCCATATTGGTTGGGGGATGTGGGAACCTTACTAACTAGTGTTTCCTCTAGTAGGACACATCCCTTGGACCCTAACTCGCACGCGCGCGCATGTTGCGAGGGCGTATGAGGCGTAATGTGACGCTTTGATGACTAGGCCTGTGCAAAAACCGGGTATTTCCCGCCAAACCGAATATGTCCCGCGAAACCGACCCGCCAATCCCGTTAATATAATTCGTGGGTCGGGAATCGGGTTTTGAATTTTCATTTTCATGGGATCGGGACATATCCCGCGAATATATATTAAATACCGATTTCCCGTGAATATACATAAATAATAAAATAAACTACCATAACTAATTAAGTTAATTAACTAATTTAATTAGTTAATTTAAAGTCAAAAGAATCAATTATACAGTAGGAGCTATGCCAAATTCCTTAAGTTCTTAAACAATATATACGGTAAGAATTTAAAAATAAAATCAATTAAGTAATTAACTAATTAGGTTAATTTGTTTCAATCTTCAAGAAATTAGGATATCAGTTACGAAAATGTTAATTGTTGACCTACTCAATGTTGGTGGAACTTGGACACTTGGTAGTTGGTGGCATGTTTTTTGGTTTTGGACCTTTCGTCATTTGATGTAATCGGATAAAATTCAGTCATTTTGTTTTGGTGACATGGTGTATTTTTAATTTTTTTTATTCATTTTAATATTTCACGGGATTGGCGGGACAAAACCGGGAAACCGGTTTAATACCCGAATTTTGAAAATCCATATTCGCGGTTTCACGGGTCGGTACCGGGATTCGAAAAACCATATTCACGGGTTCGGGAAATGCAATTGGCGGGACGGGTCGGGACGGGAAATCCTAAATGCTCAGGCCTATTGATGACGCACTTTGCACTTCGCATCGTCGCTTGAGAGCCGCCTTATTTTTTTTGAGTTCAACCGGAAGCTGGTCCGGTTGAAGCTCGAAGCGGAACCGAGTAAGAGCAGTGATCCGGTTGAAGTTCAACCGGAACAGGGCCAAGCGGAACCTGTGTGGTTCGACCGGAATATCTTCCGGATGAAGTTGGTACGGAGAGTTAAACCGGAAGATCAGTTTTTCCCGGAATAACAACTGTAAACGCGTCCTGAGCTAATTAAGGTAATTACACGTTAATTAGAAATCAATTTGCATTAAAGACGTTTATTGTAAAGTTTAACTACGAATTATTTTGATTGCTCTCCAAGGCTCCCCACCACTATAAATACAACCTCATTAGTTGAGGCAAAACACACAGAATTGACACAAGAATTCTCTTTGCCTCTCCTCACTCTTTCTCTCATCTTCTTCATCGTTCTTGGTTTCTTCAAGCTTCGAAGGTATTTTCAAGCTTTGTGTTATCCCGGCCGTACAATACGGTTTAGGCGATTGTACCCTGGGAAACAAAACGGGATCTTTGGTAGACCCGGAATTTGTTTTAAGGGGCCCGGGTTTTGACCCGAATCCTTCGCCAAAGATTTTCTTGTTTCTTTTCGTTTTCTTCTAAACATTCAATATTTTAATAAAACATTTCTCTATCTTTCTTTCTTCATCTCCAAAATCTCTAAAACCATTTGAAACTTTATTTCATTTTATCAAACTTTCATCATTGTATTTACTTTGTCTATTTCTTTCATTTCTTGTAATTTTATTGTAATTCTTTCCTTTTCTTGTATCGTAAGTCTATTATTTCCTTGTATTGTAATAGATTAGATTTCTTTTGTAGTAATCGTACCATTAAATAAATTATTTATTTTATTTAAATTTACGAACAGTTTTCCTACATTATTTACTATATTCCCGCCCGCCCCTAATTTACCTTAGCCCATATGGACAACAAACTAGACGGGATTTGGGCCACCTCCAATGCCAGCCCACTCATTATTAAAATTATAGGTCCAATATCATCTCATATTTGTTGCTATAAATCCACTCCGAAAGAACCATGATTATATTAGTAACCTGACTAGACTCTACTGCCCAATATAACATCACAAATATTATTAAAAGCTTATAGTGTTTGGTTTTTTAAAAACAAAGCTTATAGTTAGACCTTTACAAGACTTCTTCATAAAAGTCTCGTCTAAAACCATTATATATTCTAACTAGATTTTACTATCAACGCATTAAATTAAACAAAAAATTAATAACTAATCGGATACAACAGCCACATAACATCTAACTATTAAAACCACGTGACCCAATCAAGCATATGCACTATTCATAACCAACCCTCTTAACTAGGCCAGTAGACTCATAAAGCATTGAACTCCATAAAAGAGCTCATCAGGCTATTCAAGGTAACATATGGTAAGTGTAGCATAACATAGCCAAGACGGTACCCCTACTCTCGGTAGAATAACAAATTACGATCATTTTAGCCTTGGGACATATAGACGGTACCCTACTCTCGGACTCTCCAATGGGTAAACACACTCTAAATATGCAATAAAATATAAAAAAACTTAGATATGTTTAATTCTTTTGTTGTTTGAAGACGAGTTCCTGATTCCCTTAGGAGTCACAGAATAAGGTGCAGATGCTGATCGGAGAGAGGGTGACTTGTCGATATATGCATAGCGTTCATCGCCATTCCAGTGCAAAATGATGCGATTTGTGGAAGCGTGTGACCAACTATCACCTGTAAATAAGTTTTAACAACCACCCATGTAACGATTATGTCTAATGACTCTAATCGTGCAAGTAAAACAAAAACGAAGGGTTAATGTATACAAGTTACCGAGTGCAAGGGCTAAATGGAATGAACCATCAGAATACTTGGTAGTCACCTGGTTTAGTAAAACAACCTGCTCATTATTATATACAAAAATGAAATCACATTAGGAAACACCATTCAGTTGATACTTTCTGTATACCTAACCAAAATGCAAATAAATCATCTATATGAATTTGACCTATAATTGATCAAGAATTACTTAAATATTTAGGTGATTATTCTTACCGCAACACCAAATTTTTTGGCAAGTTTCATCAAATTCAAGGCTATTCCGCCGAGAACTCTTGTTCGAAGAGCCATGTCATCAAAATCTTGACGGAAATGAAATGTGATGCTATCAATAATTACCACCTTAACCTGTAAAAAGAGTTTTAGAAACAGTTACAAAATATATAATAAATAACTGTAAAAGGGCCATAAAGGATGCATGTATTTGCGAAAAATGAAAAAAAAAATGTTTGATTGGAATGTGCATATATGTATTTACATCTTTATGGTCTTTGATGAACTCGTCTAAGTAATTGGTGAGGGCAATTTGCTCGGTATAACTGCAGACACGGAAGTATAATATATTTTCAAGAAAATCTTTGGGTTGCATCGTCTTGACTTCACAAGCTTGAGGCCCCTTGTGATACAATCGACTGTATTCCGCCATGTCATGACTACAAGCTTCTGCAATCTGCAAAGCTCGTTCGGCCATGAAGCTACCTTCTGTATCTGAGATAAAAAAAAAATTCATGACATGTTAAATATAACAAAATATTAGGTAATGCTAACAAAATGATAATAAGAATAGAGACTTACCAATATAGATTGCCTTGCCTCCAACTCCACCATAATCATATGGGATCTGCACATTAACTGCAAGTTGAATTCTGTATTTTGTGTTAGCAAAAAGTGCAAAACACAAAAAAAATACAAATAATGTTTAAATTTATAGCACGTTGGCAACTTATACCCGAGTTGTGTTTTACCAATGCCTGGAACTCCACCTAATCAAGAAAAGAACAAAAAGCTCTTTAAGCATTATAAGAACAAGAAATGGGTGTAAAATATAATAAAAGAACAAACCAATTTCCGTGACTTCTTTGCAACTTATTCCTCCACCCAAAATGCTATCCAAATCGGCACATGATGTGGTGATATGTACACGGGTGGTTTCCTCTTCCTGCAGCATATCCCAGGCACTCTGGGCACCTACAACAAATAGTAACCACAATGACCTTCATACAGTTTTACCAGATTGATTGCATAAGATTACTGAATCTTTTAATATACTGCATAAGTTAATTAAAAAAAAAATATGTAGTTATATCCTAAATAAGCCAACAGTGTTAAAGGTAGAGGTGACATTAATGGCTTCTGCTGTCTTTCTGAAGAGCAACTTTGTAGCTAGAAATAATAAAGAAACTGAAAATATGGCATCTGAAGAGTGAATAATACCATTGACAACAGTAAGACTGCTACTGGTGCTCTGCAACCTACTACCATTTGATACACTCTTTAGAATTTCAAGTGCCTCATTTTCTGAAACCTTCAGTTCTGTTGCAAACATATAACATAACTTTTTAATGAGAATGTTTGTGCTGAAAGAAATGTACAAAAGGCAACAACCAGGGAAACTATTATTAATGGCCAAGATTGTTTAGAGAACAACACTTCAATAAAATAAAAAATGTTAAAAATATGAACGATCAAGAAGTTCACGACCTGCTTTCGTATGAAATAATCAAAGAACGGAACATCGAGAAGATAATGATATGCTTGCGCTTATAACATTTAGTTTTCTAAATTCACAATGATAGAAAAGGCTTCATGGTTAATCTAAATAGAAAGACCAAATAAGCACAAGACTTAAGGAGTCTTGTGCATTCACTCAAACAAAATATCAGTATACCCCCTTACAGCCATATGAAGTTAGCAAAGAAAGAGAAAAGACACAAGATCTAGAACCATGTTAGACGTGTGGGCGGTCTTTGGCCAAAATGGAATACTTATACCAACAAAATATAAGATTGAGTAAAGAAGAGGCTTGTTGCTTGATACAAAGACCTCCTTTATGTCATTATTTTTTCTCTATTTCAGAAACTTCAAGAAAAGAACATCAACCACAAGAGACTATAAACACTAAATAATCCGCAAAAGATATATCCTACGCCATATCATCACATAAGGCCATTCTTTTGTGAGCTAATCCTAAACTTTAGGCAAAAGAAAAGATACAAACTCGAGGCCCACCATTGGAGTAATTCTATCTTACCAAAACACCATCCCTACAACAGAAGTTTTTATGTTCTTTACACTCCCTCTACAGAAAAATATAATATGAACAGCACTCTTGCAATTCAGAAACATCAGAAGTAGTATAAATTGGGGAAAATCCATGGAGGCCTCAATACTTGCTACAATCGATTTGATGTAACTTGGAAGAGAAGCAATACACACTTTTGATTCACAATCAATTATATGGCAGTAAATGGCATTCTCTACACTAACCTAACACAGGCCATAGAAATAGAAGGGAAAAAAAGGTTTGATTTAAACAGATACTGAAATAGATTGAGGAGAAGTGTGTTAGGTTAAAGATGAAATAATACCTAGAGCAAGATGGGAAGGGGATGTTGAGGAGATGGAAGCAATGGAAGTGTAGCCTGCAGAAATGAGTTTCCCTTTTTGCGAGGCGGACAAGGGTAATCTCAGGACCTCCATTTCATCAGCCGGGAAATTTTGAGAAACGTATTTGGGACCTGGATTGCTCCTGGGGTTTTGATGGAGAAGGCTGAAATGTTTTGGATTTTGACGCCAATTTAGAGTAGAGAAATTTGAAAAAGTAGCGAGTCAAAACTCAAATGGACAAAATGGGGCCAAATTTGCCAACTTACCACCTGCAACTTTCGATTATATCTTTCGATTTTAGGAAAGGGGAACAAGTAATTTAATCCCAAATACATGCTACCAAAATTATGAATTCTAGATTTATAAGTAGTATCTATCAATAACATTACATAAACAAATCAATTTTCACATTCAACACAACAAATACTAAACACATAACATATGGGGTTTAGATTCCCAATTTACTGATTTAGGGCCTTAACTAAATCTACCGGTTAAACGCACATTTAGTTGACAATAGAGGTGGCCAATTCCGTTTACAGAAAATTCAGGTGATTGGAGTTAAATGATATGATTACTTGTGAAATGAGATATAAAAGAAGCCTTCGGATAGTGTGCTAAGTAAATAAGGGGAGTTACTACACGGAACCTTAAGTATCGCGTTCACCGGTTGTTGCTATTTATACCCCAATTACCCGGTTGTGAAAATCGGCCCATTTTGAAATTCCGTGTTTTTCGGATTTGCGGATTATTGTGTATCGGAAGAATTTTCGGGTATTTATACCGCAGTTAATGGTTCTAAATGATTTATAATCATTTTTCAAAACAAAATACTTAATTATAATCAACTGGATTCATATTGGATCCTTTGACTTGAAAATAAAGCAATTTCCGATTTTTACACGATTCATCGTTTACTGGGAATCTCGTATTTGATCATCATGTGTCAAATTTAACATAATTATGAGTCTAATAATCAATTATCGTGCTATGAGTCATCACACACTAAATCGAGTCGTGAATCGTTAGTGAATTGCCAAAAATCGATACATGCATCAAAAACCGACCAATATCGCATTATTTGACCCTATGTGTGCATTTCTATGAGTTTCATGGCATATTTATATTAATTTTGAGTTGATTAAATGTGGTTAACATGATGGGATGAAGAAATGGGTAATTTGGGTGAAAACGGGACTCGAAAACATCGAAAAACAAAGAAATTGGAGCGAAAACGGAGAAATCGGTAAGATTTTGGTTCGGGTGTGCTCCAAGCGTAAGGCTTGGAGAAAAACCATGTCCAAGCGATACGCTTGGGCAAAATTTTTCCAACAAAAACCCTAATAAACTTCCTATAAAGCCATCTTAAGCCTCCATGCCCCTCCCCCCCCCCCCCCCATTTCACCCTAAATTACTCCTTAACAGCAAAAAAAACGGCTGAGATCTCCCAAGACCTCCATTTTTGAGGATTTCAAGCTCAAGATTGGTGCTTTTTAGACTAGATTGGTGTCGGTTTCCCCTTCTCGGTATGTAATCTCAAAACCATGTGTCTAGCACCTTGAATCCTCCTCTCTTCTCCATCAAGATCTAAACTTTATGTGTTGTTTTGCTTGGAATCATTTTATAATTGATAGATCTAGGTTTTTTTTTATCAAAGTTGCCACTTTTATGTATGAAATCTCCATCTTTCTTGACTTTATGATGAAATGTCTATAGATCCGTGACATGCATGGAATTTGGTGTATAGATCTTCATAAAGAATGTTGTATTGGTTATAGATCTAGGATTAGCTCTTGAGAAATCATTATCATGTTATAGATCTATCCATCTAGGGTTTGCATTTTCAAGACTTGATTTTTATGTTTTACATGTTATAGATCTAGGGCTTCACCATGCAAGTTGTCTATTTGATGCTAGATCTAGGGTTTCACTATGCAAGTCGATGTTAGATCTTAAATGTTGCCATGGAAATGATAATCTTGATGAATAGACCTAAGGTTTTCTCATGTCAAAGTGTTAGAATGGTTATGTTGCATGATAAATCCATGATTTGACTTATTAGGTTGAAATTTGACCATTGTTTAGCTTTGATTGAATTTCACGAAAATAAATTATTATGTCCAACTTGTTGTGTTCATCAATAGATATATGAATATTATTGCCAACTTTGACTTAGACTTAGGTTGACCCTATCGATTGGTAAATCCATCCCGTACGTATCACTATAACCCCTCACCAACGAGTCATCGAGTCAATTATGTCACTGTGAGTCGTGAAGCTTAAATTATTATTATTTATCTATTTCTCTATCTCATTTGGTAGTCAAGGTCCTCATCGAGTCTACCTTTCTCATTTCGTGGTGTCATTCGTTCAATTGTGTCTCCGCATCATGTGAGTATTTATAGCCCCTAATTCTTTTGAACCTTTTGGGGTGCAACATGTACCTTATTCAAATCTCATATTCAATATACTTTACTCAAAAACTACATGAACGATGTGAATGATTTAACGAACTCGTGTGACATTAACTCTAAAAAGGCCGGGGTTACGATAATAGATCTATTGGCTTGAAAAGCCCGCTTAACTGCCTTGGTTTGGGCACCGGGTGATTGAAAGCCTTGTTGTCAGGATTGACTCATTTATATTTTTATGATCTATTTCATGTCAAGATTATTATACTCAATTAACTCATGGATCACATGCTTTACACTTATTATGTACGCTAAACCTATGTTTACTCACAAAACTATCGTAGTTGACCCTTATTTTATACATGTTGTAGGTTGTGCTGTTTGATGTTGTTGATCACGTTGAGGACACTTTAGGATGAATGTGGACTTAGCTAGACCTAAATTAAACAAGTTAATTTGTATTATATAATGCGTTGTGTTTGGATTATCATGTATTATTCTATTGATATGAAATGGGTTGATTAAGGATATCGCAATATTTAATTAGTGTTGTGTGCATCTGGACAATCATCGCGCTTTGACATATTCCGCTGTCGGTTAGGGTGTGACATAGGTGAAGTCTAGAGGGTTCACCGTCACTTATCAGCTCTTAGTTATTCTTTCTACTCACGTACCCGAAATGAGTTTACGACCCCTACTTAACTTTGTTTGAGTTTTGAGGAGAAGACATGCACTAACGTTTTTATAAACACTTTGATTATATATACCAAATCTTGTAAGCATAGCCAGAAACAGTTTGCCAAAACATAAAAGTCATTCTATAGTGTACCATGAATATCGAGGATAACGGGAAAGTATGAGGTAGATCTACTGGGTCTGGCAAGCCCTGCCCGAGTTAGTCGTGCTAGCCCCACTTGTCTCACATGAAGTGTCTCATGCTCGGCAAAGGCATGAGGAGAAGACCAGACATAAACTGTCAGTAATAGGGACACAAATACTATGGGGCTACAAAACACTACAAATTAGCTATCTATGGGTATATAAATCACTTATCGAGATTTGGAATTCCACACTTGGCTAGGTCTAGAGGATACTAACGGTTTACTTTTGATAATGCTGTTTATCATGCTTATTTACATATCTCTGTGAACTCACCAACCCCGTGTTAACACCTGAGTATGTTTCTTCTCATGTCCTTAGGCGGCAGACTAGGCAACACGTATAGAAGGTTCATTTGTCTATTCATGAAAACATTTGCATGGTTTTAAACTATTAACAGTTGAGCGCCATGGGTGCATAACCTTTTGAAATTTATTATGTTTGATTTACGCTTTCGCACTGGTAACTAATTTTGTTAAACTTTTATGGGTGTAAACTCTGATTTCTAGAAGAGTTTAATTTGCATATAATATGTTATGTGTGTCTGATGACTGAGATCCTGGTTTGTCACATGTCCCATATAATGATACTCCGCAGATGGATTTTGAAGATGTGATAACCTACACCCTTTTCTTCTCCGCCTTTGAAGAAGGGCCACCGCCCTTTGTCTTCCCCCATTGCTCCCCGCCGGACGGGCTCCTCCACCTTAACTACGGACTTGGCCAAGGGTCACCGACACAAACGGTCTTAAACTAAAAAATAAATACCTACGTATTTAAATTATTCTAACTATTTTTTATATCACTCTTAACAATTCTCTCTCTCTCCTACCAAAATACAACAAACATTGAGGTTTGAAAGATACAACTCAATTTCAAAATTTTGGTTAAATTATTACTTTTTATTAAAGAAAGAAAATACATTTTGTCGTTTTGAGTTTTGAGGGTATTCGATTCATCCCTAAATTTCTCTCAACACCCGCGGGAGGATTCTCAAGTTTTCTCCTCCACAACGCCAGCCAATCGAAGATTACCCAGCCAGGTACATACATATCCACACTCCTTTTCTCATTGCTTCTTTTCCCCATCACTCTATTCATTCAAATATGTTCATTCAGCAATTGATTTTGATTCAAACTAACCCTGTGAGTTCAATCGGTTGACCAACACAACGGAACGACTCTAATTACATTACATTGATTTCAAAACCCCTTGACTGTTTAGTCCTTTTATTTGAACGAATTGATTGATTGATTGCCTTGTTTGTTCAATCGTTCGTCTTTTTTGCAATGATGCCTGAACAAATGAAGCTGTAGGTTTGTAGGAAAATTGGTACTCCTCATAATCCTTTTGAAGGCTACAAACTGGCCTGAAATGAGAAAATGATTATTGTACAAATAACTTGGTGTTAGATTTGCAGTAGGATATATATGCAAGTAACTTCCATTTAGGACTCTTGGATCATGTAATTGAGGGTTTTGTTTGTCAATAACATTGTCTTTTCTGATTAATGTTTCTTTTGAGACTTTAAGTTTTCAACCATACTAAGGTAAACTTGATCATGATTTAGAAGTGTGGTTATGAAATAGTGAAAGACAAGACTTGAGTTAGTGAAAAAATAATTGTTTATTATGTAATCTACCTTTTCATCTCTCCCTGTGATTGTTGAACTGTTAGTCCTACTCGAATGATGTCAAAGTAGCGATCACGAACAATCTAGATACGTAGAATGATACTTAGAGTTAGCTTACTAAATGTTAGTCATTAGTATAGAAGTTTAGTAAAATGTTAAAGTGTGTTCTATTGTCTGCAAAAGTAAAGGGTCATGAGGTCAGATGTTAAATCTTATAGAATGTAAACATATGAGCAATACAAGAACTGAGAAAATGTAAAAAAGGTATAATTTTATTAATCTTGTTATTTTCATATCCTTTTTGGTAATTACTAATTAGTACTATTTTCTAATGTTTTTAAAATTGTATTGAAATTGCAGGTTCCTGCATGGTGCCTGCAACTCTACTGCCATCATCTGGCTATCCTAATAAGCTTTGTACCATTAAATATTCGAGATCAAAAGTGTCACTCTTTTCTGCTAAACTTCTAAGAACCTCATCCTCTTTTAGGAAGACACTATATGCTCGGTTTTGGATCTTTCATTTGACGCAACCTTTTTTCTTCAAGGTTTCCAGGTGAGTAAATTTCTGCTTTAGATAGACATTATGTCAGTTCTTACTTACATTTTTCATTAATTTACTGCTGAAATGCAGTCTTAGTTCAGTCCCCAATTGTTCAACTATTCAACACTTTTTTTTTATTATAAAGGGGACGATACCCCGGCAAACTTTATTAATAAAATGAATAAAAGGATACAAAGCAAAACCCTAAGAGACTACCCACCCAATACACAAAGTAGTCCAAAAGGTAAAAAGACAAAAAAGTCTAAACATATCAAAATAAAAAGCCACATGCGGCTAAAGGCTAAACCCGCACATCCCAAAATAGACAACATCCACGGCCCAGATGTGTGAATCCAGCAAGCCATCCAATCCGAGTTAGCCCAAATATTAACCAAAGTAACAGGCCCAAACATGAAAATCCCATAGAAAAACCACGGGATCACAGCCCAAATCATCTTTATAAACAACCGGAAAAGATTGAAAGAAAGTAATAACCTCCGGCCAGCTATTAGGGGCATTATTAAGCCTAGCCAAATGTTTGAAATGTAACCAAGTTCTAAGAGGGAAATCACACACATAAAAAAACCAGGTGCTTATGACTATCAGGGAGCCCATTGCAGAAAGCACAAGTTAAACCAGCAAACCTTTCCCAAAAAATCAATTTATCATTAGTTCTAAGCTTGTATAAAAAGACCAGCCATAGAATGAAGGAATGTCTAGGCACACATTGACTGAACCAAACAACTTTAGACCAAATAATATTAGGCCTAGTAACACAATGATCATTAGTCTATACTGAAAGGAACCAAGGAACCATCAGAAGCTCTCCATAAAACTTCATCAGTCTTGTTAGCAATCAAGGGAGGGGGCTGACCTATAAAGGTTCTTACCTTTGAGCTTATAGACATGAACCCATTTGACCCACAAATTTTGTTTATGAGTAGCCAAGTTCTTACCTTTGAGCTTATAGACATGAGATCTTTGTTCCAAACAGTCAAAGGCTAAATGCCAAGACCACCTTGAGCCTTTGGGACACAAACATCTTCCCATTTGACTAAAGAACCACCTCTTTTGAAATCACCATGGGGCCAAAGAAAATCCCTGGCCTGCACAGTCTTTCAATTTCATTGATAAAACCAACAGGGACTATAAAAACGGAAGCCCAATATACTTGGAGAGATTGAAGAACAGATAAAACAAGCTGCAACCTTCCTGCATATGACAGAAGCTTGTTTCTCCAATGACCAACCCCCTTTTTTTTCTAAATTTATCAATAAGAGGGTCACAATCTTTTATATACAATATTTTAGAATTGGAGAGATTGAAGAACAGATAAAACAAGCTGCAACCTTCCTGCATATGACAGAAGCTTGTTTCTCCAATGACCAACCCCCTTTTTTTTTAAATTTATCAATAAGAGGGTCACAATCTTTTATATACAATATTTTAGAAAGAAGAGGAACACCAAGATATCTAATTGGCAACTTTCCCTTCTGAAAAGGCAGGACAGAATTAATCAACACCTTGTCCACATCTGGAACATTGCCAAGGAAAGATAAACTCTTGTTGACCAAATGAAATTCCTTAACCATTCAACACTATTATAGTATATTTTAAAACTTGTTTTATCCGATAACTTTCAACAGAACTGGAGGCTGGCAAATATATATATGGATATTTTTTACTCCATTCAATCTTATCACTCTTATCTCTCGGTTCCCCTTTTGTGATAAGACTGAAGTTCTGAACCCTTTGATGAGAGGGAAACCTTCATGTTACATTAGAAAGTTTGTGTAATTATGTTATTTTATTTTATTTTTTTGCAATATGCCTTTTAATCAGTAACTATATCAACAAGTTGACTTGTCTAGATGCTGGTTGGTCCCTATTTAGGGGTATGCTCCATATTTGACTTATAGTTACAATTCCACCAAAATACGTGTTTAGTTAAAGGCTGCATTACTTATGGATGCACAAAGCAAATCTTATGAAAGGATATAGGTAATTTGGATTATATTTGCCCCAATAATAGATATTACTATCGTTATGCGACTCTAAATATGTAAAAGTTCTAAGCTAAAACTGTACATATTTTAAATTACCTTTCTGTTACTTCTCAATATAAAGTGTTATGTGCTAATCTTGCCTTTTAATGAATTGATGATATCGATTTGAGTCCACTGGAATGTGGCAGTTTTCATACTTAAATGTTGTTTTTTTGCTGCATAGGAGGATGACATGGCATATAAGAAGCAGTACAGATGGCAGTGGCATGAATCCCTCATCTACAAACGATAACAGCAATGGGACTAGACTTATAAGGGCTATACAAGCGTTTCAGATCAAACTAAGTGCACGAATTAAAGACCTTAGGAAAGATCTTCCCATGAAACTGCTTTTTTTCTTGACTGGTTTTTATTGTTCAACGGCCTTCGCAACTGTTATAGGACAAACGGGTGATTGGGATATTCTCTCTGCGGCTTTGGCTGTGGCTGTGGTTGAGGGGATAGGGGCCCTTATGTACACGGGTTCGTTTCCTTTATTCAAAAAGCTAAAGAACTTAATCACCATGTTCAATTATTGGAAAAGTGGCCTTACTATGGGCCTTTTTCTGGACTCTTTCAAGTATTAAAGATGTCTTGAAGGAATCATTAAAAATGCCTAAAAGATTACATATTGGATTAAACATTCATGTAATTTTGATGGAAGTTATCGGATGTGATTAAAGTTTGATTCTTTCGAAGCGGGTACACTATGGCTGAAGAGATCTTGATGACTATTCTTTTAGTGAAAAATGTTACAAATTGCTCAAGGGAAGCTATGACCAAAAGATAAGAGGGCATGGCATAGGATATATTCTGGTTTGTGGGTCGGTCCAACCCGTTTCAACCTGTACTGAAAATATACACTTCAGCTTCAGATCAAATCTGTTTTTATCTACTGACCCACTCATTCTGAACTTTTAACCCGAGCTGGCGGGCAGATACGACATGATGTAGTGCCTTTTCATGCTGAATTTTATGGTAATCAATATTTGGATTCATGTAATTAGTAGAAAAAGTTGTAGTTGAGAGCTGTTATCGTTGATTAACTGTAGATGACTTGTTTGCTGGATTTATTTGTATATATTAGTGAGGAAAATCATATATTTAAAAATGCTTAACATATTTGTCTGATTTAAAGATCCTAAATTTGCTTTGTATGCCTACTTTTGTTAGTCTTATAGCTTTGGTTCTCCAATCAGAGTCCGAATAGCTAGATTTACAAATAGCTTGATTCTGGATAGAAAGATAAGAAAACCGGTTGCTTTTATTTGAGTTGCATGTATAGTGGGTCAGGTGGTGTGTTAGGGGTTCTTGTCTCTAGATGGCTGCCTGCTGGCTGTGTTTCCTTGCGGCAACCATACCTTGTGTGCAAGCTTCCCCATGTGGCTTCATTTTTTGGTCTTCCACGGTTTCTCCACCGGTAGACCGTGGTTCCTCTCCACAAACTCCCACACCAAGTGGCATTTTTTTATTTGGGAGCATGGCTTCCCAAGCCTGCCCACCATCCCCCTCCCTAATGTCTTTTTTTAACTAATTCGGTCGAGTATCGACATCAATTTGAAGGAAATCTACCAACTGTGGTAAAACCTCCTAATTAAGTGGGGATTAAACTTGGGACCTTTGAGGCTACCCCAAATCCTGTCCTTCATCCCAAATAAAAAATGCAATACAAAATTAGTTTTGTGATTATAACATTAAACTACCTGATCAAAAGTAAGATGTATATACATTTCAGGTTTTGTATATTTACATTGCGCTATCTGGCACGGGATGGGTATAAAGCTAGTATTATTGTTATAAATATGAACTTTTTTTATTTCAAAATATACAAATTTTTCACTATAGATTAAAGAAGAGCCCCGTGAGGAATAATGACCCAAGGGTCTTTTTGTAATTTTGTTTTTAGGATATTTTGTTTTAAAACTGAGTCGTGTTGACAACAATGGTGATACCATAGCACACGACTAACCGATTTTCAAGCGAAACGCGTAGCTGGTTAACATTAAAATTGAAGTTAAAAAACATTAATAATTAATTAATTGCACTTATTAGAAAATATATGTTAGTATCCTGGACATTATAGTGTGATTACTACTTATAATAAAAATAGATATTCATTTCCATATTTTGTGATCTACATTAATAAATATGAAATATATAATTACATGCATGCATGTAGAACTTGATATTCACATAACTAACACACATATATGATATAAACTACATATTTCACATACAATCAATCGACTTACAAAAATGCTTTTCGATGAAAGAAGACGGATATCGAAAACACTTTGTGATTATGATGCGAGCAGCAACGGATGTATACGTCTGCCAAGTGAAGACGTTTGGGCCGGTTTAATAGATCACATGGATGATGATTTGAAAACAAAATTTTGTCAAGGAGCTAAGAATCTATCGGGCTATTTTAATCAGCGCGGTAGATGGAAGCTTTAGCAATTTAACTTTGAAATATTATCGTGGACACTACATGTTGCAAAAATCTAATTCAATTCTCAAGAAAAATAAGTTAAGATCCGGAGATTATGTCGAGTTTGATCCTGTTTTTGGTCCAGTCGCCGGTGAAACAATAACTATGAGATTTAAGGTTTCCCATCTTTCTTGAAAGAGGAAATGAATCATAATGGTTGGCGGCTGCTATACTAAAAAGCAGTACACATAACAAAATATATATATATATATATATATATATATATATATAGGGTGAGGTTCAATTGTAGACACTTTTGCATGTGAAATAGCTCTTTTTCACATGTGAAAGTTCCTAATTAATGAGAAAAAAGAAAAAAAGAAAAAAGAAAATTAATCACAACCATTAGATCTAGAGATCTAATGGTGAAAAAGGGTGTCTACCTGTCTACACTTATAGGGGTGTCTACAATGAACTTTTCACTATATATATATATATATATATATATATATATATATATATATATATATATATATTATTATGTTTGTAACTCATGTATTACACAGAGCGACATGCAAACAAACCTAAAAAGATGAAATACAAACGGTATGTTTTATTATGCACTTATATTTTATATTAAAAAATTTAAGATATATTAAATTAATATAGATTTAAAAACCCGAAAATATTTGATTACACTATCAGGCTTTAACATTAGGATCATTGTATGCTTGTTGCGTTATATTGCATTATATTCATGAAAAATATTAATGCTTGTTTAAATATTATTTTATTAGATATTATTGAGTCGGTTACTTTTACTAAATAATAGAAATTATAATTGGTTTAGTATTAGCTTTGCATCCTCTCCAAGTTTAGGGCCCGTTTGTTTTTTAAGAGATTTATGTCTAAATCTGAATATCATTTTTTTAATGTTAATAGTTGGTTCAAATGTCTGAAAACTGAATCATTAAGAGGTGGAGGCCGGAAGCGGATAACTAGTCGCCGGAGACAGAGCCTATGTTAAGGATGTGTAAACTGATAGAATCTGAAGTCGCGAATATCGCTTTCAGATCGATAAAATGGAGTGTATACCACTTCACGATCGGATAAAATCAGAAGATTACAAGGATTTGTATGTATGTTTGCAGAGAGAAAACTAATCAAAATATGATTAGCGTACGTCTGAATGGAATTCCAATCCAAACAAATAGGAAGCGGTTTGGAGTTGTCGAACAACTGCTCAAGTAGTTATCCACGTTTTTTAAGGGATAATTACAACATATTTGATTAGCCAGGGGCTCTGCCACTTGGACCCCGCCAGGGGCTGCCGCCCCTTGGACCCCGCTTTCGGGGGCACTGCCCCCGAACCCCCGTTAGTCTCGTAGATATGAAAATATGCGTCGACATATTTGCATATCGAACTTTATCCATTTACACTAAAATAACAACAGCCTAGTGATGTGTCGTTTGTGTACTATGAAAATCGAGTCAAGTTTTAAAATGGTTAATACCAAGTGACCAAACTACACACCAGGGCAGTGAACCCGTCATATGTAGTATAGTATTGGTAAGAACCGGATATCAATCCGTGGACGCGATGACAGACTCCCGATACCGAATCGTCGCTAATATTTAACCGATGAAATGATTTGGTGAACTAATAATGATAACTACTCTATAAAAATAAAACCGACAAAAACAACTAACAACCGGATAAAATAGTGGAAAATCAGAAAAAGGAATGCATCACCTAGACTTGACTCCTCTAGACTCGTTCGGACCCTCGGATGACTAATACCATGAACACTATCTTCTAATATGGAAAACTGGACTATCTAGAACTATAGACACATCCCGAATAATCTGGAAATCCTAAATGAAGCACGGATAGCAAACTATGCGTAACTGCCTGACGGATAAGCTACTTCGGTCAAAGTCAACTAATCCTACATGAAATGGGCAAATACCAGAGATGTCTCTCTAAGCAATATCTAAATCATGCGATGATGATGATTCAAAAGGGTTTATGACCTAGAAACCGTCAAACCCGAATAAGCAGGATCGAATCTTACGTTCATAAGCAATCTATCCTATCAAACAATGCAAAACTAGCTCCTAGCAAGTGAAACGGTCCGGTCCAACCTAATCCACAAGGATGTATGCTAAAACAGCCCCAACTAAATGATAAACCAACAAGTAGGAGGTCTCCTATCAAGCATTAACCCACTTGACCCGTTAAGGTCAACCGATTAACAAATAGATAAATTAACCAATTTTAGTAGTTATACTTAACATTGACTATTTATCCACATGATTTATCATAAATTAGAACCACATCAACATACATGATCACTAAATCAGCCCCTGATCATCCATGAATCATCAAGAAGGAGGTCTCCTTACAAGTATTAATGGTTGACTAATAAAGTCAAACTAATCAACAATGGATAAAGCACTTAACTAAGGTAGTTCTACCTAGCATGACAATTAATCCACATGATTCACTGATAATAGGAACCAAATCAGCAAGCTTTATCATCACAAACCAATTAAAAACATCATCAAGCAATTAAACATAAAGTTCATGGTAAAAAGTCAAACCGAAATGTTCAAAGAGAGCCTAAATTCATCTAATCTAGGTGATCCAAAGATGGATCAGCCTAGCATACTGTAGCTATAGCATAAAAATCCAATCTTTGATGCATACATGATGAAGAAAACAAGATTAAAAGATCAAAAACAAAACCTATATGGAGATCCAACCTGTTAGAGCTCAAAATCTTCAAATTTTAGTTCAAAAGGCCCAAATCTTGATCCTTGATCTTCCCAAATCTTCAAAAACGTGTTATTAGGGTTTTTAGGGATGATATGTGGGTGTTTTCTCATGAAATGACGGCTGCGAAATGATTTTATAGTGGAAAAATAGGGTAAATCACGATCAGGTCGCGACTGGTGTGAAACTGGGCTGCCGAAGGAAGAGGATAAATATAAACGAAACTGGATTTAAAACAAAGTCAGATGCTGTCCTAGTGGTTGGTTTTGTGCTCGCTACCTAGGAGGTCAAGGGTTCGATTCCAGGGATCCCCGGATTCTTTTCTTTTTTCTGAAGGACAGCTTCTGGGCTGCTGGACCTCACGCAGCTGGGCTGCTGCTCCCTGTTGGGCCTGGGGACTGGGCTGCGAATTGCTTTGGGCTGACCTGGATGTGAATGCTGCTTGGGCTGCAGCAAAACAAATAATATATATATATTTTTTTCATATCTTTTGCATCCGGACTCCAGATTCGTTTCCATAAATTACGATTTTCTTCTAAATTCACCGTGAACCATCCAACCACCTAAACTTCAACAAATAAACACACCAATAAATATCACATTCTAATAATCTCAATTAAAAATCCAATTCAAATATGATAATTATATATTTCTCAACTATTAATTAAAAACCCCATCAAAAATCAAAAATTCAATTATTAAACAATTAAGCACCAATTTTAATAATTTAATTTAAAAACTTATTTAAATGCGGGATTTTTATTTATTTATTTTATGTGTTTGATGCTACGCATCAAATATCCCCACACTTAAACTTTGCTTGCCTTCAAGCAAAAATCCAATGCAACACTTCCACAAGCCAATCGAAAACGTGACATCCTACCCAACCCAATGCAACTACTCAAGTCCACAATCATCCCCTAATCTCAAGATTTACACTTTCAAAAGATTTACAAACCAACAAGCAATTATAATAATTATTTTAAAAACATGGAAATGCCTACTAGCTTGACACACATCAAGGTTCAATCAAACAAGCATCATACCCCTCACAATGATCACTCAACTCGGTGAAATTTAGTGGATAGATGATTAAAAAGATCATCGATTTAAGTGGATCACTCAAGGCCAAACATGCACCCCATTATCATAGGCTTGTATCGAAATCGCATCTCCACGAAATAACATAAAACCGAACATAAATCAAGAGGACTTTCACGGGTTGTAATGTTAAGCTAGGGTTTAGGGTATGGAATGGGAATGTGAAAGTGGCGAAGTGCTTAGAAATCCGGACTAGAAACAAAAGAACTAAACTATCAAACTTTTTACAACACTAAACTAAAAAGATCATCGATTTAATTCTGTCTTGTTTTATCGGAAACTTTGGGTTTCATATTTATAAATTCAATGCTTGTTATGGTTCTCTCCTATTTGTATATTTATCAGTTGTCATCTAGTTCACAAAATGTTATATCCTCAAGTTTTATTTAACTTAAATATTCTGAATCTAAAATGTTGCATAAAGCAACACTAATGTTGCATAATGCAATACTGAGTATTCTGACTTTCGCGACCCGCGAATGATGTTTAATCATATCCTGGGAAAAAAATGATGTGTTATGACCCGCTTCAAGTTTTATTAAACTTGAATTCTTTATGTTTTTAGTATTGTTGCATAATGCAACACTAAACACCTATCATCATCTTAGCTTTGGAAGTTCAAGTAAATGTTGTTTAATTTTTATAAAACTGTTATATACTGCAATACTAAGTATGTATAACTATTTTATTTTTGGAACTTTAAGTAAATGCCATTTATCTTATATTTTTATAAAGTTGTTGTATAATGTTGCAATGTTGCATAATGCAACACTAAATATATAGCGATCAGGCCTTGATCTGTTCGAAACCAACCCTGAGTTTTCCCAATTACTTCAAATTCTTATCACCATTACTCTAATTCTTCAAGTTTTATCAACCTATGAAATCATGAAAAACTAATACTAAAGTCTTACTTAATCTCAATCCTTTTAACCCAATCTTCAATGACCCATAACATGCATTAAAATTCTAATGATTTGATCAATTTAGCAAGGCTTCTAGGCTGCTAGTCGGGCATCTATCAGATTTGAGTCTTATGTCCTACAAAGAATCCCATGCATAAATCAGTTTGTACCTTGTGCAGAATTACTCGTACAGCTGTCTCCTTCACCTTAGAAATCGATGGACAACAGCAGCAGCCCCCAACCTCTTCTTTTTCTCGAAAATTCAGCCCCGTACCTCTCTTTATCTCGAATTCAAGAGACCAACAACCCCTATTTTCTTCTTAAAGACTTACACCATTACCTATCCAATATTCCCTTTAGAAATTGAGACTCCATTCAACCCATTCTCTTACATAAACATAAATTAATCCATCACACTAACCTTGAATGAGGATTTCGATTCCCTGGCTTGTTCCCTGCAGATTGATTCACTCGAAATTCCTCCCTGATTTGGATTTTCCTTCATCAATGAGTTTCTCCATAACTCAAACCATAAACCCTAGATTATCTTGAATCTTGGAGAAGAAGCTTACCAGTGATTTGATGATTTGGTTCTTGCTAGACACGAATTTCAGCCCTGTACTCTTCCTCTCCTTGATCGAAATTTTTGGAAGGGATTGAGAGGAGCTGTGCTCTGCGATTTCTACATGTATAGAAGAGAGAGAGAGAGAGAGAGAGAGAGCCAATTTTCTTGTTATTGTCGTTGGAAGCAGACAAGGGAAAATAAATAAAAAAAATCGCAGATGGGCTCAAAAGGGAAGTTGGGCTGCGATTTCTTTTAGTCTTTTGGGCCTGCACATGGACTACAATGGCCTGATCCAAGTTTTATTAAATTTGTAGATTAATTTCCAGCCCATTACATGGTTATTTGTTGTTGTTTTCGAAACCCGGTTCGAGCCTTTTATTTATTTATGTGAATCCCGAATTGGAGTGTCACACGATACTATTACCAGATTGGTTCACGTGGGTAGGTTTACCTATCACGTGCATCATTCTGGTAGTAGTTGAGGTCCATGAAAAAATCTATGAGAAATGGCTGGATGTGAAGGATAGTACTTGTGTTTGATGCATATTATATAATTATTCATGTGTATATGTATGTAAATATATTCTTATGGATCTCTAGCTAGAAATATATAATGATTTTTTGTATGGTTTACTTGTGGCTACATTGGATACTTATGCTACTCGATTGCAACTAGTGGGCACAGAATAACATATATAAATGTGCAGCAAAAACCTAATCTTTTTAAGGCCATCCGTAGTGGGGCTCCATGGGGGCTCCATGTTAACTATAACGCCCCTCATGGAGCCCCTCCCCACCCCCCTAGGCGCCATATTGGTAGAAAACGGAAGAAGCGCTATTAACATAACGCCCCTTTAAGTCTTGATTGTTTTTTCTTTTTTTTGTTGCTTTTTTTCTATTGGCTCTCCTATCTCATAACCCCCCTTCCTCATAACCCCCCACTACACCACTTTTCCCATGGAGCCCCTCCCGATGACGTGGATGCCAAATGTCGCATAACCCCCCAAAAGGGACTCCATCCACTACACATAGCCTAAGCTCAGTTACATCTAACATAAAAGAAAATTCAAACAAATTGAGAAAGAACCGGTGACAAAGGAACTGGAATGATAGCAATTAATGTAGTTAACATTTTGTGACATTAATGCTGTCTCTCGATCGGTTGATCAAAATTGGGTTTTCAAAAATTAAGAAAACTGGCAGGAAAATCGAATGTAAAGAAATCGAAAGAAATCAAACCTCAGTGAAATGAAGTGAAGTGAAGTGTGGCTTGTAGCATGAATGAATTCACGGCGTGCGTTGAAACCAACCTCTCGAACGTTTTTCAATTCGATTCGTGATCATCTTCTCCGCAAAACCCTAGAAAGTAGAAACCTTGGATCATGGATATGGATGTATTAAAATAAAAACGGATCTCGTCAGGTGGGCTCTGTTATTTATTTAATAACATGGGCTCTCCAACCTTTTTGGGGTGGGCCTAGCATTTTATTTTATTATTATTTTTTCTTAACAACTTTTTGTAATATTACTACCTTAATTATACTTTACTACATCGCGGTTCCAAAAAAAAAAATTATACTTTACAAGTATTGTGTCGCGAGTTGCGACGGTGACAATTTATAGCGCTTTATTTGTCTTTTGTTCCCGTATTGCGGCGGTACGACAATTTAAAATGTGGTTTATGTTCTCTTTGTGCGCGAGTAGCGTGACACTTTACAACGCGATACTCGTTTTTCTATACACGCGATGTAGCGGTGGATACAATATACAACACAATACTCATTTTCTATCGGCGCAATGTAGCGGCAGCAACAATATACAACACGGTACAAAACATAGGCGGTCAAAGTCCTCGGCACCCATACACTGGGGGAATTTATGGGCATGTGAAAGTCGATGGAAAAACTGTAAGCAAAAGTATGTTCATGTAAATCAAGTAACCGGGAGTTGTGCTCAAGCCATGGTACATATACACAAATTTAGAAAGCGTATTTCAATCTAAAACTCTGTACACTTCAATCAAATCGAATAAATCTTGGGTAAATATCAGCCAATTCAGACATTTATTTAAAGTCATTTAGTTTTTGAAATTTTACTCAACCGATGATATTTAGCATTTCTTTCAATAAAAGATGGTTTAATGTGATATTTTTTCCAAAAAAGTAATTTTCCTAAATTCAAGAATGAAAACATACTTTTGAATGTTACAAAATGTTTTCGTAACCGATCTCGATAGGTTTGACCCGACTCTTAAAAAAATTACAAGTACTTTAGACACTTAAATGTTGTATGTCAGTTAAAAAAAAACATACTTTATTTTCACAAAAATCTCATTTTAATAGTAGAATTTACAAATAAAGGATGAAAATAAACTTTACTTCTATGTTATATAGAGATTACACATACCATCTCAATTTATTAATAACTGTAAATAAAGTAATTTATATTTTCTCGATGACCTCCCTATCTTTGATGTTATTGTTAGATGTTCTTTTAATTGGTTTATGTCTAGAAATAAATCTTGTAATATGTCTACTAGCAATTGGCTAGAATGTCCTCTTTTGTATTTGTAAACGTTTTTGGCTTGTTCGGTTAGGTTTTTCTAACCGGCTTGCTTTTTTGGTTTTAATTTTGTTGCTGTTCAAAAAAAAAAGTAATTTATATTTTCTTGTAAGGTGTGCAACGAAACAAAAGGCAAATCACATGAATATATAAAAATCATGTAATAGGCTATTTTATGGAACTTTTTGTTCACGTTCTTCAATCGATTTTTTATATTTGGGTTTGAGCCCATTACCATATCAAACTGTAGTAGCAATGACCTGATTTGTGAAGTATTAATGTATTATTGCTTATCGCTTGCTCATATCTTCCTTCAAAGTTACTAAACAAAAACAACTAAATACACAGAAATTAATGAAAATAGATAAGAAATGAAATCAATTGGCAATGACATTGATAGTAAGTAGCTTGAAAATAGTAGTCTTTGAGTAATTTGGAAAATTTTAATTAATAGATACAATGATTACAAATCATGTCACTGCTAATTCTTGAAAATGTATCTATTTTGATTAACAGGGATACCGGTGATAATGAAATTTTGAAAATTTAATTACAAATATGGTCATTGATAATTCTTGAAAAGAATTTGTTTTTAGTGTAGAGATCATTGATAATTTGAGTACTGCAAGTTGAAGTTGTAGTTGTAATAGTATAGAGTTTTAGAGTAATTTTTAAATTTTGATTAAAAGATGGGAAAATTGGATTTAAATAATCCTATGTTTTGACTATTGGCAAATAATAATCCGACTTTTAACATTGGCAACTAGCAGTCCCACATTTACATTTATTTGTTTTCCACTGGTCCCCCGTTAAAAAAATTAACTCCGTTAACTTTTTCACCAAACTTTTCTCAACCCCAATTTTTGATCCACCATAACTTCTTCAATTCTTGATGAAAATTCAATCCGTAAGTTGCTATGAACTTGTGACGAAAAACCGAACAAAACTAGATCCATATTGCCTAGGTTTTAAATAGGTTATGATGATGAACAAAAGCATCAAAGTTATGACTTTTTCATGACTTTGAATAAAAATTTGAGCATCAAATCCATTGTGTTTGTGATATTGATCGATTCCAGCAGATTTGACATGTTCTCACGAGTCTATAGCAAGTTACAAAATTTATTTTCATGGAGTTTTGATTGGATTTCAAATTTCACAACTTCATGGTTTTCATGAAGCTTCAACAATGGTAGATTGATCAATTCTCAATGGTTTTCAATGATTCTTGTTGCTATAGATTCGGTTTATGATCACAAATGTGTTAGTGAAATCAATTTTGAAAACCATTGATAATTGATCAACCCACCATTGTTGAAGCTTCATGAAGAACATGTTCATAATTATAATCTATTTAAAACCTAGGCAATATGGATCTAGTTTTGTTCGGTTTTTCGTCACGAGTTCATAGCAACTTACGGATTGAATTTTCATCAAGAATTAAAGAAGTTATGGTGGATCAAAGATTGGGGTTGAAAAAAGTTGGATGAAAAAGTTAACGGAGTTAACTTTTTTAACGGAGGGACCAGTAAAAACAAATAAGTGTAAACGTGAGACTACTAGTTGCCAATGTTAAAAGACGGATTATTATTTGCCAATATGCAAAACATGGGATTATTTAAATCCAATTTTCCTAAAAGATGCAATGATTACAAAAGACATTTTCATATCATAGTGTTAACATATTTCTAATTTATCAATCTTCTAGTGACATAGTGTTAAACGTATTTCTATTTTATGTACATTATGTAAAGGAAAAATAAATAATAAATAAGTTAATATAATTTAAAATACAATTAGCAATGATAAATCAAAATAATATCAAAATCAAGCGACAACATTAAAACAAAAAATGTTTGACCGCATTTACAACAAACGGGTCAAATGATTTTCTAGTCCTATATTAACATTAACAATTATGTATATAGAAGCTCATATATACAAAAGAACTAATTATGTATTACTCATATCGGTCAACTCTGAATTTTCTGTGACATGTTTAGCCTTTTTCATCAGATTATAAAGATGATTAAACCAACATGGATCTAATTTCTGATCGATCTACCGCTAAATCTGCGAATATACCTGCAAATTGAAAACACTTTTCATGTAAGTGTTCGTGTAGATAAAAAATATTTGAAATTTAAGGCTCAAGCTTTCTACATGACTCTGCAAAAACTATTGATACAATTCCATGGAATTAGTCATTATATAAATGGCAGTCATAATATAATTATATAGCAATACATAAATATACCATATTAATTGTATGGCGGGTGTGTAGAGCTTGATTATTGGTCAGGTGCACCCAAGTCTTGAGGTCCTAAATAAGTCGTTTCCTTTCAACCAAGTCTTTGAAATAGTAGTTCTTTTAGCCCCAAACCACAACCTGCCAATCATGAAGGCACACACAAATCAAGTTTGTAACTAAAGTCAGAAGTGAAGATTTAAACAAAATATAATAAAGATGGATAACTCACTTAAGTGAGAGAGAGGACGGTATCATCCACAAATTTTGTTTGTAACTAAAGTCAGAAGGGGAGATCTAAACAAATGCTTCCAAGAAATGCTTCATTAATTTCATATGAAGTCAGAAGCATCCAATCCAGCTCTAGATATAGTAAGGGCTGGCGTAGTTGTAAATGACTCGGGTGCAACCCAAAATGAGCACAATCCACACAGTTAGCAAAATTCCATTAAGATCCGTTTTTCAAATTGAAGCATTTTAATGCACTTTGGATGGCATTTAGGGTTTGATCCACAAGGCCCATTTTATTTTTTAACTTCAATGGTTATGCACTTAAAGAACATAACCTAGATAACCCAATTATAAGTAAAACAGTAAGTGGTTTAAATTCAGCTGAGCTCTTTTAAGAACAACTTTCAAAGTCCATGAACCTCTAACATTTACTTAAAAAAAAACTAAACTGGCCTTGAAATCTTGCCATGAGCAGACATAGGTTTTTAATCCGGCAACACCACAACTACATGCTAGATGTATAAATATATGTGATGGAATTTCTTTGAGTCTGAGTATATGTGAAACTCAACTCTGCTGTATCTTTTGGTTCCTTTGTATTTGCATCAATAAGCTTACTTTTTAAAGGTTTATCATTTTTGTAGCAATGATCTCTCAAAAAGCATGTATTTTCCTAAATGATGCTTTAACTAATTTGCAGAAAGTATTTACCTCATTGCTAGAAGAACCGATACTTCTTTCTTGCAGAACTCAACAATATCTCATTGGTTTTCCTCAGCAATCACCTGCATATGGAATAAAAAGAAACAAATATGACATAATAGGTCATGCAAAACAGAGACAAAACATCATTGTAATTAGTGGTACATGAAATCACTTTTAACGCTCGTACCATAAGAGCACCTACAGAATTTTTTCGCTTAATAATGGGCACCCAGACCGTCACGAACCAAAAGTAGCAATACAATTTTTTCGCTTTGAAACTTGGTAGACCCAGCTCACCCAATCTACTGAAGCTCATCACAGCTATATAATACTTTTACCTAAGACCTCAACCTTGCAGTGAACCCAGAATAAATAATCACAGCATGTCAAAATCGACCCTCCCAAAATTATAGATAAGCACCACCTTTAATATGACTCCATACACTATAACACAAAACTGCATCAACACATAATCCACCAAGCCTATTCTTCACCTTGACATGAACCCATCAATATGGAAAATAGAATTTGCAGCTAGGCCCTGCACCCCTGCAAAACCTGACCCAATTCACACCCTCCACAAAATACTTCACATAACTTTTACATATTAGTCATTACACCTCAAAATTCGCCCATATGCTCCAGATAAAAGAAATTAGATCTCCAACAACAGACTTCCACTTCCATATGTCAATATATTTAGCATACAATCGCTTTCTTAAAATAGTACCACGCACAACCTATCCCGTCAATATCAATAGCGCCCCATCTCAAATACACACCATCGACATTTGAAATAATTCTATTCATATCAGAAAATAGCATTTGGGCGTTTGGCATCTGAAAATAGCAACAGGAATAATGCACGAACGTAAGATTAGACCGTGTATAATTGTATGTATATAGTGGAAAATTACACTTGATTTATACCGAACCTTCAGGCATAATACAAGTACAGGCTGTTTGAAGCAGCACGCGCAATCAAGTTGTCATTCTGGTGATCTTACCTCGCGTGTTAGCTAACACGCGGAAGGCTTCCAGGTGATCTTGGGAATCTTGATGGGGTTTGGATTTGTCTCCTAAAAGAGCATAAAAAGTCCATGAGAAATTATAATATATCAAAATAAATAAAGAAATCATTTTAGAAGTTGACATAAACTTAAGTTGATGCCTCATTTGACCCGTATGCATGTAAATGGATTGAAATGGCCACTATCTTTACCTCCTTTGCTTGTTTACCAGGTTGATGGTCTTTTTCGACTTATGTAAGCAAGTAATACAACATTTTCATGTCTTGGTTAGAGCTGCTTCACACAGTCTTTTGGAGAATAAATTGTAAGAAGGTTTAAATGCCTAATTACATCATCACAAATAATATGGGTTCCAAGAGGACCCTTTTGGAGCTGAACTAACAAAGTACTCATTTTATACTGCTACCAGCCCAACCTGACTTGTAATGAAGAATTTTCTAGTAACATTATGTGTGTTTGATGGGATTTAGTAATCTGGATCACAATGTATTTGTAAGCATGTGGACTTAGCAACTAATAACAATCGGAATAAGAATCACGAATCCCATAAATTGTATGAACTCATGGAATCTAATAATCAGAATAAGAATCAATCCATCTTTGTATTCAAAACTAAAAGCTAACTATTTTGATCCAAAATGACAATAATCATGTAGATTAGGCCACTCGCTCAATGCCTTTCCTTATACACAAACCAATTTAGAAATCAAAATATATCCCATCTTTTCCTATAACCCTAGCATTGACATATAAATCAAGTAAAAATCATATACAGATACCACTACAGATGATTTTTGTCAAGACTGTACCATATTCTTGCAAGACTCGATAGCTGCAATTTTATAAGAAAGTCCTAAAATATTTTAGTCCACCTCAATAACCTTCCCTGAAACCCACAACCCACCCCTGTGACACACATTCGGTAAAAAAATTTTATCCAAATAGATAGCCATACATGAACCAAAATGGAGTTAAATTACAGTTATACCATAAATATCTGACCAAGGTAACTGAAAAAAGCCAACTTAACAAACACAAATGCAGATCAATCTCCGAACATATAACCCGATTTTGAATCCATTCATATAAAAAAGGTCATAGATTTACCTTTAATGAGGAACGACGCTTCTACTTGATATATAACCCCTAATTCTCGATTCTTATCTACAAAAATAAAAGTCAATCACAAACAATCAAAATCCGAAACTACAAAAATCGGAGCAGAAGCTTATAGAACAATCAAAATTCCAAACTACAAAAATCAGAGTAGAAATCTGAAACTAACCAAGCAACAGTCGGAGCATTGCAATCTGAAACTACCAAGAGACGTAAAGCGCTTGCTGAATCGGTAATTACCTGAAATCGGATTCAAGTTGTTGCTGAATCTGAATTTATAGCGGAGCAGAATCCGTTTGGGCGCGTTCAATTTTGAATGATCCTCAATCTTGGCCTTCCAATCAATAATCAATAATCATAGCTATTGAACGAAGATGATGAAGAGTAATAGTGATGGCCAATAGAAGGGAGGAGAGAAGGTCGCTGGGTTGTTCGAGAAGGTTAATTCCTATTATAACCTCACTTTTGAACGGGGTCAGAATTTCTAAGAATATTGCTTTAATTTTGATGCTTTAAATACTTGTACATATTGCATAATAGTTTGTACGCGTCTTAAAATTAAGAAAATTTCATGACCAAATTACCCTTTTAAGCAATATGTATTATATATAGTAATAGATAAGATTTAAACTAATAAACTTTTGGTTGAAGAATCATCACTTTCTAACAAGCTATCCAATGATACGATGATCAATTAGGTACTTGAGTAGAGCTTACTATAAACACCAATTACACTATTGATCGAGTTTAAACCCATGAACTCCAACTAAAATAACAAAACCTATATCAAATGAGTTAGTCCCACATTGGCTGTTATATCCAAACTAATTAATATATATTGCAATTACAACGTAATTGTTATAGGTACTATTGGGTCGACCCTACATTTAAAGCTTTATATCGTTCATTACTTGCATATTTATAAAATTATGTGTAATCATGAAGTCTCTTGAGGGGCGTTAGTCGTCATGTGACGATCTGGTCAGCAAAGAGACTCTATAGCTAAAAATGGTGTAGTGCATAAATCCCCATAATTATGACACAAACGGTTGGTTTTCTTTTCTTTTCCTTTTTTTAAAAGGCCTCTAAATTAAGTGAACCAGACATGTTTGAGGAAGAGGGTGAAAAGAGGCCTTCTTCTGTCGTTGCTCCACTATCGCACCACCAACACCGCTGATCGCCCTTTTGATCGCTGTTCTATCCCGGATATTCCACGATTGCCATTCGGGTCTAGCCGTCGCTGCTGACCAACTTAGAGACCAAAATGCCCTTTTAACTCCCCCCCCCCCCCTCAAAATAGCCACTAAAAAACGGTCGTCGAAGATCGTAGTTACGGTCTTGACGACCATAGGTCCATAGAGCCAATCACAGTCTTCTACGTCACCACATACGGTCTTGACGACCGTTCACTTTTCCCGAAGGGTCGTGGCTACCGTTCACCTTTCTTGAAGAGTAGTTTGACGACCGTTCACTTTTCCCAAAAGGTTGTGGCGACCATTCACTTTTCCCTTAAGGGGAGTTTGACGACCGTTCCGGTGGTGGAAGACCATTATGGGTATGTGGCACTCAGTGATTGGAGGAGAACGCGGTCGTGCTGACGACCCCGACAACGGTCTTAGAGGATTGTCAACGACCGTCGCAGACCATGTCAGTCGCTTGCTTGGACAACGATCGTGTCAGAAAAGGATGGTCGTGGACGACCATTTGGAGTACGTGGCATTCAGGGTTTGGTGCAGATTACAGTCATGCGACCGTTGGGAACAGGATTCAACGACCGTTGAGATGGAGCTATTTTAAGGACACAAAAAATTCAAGGGCCTATTTCATTTTTTCCAAAAAAAAAACCCTAATTTTACTACAATATCAGTAAATGAAATTTCTTGCTATAATTACTACATTTCTTTTTTATTTAGTATCATAAATTAATTTAGTGAATCTAATATATATTACCACTGACTGGCTGTTTAGGTTTGGGCTATACGGTATATCTGTAGCGGCCATTGGGGGGACGGTGGGGATAATTGCTCAAAAAGCCAAATCTATAAGAGAAAACAATATACAGTTGTGTCCGTTCTTCAATCAATAGATTCTTCAATTTCGTCTTTCTCCCTTCTACCTGTTGACACAAATTCAAGTTAAGAAATGAAAACACAATACCCTAACTCGCTTAAATAGTGAAAGAAAATCCGATTACGCATATATTTCAGCTGCGATCAAAACATCGTCTTCTATTCCATGATTCTAGCTCCGACCCTTGTTTGACTTTTGAAACCCCCAATTATCTCCTGTGTTACTAACGACTCCCTGTTTTACTCTCTTCATTCCTATTATAATATAACACAAAATAACAGGATTATACCCTTCCATCTATAAGGATGCTTATAGTATCTTCATGTCACTTTTATTTATGTCAGTCTTTTTCTGTTAACTCAGTATCACATCATCATCTCATACTCCCTCCACTTTTAATCATAATACCTTCATTTCACTTTTTCAACTCTCACTTTTACTTTCAATATTATTTTGTTAAACACAATAAAACTAAAATTAAAAAAAGACATAAGACTAAAATAAATATAAAAAAAAAATATTACATTTCCTAAAATTAAAAAGAAAACATTACATATCCTAAAAATTATAAAAAAAAACATTACATTTCCTATAATTTAAAAGATATATCATTTCCTAAAATTAAAAAAAAAAGTTACATTTTCTAGATTCTAAAAAACAACATTTCCTTAAAGAAAACACTGCTTAATTCCTAATATACCAGAAATCCGAATCAGCAGAGGAGTCGGAATCAATATATGAGTCGAATTAGACATTCATTGCTCTGCGTTCTTCCTCCAATGCATCACGAAGGACGGCCACATCCTCCTGGTGTTCTTCCTCCCATACATCATGAACCGATTTTTGAACGTCCTTAAGATGGACTTCATTGTCAAATTGGAGGTAGTACTCAAGTTGCTCCTCTAGTGGGTTCTACGACAACCAATAATCAAACGCCTAGTTCCAGAAGGCACCATCATCATCCTCAAAGAGTGGGGACTGAGCAACAGGTGGAGGTGGAAGTGGAGGTTGAGCAACATGTCGGGGTGGAGGTTGTTCAACTGGTGGAATAAAACCTGGGGCTGGAACAAGAACATGAGGTTGTGCAACAGGTCGAGGTCCTTTAGGACGTAAACAATTATAGCGTGCTGGCCTTCCTCCATTGTATCCATTAAATGCATCTCTTGGAGGTGTTGACATTGTCAGGTTCTGGAAGTATTGCAGAATAGAAATGAAGTTTGGATCTGTTGACATGTTTGATGAACTAACTCATCCAAGACACTCTATTTATAGGGTAAAAAGTAACTGTTATGAAATTATAGCCGTTGTATTTCAAACAGTAAGATTTTTCAAACGGTCATATTTTTAAGCAGGTAAGATTTTTCAGACGGTCATATTTCCCAAATGGTAGTATTTTCAAACGATATAGAAATTACATTAATCGAAATAGAAATAACATTATTCGAAATACAAATTACATTAACCGAAATATAAATTAAATTAATCGAAATAAAACAATAAAGGATACAATGGATCACCAAACTTCGTCCCACTCTTCGTCGTCTTCTTCATCTTCTGGATCGCTTGGAATGTAGTCTCGAACATTATCAATGTGTTCAATCAAATTCGATTTTAGATTATGGTGTGTTTCGCGGTTACGGATTTCCAAAACATTCGCATTGATGATCTCTTGTGGAGTTTCTCCCTGATCGGGTTGAACATCTTCGCGATCGTACTCACATATTGCAAAACCCTCGTCTTCCCTAGTCATATTATGCAAAATCATGCAAGTGAATATGACATCTGTGATCATGTTAAGTTTCCAAGTTCGTGTCAGACTTTCAAAACATTTTCTTTTTATCTTGAGTAAGCAAAATGCTCGTTCCAGGTCCTTCCTTGTCCCCTCCTGAGCTTTAGCGTATTTTTTTTTTCATTTTTCTGTCGTGGGGGCTGTTAAAGTTTTTACAAACACGGACCATTTCGGGTATATGTCATCAGCAAGATAATAACTGTGTTCGTAAAAGGTGATGTTCACTTCAAACGACGATTCGAGTGCCTTGTTGTTAACAAAATCATTTAGTAAATGAGATTGCTAAAGCACATTGTTCTTGTTTTTGGAGCCGACCACTCCGAAGAATGCATGCCAAAACCATAAATCATGTGAGGCAACGGCCTCTAGCATAATCGTAGGATGTGCATGATCGCCTCACATGAATTGCCCATGCCAAACATTTGGGAAACTAGGCCACTCTCAATGCATACAATCTATGCTACCCAGCATACCAGGAAACCATGTTTATTTTCATGAAACTCGTACAGCTTTGAAATATCACTACACGTAGGCTTGCGCAAATATCGATCACTACATATTTTACGAACATATTTGCAGCATATATAAAGACATTCACGCGCAGTACTCTATCAGATATGCAAATATTCATCAAAAGCATCAAATGTAATGCCATAAACTAGTTGGCGTATGGCGGCTACGTATTTTTGCAAAGGACTCAAACATACCCTGCCCCTAGCATCCCACCTTAGACGAAAATATTTTTTATGTTGCGAAAAATCATTAACAATACGTAAAAAGAGAGATTTATGCATACGGAATCGTCGACGAAACTTATCCTTGAACCGTGTGTTGTTCGAGAAGTAGTCGTTGACAAGTCTCTGTCTTTCTCTTTTGATCGTCTTTCGCGGATAATACGGTTTAGAACTTTCGTCCCCCTCTTGTGCGGCAACGAACATCGCCTCGACAAAAAACATATTAGTGTCGTTGTCGAAGAAACGTTGATGAGTTAGAAGAAGAAGACATTTTGTATTTTTTTATAGGTTGGTTTGGTATGAAATGAGTGTGATTTGGTTGTGAAATGAGTGTGAAATATGGGTATTAAATAAGTAAATATTATTTAATTTTTTTAAAAGAATTTAAAGTAGCTGTTGAGGGTGCATGTGGGAACCCACATCAACGGGCGAAAACGGCATGGATTGTTTGCCGGGGGGGGGGGGGTGCTCGCATTCGTTGGTTTTGTCTCGACCTAGCACCAAATGTAATGGTGCCACCACACACACCGCAACCAACGTGGCCTTCACCGCGGTGTGCGATGCACCCATTGCAATTGTCGTAAGTTTTGGTGGAAAATCAAAAACATAATTAGTTTTTTAAGGACATTTGATCTCAGCCCCCTGATTCTTAATTCAATGGTTGAGATCCTTTCCTACACTTCTAACAATAACTTCACCATATATTTTCCTATAAGCTTCATCAAGACACTCTTCCTTATTGCATATTACACACACAAATACAACACACAAACATATACTAAGAAGTTTCTCACCCAAAGCCCTAAAATTAAAATGGATATACCTGTTATCGACGACAATAAAAAAATTGAAGTGCAAAATGGGGCAAAATGCACTGATAGTAAAGGGAGTGTTTGGTTACTGTTATCGACGACAATCTTCGCTAGAACCAAAACCGATCTTCCTTAAACGCCGATCTTCTTCTTCGTTGAACCCCTTTTACGAATGAATTGAATTTTCTTAGCTGAACTCCTTTTACGATTCTTTCGGATCATCGATAAGATCTTAGGGACCGACTGGTGCTATTTGTTGCTGGAGTAAGGTTTAGGGTTTCATGGAAATCAAAGGAAGAAATAATAACGGTATTAAATATGAGAAATCAGAACCCTAAAAATTAAATGAGAAATCGATAAATAAAAGAACCCTAAAAAGCGAAACTGAATCTGAATTCTCGTACCTGAAATCGTTGGATTTAAAACTCTCGTACTTGAAATCATCGATTATCGTCCATGGAGAAGACGGAGCTGCAATAGCGTTCTAAGAGAGGATGAGAATTTGTTTCTCTCGTTAGATCTATATGTCTAGGGAACATTTCTGGACGAATTTCAAATTCCCGCTTTCCAAAACGTTGAAGCTTTTCATGCATCATTGTATTGTATTTTATGCTCTAAGAATTTGTACGCGCCTTAAAATTAAGAACATTTCAATATAACAAAAATGCCCTTAATCAATATGCATCCTGTCACATCTCACTCGCACCACTTATCAGGTACGGAGGAGGTGTTGTGGAAAACAGGTCGGCAATATCAGACGCACACGGAAGCAACAAAGGTAATATATATTAAATATTTAGATCTATTTACAGACACTGGAAGATTTGTACAAACTTGAAAGTAATAATACTAAGTTTTTGTTTTAGCATCTAGACAGATTACTAATAACTGGGCCTGAAGATTCTTGCTATCTTATTGATCATATATGCTTGATCCTTTGCAGAGTCACCTATTCGATGGATCTTACTGATTTTCTGCAAAAGTTTGTAAATCAATTGTATCAACAACACTGAAGTTGTTGGTGAGCCGTAACCTATACACAACAATCTGTATTGCCACATATCTCAACTAAATGTATACACGCAATGGAACGACTAGAACCAACCAGTAAAATATATATAAAGAACGGGGTGCAACACATGCACCGCATGAATTCTAGCATACTTGCTCAGGTAGTATTTTCACATTTCATGTTGTCTTAATGTAACGATAGTGCAATAACAATCAAATGTAATTGATAAACAATACATCAATTAGCGTTATGGCCCATAATGTTTTAACTTGTAAAATCGAGCTAGGTATACGGAACTCACCTGGTCAAATTGGCAACTTTAACTCTGATGATCTACTTTGATAGTCGGATTCTTACTGATATAATCAACCTAAGCCAATAATAATAACAAATATATATATATATATATATATATATATATATGTTATAAATTATATCTTGTTTTAACTGAAATTTCGGGTTTCATATTTTATAAACTCAGTTCTTGCCATGATATTCTCCTATTTGTATGTATTCCAGTTGACATCTTGGTTTACAAAATGTCCTAGCCTCAAATTTTTATTAAACCTAAATATTATGTTTTTAGAATTGTTGCATAATGCAATTTTAAGTATCTATAATTATTTAAACTTTGAAACTTTAAGTGAATGTTATTTAATTTACATTTTTACAAAGACTTAAGCATTATTTTTTTTTTGTATTAAATCGGTATGATCTAGTATAGTTTTTTTTATGGGAAAATTTTATAAATAAAGACGAATGTTTTTTGTTTCATAACGATATGCGGTTCATATAACATATTCATTTTTCATAACAGGTTTCGCGGGTCGCGATAATCGCGTGCAAGGACTCGCAGTCCGCGGGTTTGTTTAGTCTCAATACTAGCGCGTCAGACCACAATATGCTCGTAACCAATCCTTGGTTTTCTTGTCTACATCAGATTTATTATAACCATACTCTAAATCTTCAAGTTTACTAATTTATGGATTTATAAAAACTAACACTAAATCCTTACTTAATTCCACCCTTTTTAATCCAACTTCAATAACCCATAACATGCATTTTAATTCTAATAATTTTCTTAGTCTAGTATGTTCTTAGGCCAAGTAATTACACATGGTACAAATCAAAATTGAGTCTCTTGTTCTACAAATTTTTTCATGTATAATCAGTTCATACCTTATGCAGAAAAGTTTGTACAGTTGCCTCCTTCTCCCCTAACAATTCGATGGTCAGCCGCCGCCCCCCCCCCCCCCCCCCCCCCCCCCCTTTTTTGAAATTTCAGCCCCTGCCTCATATCTATCACCAAAATGCAAAAGACCAGCAACTTATCCTCCTTCCTACAGCCTTGCACCTTCATCAATTAGATATTTCTTGAGGATTTAGGGCTCAAAATAACCTACTTTTCTACACAAATGTAAGGTAATTCGATCATGCTTACCTTGAATGAGATTCCTAGGGCTTGGGTTCAATCCTTATCATCTCTTGATGCATTCGATCATACACAAATGTAAGGTAATTCGATCATACACAAATGTAAGGTAATTCGATCATGCTTACCTTTTATTTATTTCTGCTTCTCGTATATTATTTCATACGCGTTTCGATCTTGAGTGTTACACATTCTAATGTAGTATAAATAAAAGGCTGTTTTGTTAATGGCATGTTTATTAAGCGTATCTTAATTTTTGTACGTACGGTATCATAGATTCAGTTTCATCGGTGATATATAATCCCAAAAGAAAACCCTACTTTTACTTGACATTTCATGTATGCATCTCGGGATTTATATAGTGAAAAAGATGAAAATCGCCACTTTGACCAAGTTTACGACGAACACTACTAGAAAAAAAGAAATTTGCTACCAAAATTTGCGATACAATATATTGTGTTGCAAAATACATACACATTTGCAACAAATTTAACACACGGTTAAAAAAATAGAAAATTCCTTGCACATTTGCGTCAAAAGAGCAACCACAAAAATAGTTTCTCATAAATTCGTCTCAACATTGTCGTAAAATACAACTTTTTGTTAATTAAATCAAATGTTAGACTTATTAATAATCTATTGCAACACATTGGCTACATAATTAATATTTAACATTCTAATTCCGTAGCAAAAGTGACGCAAACAACTATTTTTATATTTGTAAAACATTTTTAAGTATGATATTAAGGATTACATACTAAATTGTTTTTATAAATCCCTAACCGTCGGAATTATGAAACAAATAAAAATAAAATTCTTTATTTAGTTCTTTATTGCCACACCTTTGCAACAAGTATACCTAAATTATTTTTATTAGTCCAGTTTCGTAGCAAATTAGACGCAAGTTATAACTTTTATTTTAAGTTTATTCTTTTATTATAATATGTTTGATAAAAATATTAACAAATTTATTTTAAAAATTTTCAACCTGTCGCAAATATGTGGTAAACATAATCAAAGCGAACTGTTATGACAACTTTGCAATAGGAGGGAGTAAATTTTTTTAATGTTGTAGCAAATATGTCGCAAAATGTATTCCCTTATTTCGTAACTGCAACACCTTTGCTACACATATCGCTATATTTATCCATATCCGTGTGAAATGGGACGCAATCTACTGAAGTTTGCAACAAAGTTGCTACAGACTAGTAACAACTCCAATTTGTTTTTTTGTTGTTCGACATTCAAACATTGTATTTTTCATTATATATTTTGTGTAACTTACTATACCTTAATAAGTTTCATTTCACAATCTTATACATGTAGTACATTTATCTACATTTAGGTGCACCGTTATAAGTAATAGCATATAAGAGTCTTATATTTTAAAGTATAAGTTTAAAGGTGAACATGTACGTACGTAATTGTCCGGAATGATTAAAAACTTCTAAATTAAAGTATTCCAAGTATAATGAAGTTATGTGCATGATATGGAACAAAAAAAAGAACCTTTAAGCCACGAAAAAAGGGAAAACATAATTTGATTGTTGGTTGTTGTAGCGAAAAAAGGGAAAAACATATTTTTTTAAAGTAATGGTCGTCGACGCACCCGACAACGGTGTCAGACGACCATTCCAGGAATCCTGGAGACAAAAATTGTCGGCGGTCGTTTGACGGAAAACGACGGTCGCCGACGACTTTTTTCAGGTATTAACGACCGTGGATGACACATGTCGCACCGTGGTTGGTCATGGGAACGGTCGTTTTGGGTTTAAACGGAGGTCGTTAGCGACCGTTAAGGTAGGGCTAAAAGCTGGGATAAAAAAGTTCATGGGGCTATTTTCGCCCCAAACTTTGTCAAAGTGACTATTTTCGTCTTTTTCCCATTTATATATCATATATGCCAGATCACAGACCAGACACTTGATATACTCCAATTTTAGTGAATGATCGATGTACCTTTGTTCGATTCTAGAACACGATTACTTCTTTAATCATCAGCCTGGATCGACATGCTGTGAATTAATAATGTTGATATCACTTAAACCCAGAAACGATCAAAACAAAAAACAAGGGAAAATTTATTTGTGTTGTCTTAACTTGTAATATGTAATCCATATTTCTTTATTCATCAATTGAATTGATTCACCTCATGATTCAAGAATATGACTGACGTATCGTTTCATGTGTGAGTGACGTGAGGGAGATAGAGTGATGACTAGATAACTAGTTTTGGGGCAACACAGAGTGGATGAATATGAACTTTTTATTTCTGTTTTCAATTTAATATTGCAAGAGCCAAGAGGAGAGAGAAACTTAGCGTTAATTATATTTGGTGTGATAGGGGGAGCAAGAAGGACAGGGAAGGGTTTCTGCCACTGCAACCGGTGATCTTCGATTTGCATTACACGGCAGGCAGCGATCTTCAATTAGCATAACATCGACCCATTTCAGTTAAGTTGGATCTACCCATATGGATGCTAATCAAGAAGATCATAGGTGATCTTTTACTTTCTAGTTTCTTCTTCAATGATCTTTCAAATCACACATGCATATTGCACCTCGCTTCTTTCTCTGATCTGCACTCATAATTGTTTATGTGATCGAACT
>JBCNJP010000007.1:108490462-108531462 GCA_039602395.1 Deinandra increscens subsp. villosa | reverse complement strand
AAAGTTAAACAAGCACGCATATAAGATTAAAAGCATAACATGGATTAATACAATTAAACCCGAATAAACTGCAATGAGAGAATAAAAAGAAGGGAGAATTATTACATGTTGGTCTTGTATGTCGCGTCAAACGCGAGAACATCACCAAACTCGATGTAGTGGCATCGTGAGACATCATCAGCCCAAAACAAAGCCTTGACAACCATTTGTTCCACCTTGTAATCAAAAAAAAAGTTGTGGAGGTTGGTAGTTCGAGAAGCAAGGCTATTTACAGTCAATTGTGCATCCCGGTGACCGATGAAGAGTTTTATGTTACGCCTCCAGTTTTTGTAATCAATTCGTTTGCCACGGACGTAGTGGTGACCGCCTTTCAACGTACACTGAACTTTGTGAGCTATGTTCGGGCCGATGTTGTGAAGGCTAAGGGAGTGAATCATGTGTTGCTCGGAGTATGTGAGAGTACGTTGCTCTTTGGAGAAATCCATGAACTCCTGGCCGATTAATGGGTGGTTATGATGCTCGACCCAATCATATAGAATTAAATCTGAAGTGCCGGGATATATTTTAAAACGGATGCATGCCTTGCAGTTGGTCAACTTGATACGATTGGATCTCCGCTTATGATGGTTAGCCATGCTAAAGTTACCGAACCTAGGCTTTCCATAACGGTGGCAATGTATGAAACGAAAGCTGACATTTTCGGGGCGATCCTTGTTAGTGCCAAGTTTTGTACTAAATCCAGCCTTGGATGCATACCGGCTGTACATCGCAACGATTTCTTGCCAATCGGTGTAAACAGTACCAATGGGAGGTGGTAAGAATTCAGCATCAACATCCGGTTTGTATAACTTGCTACCGTTTGGAGTAGAGAATACTCGGCTGCAAGCGCCACCTGTTTTTTTTATAAATTAAACAATAAACATTAGAATGAAAAAAATACAGAGGTTATAATAATGCATCATGCAATAGTAAGCTCAAAAAATGTGTAACAAATCCAATAACAACATAGGGAAACCTAACAACATAAAAGGCATAAAAGAAACAAGTAGTATGCAACATAGATCTGAACGATATTGCACAATGCAACATTCAGAAAAATTGATACGACAAATAACATTTATCATCAAAATAACATAATCAACCATATGGAATTAACCATAATCAACATTAAAAATATGAAAAAAGTACAGTATTAGGACAGGAAATATTACCATTCGATTCGATTCCGACGTATATTATCGGAGTTTTAGGTTTCTTAGATCTGGATTTGCGAATCCGCTTGAGAGATGGATTAACCTGCGGCGCTGTATGATCGGAAGATAATTCGGATGATTGATCAACTGTTGCAGACGATTGATCAAGAGAATCAATCGATTTTGAAGGTGCATAAACAGATTCAACATCATCCGTAACAATCAGATCGCTTGAGTCGATTAATGACAAATCGAAATCGTCGTTAACGATCAGACCGTTCGAATCGATGAAGGATATATCGAAGGTAGACATGGCGGATGGTTATGGATCGATCGTTGAAGATGAAGAACGCAGGGAGAAGTTGGATCGTGATTTTTTTGGGGGGAGGGGGGATAACCCTAGATTAATTTGGGGGAAGGGGGTTAAAAAGTCTAAAACACCCTCACCTAGTTTGGTTTTTTGGTTTTTGCACTTTCTTTTGGTTTTTCATTGATCCTTTTCCTCCCCAAATAATATATAGATCATAATAATATATAGATCGTGATCGAGTTGAACATGTTAGAATAATTGGATCAAGCGGAAGCAAACACAATCGAATTTAAGTAATTAATCACAAATCACAAACTCTCAACGGATAAATCATCTTATTTCTTATCTCGCTTTTACTTTTCGAACCGAGCGCAACATATCTCTAGATAAATTTAATTCATAAAATAGGTGTACTATGTTTCACAACTTCCTATTTCAATCAATTTATAAAACATCATTAGAATTACGAAGACGTAACCGAAGATGTTGATAAAATAATAACAAAATATTATTGCCGGGTCATGTAGTCATATTGTAGTTACTAAATAGTAACAATAAATTACAATTGTATGTCCAGACTTCTTAGAGTGTGTACAAACAAAACAATGTTCTTCCTATTATCAAATTTAGATTGAACATTCACATTTTTAGAAAAAACGTCGGATACAACTGGATTAGTGACATTAATCTCTCTTTGATTTTCATCTTGAATCAAATTTGCATAAGCTTGATTAATAGTGGGACGAGGAGACATCATGAGTATATTACCTCTAATATTTTCATAACTATGATTAAGCCCCATTAGAAATTGAAGTAGACATTGATATGCTTCTCTTTTAACAAGAGCAGCAGCATCACCACAAGTACACGTAGGAAAAAAAATCATAGCGGTCAATTCATCCCAATTAGCTTTGACTTTTGTCAAATAAGTTGCAATATCGCTATTACTTTGAGAGATTTCACACAAATTCTTCCGTAATTGATACAATTTGGCTCCATTAGCTTGAGCATATCGATCATATAATTCTTTCCAAAGTTGATTAGTAGCATTTGTGTACATCACATGTTCACTTATATCTTTGGAAAGTGTATTGAGAATCCAAGAGACCACCATACCATTGCATCGGTGCCAAATAGCATTATGAGCGACATTCTCAAGTCGGGAATTGTCGTCATTAACAAACACAAGTTTATTCTTTGCAGAAAGAGCAATTGTCATTGCTTGTTTCAAAGCACCAAATCCAGATCCAACGAAAGGCTTTGAAGTAACAAGCCAGGATGAAGAAACAATGGATTGGATGAATCAATCGGAACAACTACAGTGTTTGTCATGGCGAATCATAAAGAAATCAACGGAGAACAGATAACAAAATAGAAACGAAAGGAAGAATTGGACCAGATTTGCTCTGATACCATATGAAACGAGGGAGCAAAAGTAACCTATTTTATTAAGCTCAAATTACAATCGAAAATGAATATATACAGGGATGACCTAACCGACTTTCTAACTAACACTAACTAAATAGCAAACGGTAATAAAATAGACTAAGCAACTTAATGAAACACGTGAGAATCACATGCACTGAGCTAAGTTAAGCAATCTCAACCGCGTGCGAACCAATTTAACAACCCTATTAAATTAAGAAGACTTGCATCATTATATTAAACAAATTTTTTGATATGGCTAATATCTAATTTATATCCGATAGACTGTAATAAAATCAACATAAACCCACAAGAAGTTAATTTATGTAGTTTAATCGGATCACCGATCATTTGCCTGAGTGGTATTGATGATGAGGTAAGACTCTGAACTGAGAGGTCACGAGTTGATATCTAAACCAGACAAGTTTTTCATCCGACCATTCACAAACACGATTTTGTGTGAGAACTAGCTCAATAGTCTAAATATTGCTTAGTTGAGAGTTTAAAAAAATATGTTTAAAAAAAATGTATGACACTTGCCTTTATTATTATTATTATTCTCAACAAAATAAAGTCATTGCCTCTCTCTCGCTCCTCCTCAGTCCCCCTTCTCTCTCTCATCAATCACCATGGATTCAGCACTTCTTCCCTAAAATTCATAAACCCTTAAAACAACAGGACACCCACGTCACAAGATTTCCAAACGATCAAAACCCACAAACAAAATCACATCCACCAACGATTCTTGATTCGTTCCTTACTTTCTAGATTTCGTTATTCTTTATTGATCCATTCGAGGAGTATTATCGTATTATGCATAGATCTGGAGCTAAGATGGCATGGAATGTGTTCAAATTCTGTACGGCACTTAGAGGCTTAGGCTCGATCATGATCTTGTTGGTTCTTGGTGTTGTTGGTGTCACCTATTACGCCGTCGTTTTGTGCAATTACGGCCCTGCTTTGGCCGCCGGCGGCCTTGATTCGCTCTTCGCACTTCTTGTTTTAATCGTATTTCATACCCTGGTAATTATAATACTTTCCCATCTTTTCCCACTTCATATATTCATATCTGTATCTTAATTGTTGTTAAAAACTTATAATTGAAGGTGTTTAGTAGGGGGGCTTAATTATCTGTTTGTGTTCCAGCTATAAACTTAATTAATCTAGTATTTAAGAGTAAATATAGGAATTTTAGGTCATAATTTTAAGAACATTTAGCTGTGTGTGTGTGTTTTTGAAGTGACATTTTATCCAACTAAGTTTGATCATGTGCAAAACCTGATGATTTTAATGGGATATTAGGTCCTTTTTTTATGAAAATTTAGCTGTGTGTGTGTATGTTCTTGAAGTGACATTTTATCCAAATAAGTATGATCATGTGCAAAACCTGATGATTTCAATGGGATAATTGGAATATAAAGTAGATGTTTGGTAATTTATGGAAAGTTTCCTCTGCTGGTGGTAAAGTCTTTGGGTCAATCAGCTTAGATATTCTTTTAATGATCATAACTTCAAATGGAAACAAAGAAATTATCATCATAAATTTCAAGATAAGATTATCAAGGGTATAATCAGGTCACCTATTTTCCTCCTTTTTAGCCTGTAATTTAAGATACTTTTATTCCCATTTACTAAAATGTATCATTTTCTCACAACAATTGTCTTTTTAGGTCATATTATCTATCAAGTCCTTGAAACAAAATGTTTAGGTATCTCAAGTTCTCAAAACTATCTTTTACAACCTGTTTTATCATAGCTGATTATCTCATTCTGATTATTGAAAATCTTACAATCACTTTCAGAAACGCGATCCAAACACCCCTACAGATTTAGACAAGTTGAACTGTGTTGATTCTCTATTTTTGCTTCTTCATGCCATGCATCTATTATAGTGTGTTTATAATAATTATTATTATTATTTTTAACAACAATTATGCTGATCCAGCTGGTGATGCTATTATGGAGCTATTTTTCTGTTGTCCTAACGGACCCGGGTAGCGTACCACCTAATTATAGGCCTCTAGCGGATCAAGAAAGAGGAGAAATTGATCCATTGGAAGCATCTGAATTTGGGCCGTTGGCCACACCTGATCCAGCCAATGCAGGAATCCGTTATTGTCGCAAGTGTAACCAATTAAAACCGCCTCGGTGCCACCATTGTTCTGTTTGTGAGTTCAATCTCTCACCCTTTTCATAAGCTTTGTGTATATCATTACAGGTTTAGATATTATAAAGAATGAATGTTTTGTTGCATTTTTTATAGGCGGGAGGTGTGTACTGAAAATGGATCATCATTGCGTGTGGGTTGTTAATTGTGTCGGGGCACTAAACTACAAGTACTTTCTTCTCTTCCTGGTATGTTTGATATTCTATTACCCTGTTGTTGAAAACTCTAATATACCCTTCAATGATGATAAACCAGAAGAATCTTAAGATTGAAAATCAATCTTTAGTAAAATACAGTAATTACAATACTAAAGTAGTAAATATAGTTTGACACTTTAATAAAGAAGGAACATTGTAAGTTCCATGGAACATCCGAAAGCAGAACTATTACAAGGGATACTACCATTATGTCAATCTTTTTTTGTGATATTTTTGTTGATTAATGCAGTTCTACACGTTTCTCGAGACATCAGTTGTAACTTTAGCCTTGTTACCGCATTTCATAGTGTTCTTTAGTGATGGAGAGATTCCTGGGTCACCTAGCACTCTAGCAACAACTTTTCTCGCTTTTGGTAATATCTTGAAGCCATTTTTCAGTTTTTGTAACTGTTGAGTTTTTGCCCCCTTTTGTTCACTTGTGAAACCACGCTTTCTTTCTGCAGTCTTGAATTTGGCTTTTGCTTTAAGCGTATTCGGGTTTCTAATTATGCACATATCATTGGTGTCTGCCAATACCACAACAATCGAGGTATTGTTTTTATTGTTTATTTCACTTGAAGCATTTCAGATTGTTGACCCTTTAAACAAAAACAAATGGTCCGTAAAACCCCTTCAGATTGTTTTATTGTAATCTATCAAACTATATTTGAGATATTTTGTTACAGACCAAACAGGAGAACTCAACCCAAAAGACTAGTCTGATGGGTGATGGAGCCCACTTGGCTTATAAATCCCACATCAGTTGCCCATACAACCAATGTGGGACAAGTCCCATACCTTGCAATGTTACCGATCCATAACAATCGACCCTCCTTAAGGGCCAACGTCCTCGTTGGTCACGGCTGACTCTCTCCAGGCCACCACTCCGTGAGCCACCACTCCGAGGTCTTGTTGGTCACGGCTACGTTGGTCACGGCTGACTCTCTCCAGGCCACCACTCCGTAGGCCACCACTACGAGTCTGGCTCTGATACCATTGTTACAGACCAAACAGGAGAACTCAACCCAAAAGACTAGTCTGATGGGTGATGGAGCCCACTTGGCTTATAAATCCCACATCAGTTGCCCATACAACCAATGTGGGACAAGTCCCATACCTTGCAATGTTACCGATCCATAACATATTTGATTAATAGTTAAACTTCTCATTGAACAATATACTTGGTCAAATGTTACATCTATTTTGGGACGAGCAACCATTATGTAATGCCTTTTTTATTACAAGGTTATTGAATATGAATTACAAAACAATATTTTTACTAAATTTAACCAAAAGCTGAGATGTGTTACATTGTTTATATGTTGTTATCATCAGGCATACGAGAAGAAGACCACTCCAAAATGGCGTTATGATCTTGGTCGAAAGAGAAACTTTGAACAGGTGCCATCTCATTATCTTGAAATCTTGAATCATATAGTATTTGACCTTTGAACCATGTTACATTGACTTTATAGAAACGAATTTGAGATATTTGGTCAATAGTCAAACATTTCTATTGAATTATATGTCCTGGAATTGTGTTGAAATTTCCATGAGACATTGAGACAGGAATAGTATGTTTGTAACATCATTATCTTTTAACCTATTGGTTTTAAAATAGAATAAAAATCACAATTTTTGAAAGTGGGTCCAAAACTCCAAATAAAGAGTCAATGTTTGACTAAAAAGGTTGAACAATGTACTATGAAATGAAAATTGTGCATTTTGTCTTTGATAAAGTCTTTGACTATTTATGTATAAAGGGACACAAATTTTTATCTTGTTGTAACAATGACAATAGGTATATAATTAACTTTATAACTTCAAAACATGTTTTTTTTTGTATGTTTTTCTTAATTTTATTTGGTAAAATTTCAGGTATTTGGGACAGTACAAAGGTATTGGTTTATTCCAGCTTATAGTGACGAAGATTTACGAAGAATGCCTGCCCTTCAAGGCCTCGAGTATCCATCCAAACCGGATTTGGACTCCCAAGAATTCTAAAACTCGCCTCAAAAAAAGGTTTTTTTTTTTCTTTTTCTTTTTTCATTCATAGCATCAGCGCCTGCCCTCACCACCACCTCATGATGCAAAGAATGGATTGCCACTGATTTCGGTTATAGGTGTTTTAACTTCTGTACAAGTAGCAGTTTCGATGTAAGCCTTGAAAAACTGGAAGAATGAGAATTTTATTTAATGGGTATAGTTTTTCGACCGGGATTGATGAAGATGTGTATAGGGTTGTTGCCAAGAAATGTACATTAGTAACAATTTGAAGTATCGCCCACACGTTATACGTTATGAACCTGCAACTTTGTGTAGATTTTGCTTGCAATTGTCGTTTAATCGCGATTTTACACTAATGGTTTTGATTTATATGAATTTAGATGCATTATTGGAGCAATCTTGATAGGAACTGAAAATCGAAGGATGGCAATTAATTACTAACTTTTAAAAGTTGCAAGTTTTGGATTTTCTTATTTAATTTTGTGAGAATCTTACTCTTCAAGTTCAATCTATAAAGTATAAACACCATTAAGAAGAGACATCTACAAATGCAATCATGATGACTCTTTCATATAAAATTTTAGACTCTTATCTAGAGTCTCCAAATTATTGGGGCCTCAAATTTACAAAAAATGTTATATGCCCCTAGATTTTTATAGGTTCTACAAATGTTCTAAAAAATAAGCCTAACTTTTTTATATACATAGTCAAATCATACTTTAAAGAACCTGTTTTTTTATTCACTAACAAAAAAAAAATCTTAGATTCACCACTATTACATCACTTATAACTAAAGAAAAGCCCTGAATTTTTACTTGGCCTCGGGACTCAAAAATGGTTGAGCCATCCCTAAAATACACTCTGAGACTATTTATGAAATAAAAGAAAGCAAAATAACTTAATAACAAAATACTAAACAACTAAATAAATATATTACCAAAACTGATTTTTTAATCTGGAACATAATAAATTATGCTCAGTAGCTGATAGAAGAGGTGAGGGCGAGTAGTTTTTGTTGGCAATTTACGATTAGTTGAAGGGTTTAAGGTGGCATATCTCCAAAGTTCAAACTTGGCATGTAAGTAGGCATCCAAGATGGTTATCCGATCTTCTGTTTAGAGGGTGAGATTATTGTGAGAAATTTAATTTGAATAAGAATGATAAGAAGGAATCATAGTCATTAGATCTTCAATTAAATGAAGATCTATGGCCCAAAATTTTCTTGTTTAGAATTAGTGAGAAAAACTAAAGAAAAAAAATGGAAGGACATTTTTGACTTTTTATCAAATTCCCCTTATTTTTTAAACATTCATAACTCCTAGATACGACATTATTTTTGTAAAAAAATTACACCATAAAAATGAGTGTTTTTTAATCTTTAAAACGCGTACAGTGTTGTTATATATAAAATAAAAAAATTACTCTTTTCAAATGTTCAGATCATTGTGTCATTGTGTCAAAATGTTCAGATCAGTGTGTCAAAAAAGTTCAAATCATTGTGTCATATTGTGTCAAAATGTTTAGATCATTGTGACACAATGATCTGAAAAAAGTTACTCTTTCAAATGTTTAGATCATTGTGTCATTGTGTCAAAATTTTCAGATCATTGTGTCATATTGTGTCAAACATGTTCAGATTATTGTATCATATTATGTCCAAATGTATTAGATCATCGTGTCATATGGTTAGGGCTGTTCACGATCCGAACCGAACCGAACGGACCTTTGCTCGTGTTTGGTTCGTTTACAAACCGAACCAAACCGAACCGAACCGAGCATTTTTTCAACCGATCCAAAATCGAACGAGCGACTTTCGATCCGAGTATTTTTCGAGCGATCACCGAGAAAATTTCGAGCGTCGCAGAACAAAAAGGAAGGTGACGTGGGTGGTGATCAGGCATAACACCTTCATCCATGTTTCCAATTTTAACACATTTTGTCCACTAACTAACAAACTAGTCTTGTTTGTATTTTATTAGACCAACTAACACTAATATGAACTGATATAATTATAATGAATCCACTCTTTCTTTTTTTACCATTTTCCCTTTGTACATGTCCTCGATGCCTACAAAATTTGGATGTGCTTCAGAAATATTCTTTCGCTTTCCCTTTCTAGTTGCATTAACATCTTTACTTACGTTTTCCTCATTTTTTACTTCATCAACTAACTCAAAACTATCTCCATCACTTAATTTAACATGAGAAGTCTCGATACCATTGTATTATTTGTGAAAAGACATTCTATATAAGAAAGAATTATACAAAGATTAATAAAAACAATGACAATGGAGGAGGCTAGAGAGAATGAAAGCTACAAAGATGATAAACTTACATCCAAAGTCAAATATTAAGTGCAAAGAATTTTTGGAATAATGGAAAATCTTAATTCCAATCCTAATTCTTTACATAACAAAATTAAAATTGATAAAATAAACAATAAATGTATATAAAATAAATAACTAAATGTGTATATATAAATTCGAGCGAGCATCGAGCGAGTGCACCTATGCTCATACTTGGTTCGTTTTACAAATCGAACCGAGCCGCTTGGTTCGTTTTGAAAGCGAGCGACAATCGAACAAGCATTTTCCGAATATTTTTCGAGCGAGTTCGAACGAGTTTCGAGTTTCGAACTTTTTGGACAGCCCTACATATGGTGTCAAAAACCGAAAAATTATTTAATTTTATATATAGCAACACTATATATACTTTTGACACAATGATTTGAACATTTTTACACAACGACACAATGATCTGAACATTGTGTCAAAAATCGAAAGAGTAATTTTTACAAAAAAAAATTATATAGCAACACTATACGCGTTTTAAAGATAAAAAATGCTCGTTTTTATGGTGTAATTTAAAAAAAAAATGTTGTATATAAAAGTTATGAATGTTTTAAATTTTTTTGGGGGAAAATAGATAAAAAGTCAACAAAAGTGGCTAAGACTAAAATACCCATCCTTCCTTTATTATTAGATCAAGATCCAATGGCTAAAATTTATTTTTATCCTTCTTATTTAAACTAAACTTTTCATTTTAACCCATCCCATGTTTAGATTAGGATCCATGTTTATTTTGTTTTCAAAATTCCTTTTATAATTATCTTAAGTCAAGACGGTCGTAGGATATATTTATATGAAACCAAGTTGGGTTTAGGGATTAGGAGAGAGAACAAAAATTGTAAGCGAGTTTTTAAGTGATTTTTCTTGCTAATAAACTTAAAAGTTATTTGAGTTTATATTGTGTGTCTCTTATAGGGCTGTAAACGAGCCGAGTTAGAGTGGGCTCAAGCTCGGCTCATTTAAAAACAGAGCCGAGACGGCTCGGCTCGTTTATATTAACGAGCCGAAAAGTTGAGCTCGGGCTCGGCTCGTCAAAAGCTAGAGCCAGCTTGAGGCTCGTTGAGCCGGCTCGTTACTTTTTCAATTTTTTTACTTTTAACACATTAATATAAGAAAAAAATTAATATTTTTAACGCAATGAAAAATTTATAACCACAAAACTTATAATGCAAAGTTTAACACAACTAAATTCTAATAATAATTAGTAGTAAATTTATAAACGTAAAGATAAATGAGCGAACACAATCAAAGAACGGAAGAAGTAAAGCACGTTTATGGCAGATACTTGACGATGTTATCAAAGACACGATTAGACAAATACTTAAAGGGAGGCAATGAAGTTATGAGAAAATGGGAAATAAAATAGGAATTAGGGAGGCGGGAGGTAGAAGTCGTGAATATGGATCTGCAAATTGAAAATAAAATTAGACGTTTAACACTCGTTAGATTTAAATGGGAGGTGCGTTGAGTCCTAGAAATGAGATAATATGCATCCATAGTTGTGTTATAATTTTTAATATTTTTTAATTATATATAAATTTGTACGAGCCAAACAAACGAGCCAACGAGCGAGCCACGAGCCGAGCTGACCTTGGCTTGGGCTCGACTCGTTTACAGACGGAGTCGGCTTGGCTCGGCTTGTTTACGAACGAGCCGATTTCGAGCGATCTTTTTTCGAGCAAGCTTCGAGCGAGCCACGAGACGCGAGCTTTTTGAACAACCCTAGTCTCTCAGTACCAGATTTACTAGTTATTGGTTATTTGGGTTTTGTTAATAACTAGATTTACTAACATATATGTTGTCATGGGGATAACGCATGTACACAAAACAGTTGAATTGCTAAAACGCAACGTTAGAAAATGAAAATACAAAAGACTGCATTGGTGAGTGCCCTTTTTAGTAAAAGTGTTCAAGAAATGGAAGTAAACTTTGACATGATACCCAGACAAAAAGCCGTTTTTAAATGTCTCCAAGCTCCACATGCCCACAACTTTCTCCTTGCTATCCCCATTGATGGGTTAGGTCAGCATATGTCGCCGGTGGAGTACCGTTCTATCATTAAATACCGCCTCATAATCCCTCTATTCCCTATTGATGAGATATGTCATGTCTTTACAAGAGATGTATGGACTCTTTAGGGGAGCATGTGGTCCATTGTAAGGATCTCCCGGGGTTTAAGTACCGAGACGATTTGGTTAGGGATGTCCTCTTTGACATTTTCCAGCGTGTCAGGATTTCTGCAAAAAATGAGGCTCCTATGAATTTCCTGAGTGATCATATAATGTCACATTAGTTATATGAAACACTACACAAAATTAGATTCGTAAAGACAACAGTGTAAAACTTAAACAAAGAATACGCTTTGAAACAATTAAAAATTAAAAAAAATAAATCATGACATACCACGTGGCAAACTATGAATAACCCAAGTTGTTATTCTTTAACAATCTTAACATTGTATATAGATAAATTAATGATTGGACTAAGAAATAAAATTGAGCTTAAACTTTTAAAATAGTTATTGAGTACTTTGAGTTTAGTTTAGAGCTTCTATTATAATATTAGGTTATAAACTTTTATTAAACTTTTAAATTTATATGATTCTTTGTAAATTAATTGTTTAAGCGTTTTATCAGTATATGTATTAGTATGTTGTGTTCCTAACACAAGACGCGGACACCTCTCTAATACAAATACAAATTAATGAAGTAATGGACTTAATTGTTTAAATCATTATCTGATTTATATCTCTGAAATTTGTGTTGGTCTCAAAATTTATCAAAAAGAAAAACAGGATCATGGAGGTGCGCAACCCATACGGCCATACTCATGCTTGTTTGAAAGATTGTTTGATATCCATTACTTCATGTAGTTTGTATTAAACCAGACTTTATTTTATCAAAAATTGCTTCTCATGTTGTTTTTTTTTGTTTTTTTTTTTGGTTTTGTAGATTGTATTAAATCAGATGTGATTATTATTATTATTATTATAGTGGTCAAGCTTTTTTCACTTCTTATGTGGCTCTCCATAAGGTCTTTAAAGGATAAAGCAAAGATTGGTAGCAATTTTAAACTCTCAAGTCTCACCCTATTCTATTCTAGACACAAAATCACTTGAACCTCAAACAAAGATAAGATAAAACCTCACCCGTTTTTAGTGGCTCGTATCAATCACCCAATCCATTCAATTTGGACAAGAAAACTATATCCTAAAAAGATAATTTCCTTAAATTTTTAAAAATTAGGTTCTTTATTTAACGCTTTTAAAAAAACACCAGAAATAGTACTGTTATGATAACTTGAAAATTTGTACATTACTCAAAATAACACCTCATTAGCAACCAAACATATAATATAACAAAACTTTGAAATTCATGTTTTGATTTTGGTACAGATAAACAAGGGCATCAATCATTCATTCAACTTCTAATCCTCTCTTCTGATCTTCCTTCGATTTGCAGGTAAGGTGTTCGATGAAGAAAGAAACGCATCAAATTCTAAAAACCAACTTCTTATTGTTCGTTTGAGCCTTATGAATCAAGATACCAGAAACCAACATCAATCTTCCTTTATGTAAAGTTTCCAAAGCCCAGAAATTGATGTCGTGTTCAAACAGCCTAAGAAACTTGTTTAGCAGCCGCAACCACAGCTTCAACGGTTATCCCGTATTCCTTGTAGATCTTTCCTGCTGGTGCACTGGACCCCCATTTGTCAATCCCAATGGCTTTCCCTTTGCTTCCAACGATTTTCCCCCACCCGAAAGTTGTTCCAGCCTCAATGCTAACACGGGCCGTTACACCTGATGGAAGGACACTTTCCTTGTATTCATCAGACTGCTCATCGAATAGCTCCCATGACACGAAAGACACGACCCTAACTGTTTTCCCTTCTTTCTTGAGTTCTTCAGAGGCTTTAACCGCAATTTCCAACTCAGAACCGGTCGCGACCAAGATAACATCAGGCTTGTTACCTGTTGAGTTGTCGGTTATCGTGTATCCACCCTTTGCGGTTCCTTCAATTGAAGTTCCAGGCAGGTTGGGCAGTTTTTGCCTAGAAAGAGCAAGAATTGAGGGTCTTTTTCGGCTTTCGACTGCAACCTTGTAAGCCCCAGCTGTTTCATTTCCATCAGCCGGGCGGAACATTAAAATGTTGGGCATGGCCCGGAAACTGGCTAAGTGTTCAATGGGTTGATGGGTTGGCCCATCTTCTCCTAGACCGATGGAGTCATGGGTCATTACATAAATGACTCCGGCTTCTGATAAAGCTGAGATTCTCATAGCACCTCTCATGTAATCAGTGAAAACAAAGAATGTAGCACAGTAAGGAACGAACCCAGGGCTGTGGAGGGCGATCCCGTTACAAATGGCTCCCATACCGTGTTCCCGGACACCGAAACGAACGTTGCGTTCTTCGGGTGTGGCTTTTTGGAAATCACCAAACATTTTCATTAGGGTCATGTTTGAAGATGCAAGATCTGCACTTCCACCGATGAGACCAGGTAGAACGGGTGCCAATGCGTTAAGCATTGTTTGTGACAGGTTTCTTGTAGCATCACCGGGTGTTTCTGGTGTGTATGTCTACATACATAAGATAAATTATTAAAATGCTATGGATACGCAAGATTCAAACACTTTATTAAGGGATAAAATAAAATACTCACCGGAAGAGCCTTCTCCCATCCGGCAGGGAATACACCGGTAACAATTGATTTCAATTCAGCAGCATCCTCAGGATACTTGCTCTCATACGCTGCAAATTTAGCATTCCATTCAGCTTCAAGAGCGGCACCATCAGGGGTATGGCGGCTCCAGTGCCTACGGGAAAACCAAAATCAAAATCATCAAATCCTAGTTCAGAATTTCATATTGATTCAAGAAAACAAGTTAGAAGCTTTAAGATAATATTGACACATTTATCTGGTAAGGGTCAACAAGTGATATTTTAGTATTGCAAGAACCTCCGAAATCAATTTATTCAGATGATACATTTTTTGTAACAATATCCAACACTTGAATTATTTAATGAAAAGGTAAAAAGTTGGACAAGATTTTTTGAATTAAACCCAACTCCTTTTCCCCTTGCAAAAATTGGCCCTTTTAAGGCGTTACCCAAACCGCCCACCCCACCTGTTTCACCACCTCTATCGACTATCTATCAGATATCAGCAAACCATAGTTAAAAGTTAGAATCTTTAAGATCTTTTGCATACTTCTTAACTTCATCTGGTACATGGAATGGCTCGTAAGGCCATCCTAGGTTTTGTCTGGTTGCATCTACTTCTTTAGCACCCAAAGCCGCTCCATGGACACTGTATGAATTCGCCTTGTTTGGTGACCCGAAACCAATTGTTGTTGTCACCTACAAGTTAACAGAAAACCTCAGGAAAACCAAAAAAAAATAAATAAATAAATAAATAAACTGAATTTCTGTCAGGTTTTGCAAGATCATATAGTCACTGACCTTGATCAAAGTAGGCTTATCAGTCACAGTCTTCGCTTCTTTAATGGCATCTCGGATCTCATCATAACCAGTGTTACCATTCTTCACCCAAATGATATGCCACCCAAGAGCTTCAAAACGCTTATCAACATTCTCGGTGAACGCAATCTCCGTGTCACCATCAATGGAGATGTGGTTGTCATCATAGAAAGCAATCAACTTTCCGAGTCCCCAATGGCCAGCAAGTGAACATGCTTCATTTGAAATTCCTTCCATTTGACAACCATCTCCAAGAATACAGTATCTGAAGCAAATCCCACACACATTTTAGTCTTACAAAATTATCGGATTTGTAAAAAAACCCAAAACAAACTATGAAGTCTTACGTGTAGTGGTCAACAATCTCGGCATCGGGTTTGTTGTACCGAGCAGCCAAATGCTTCTCCGCAAGAGCAAGACCAACTGCGTTGGCAATACCTTGACCAAGAGGACCTGATAACATCATAACAATAAATAATTTGCCTAAACACCAAATATTTCATCACGATTTTAGCGTTTATACATATACGAAAACTCGAGAAGTGAACTAACCGGTGGTGACTTCTACACCAGGAGTCTCAAAGTTCTCAGGATGGCCAGGAGTTTTGCTTCCCCATTGACGGAATTGCTTCAAATCTTCTTCCTGACAAAAGATTAAGACAGAATATCAGCTAATCAATTATTACATATAGAAGGAAGGCCACTTTGACTTCAAGAACTGATTCATCGATGATAGATCCAGCAAAATCAAGAACTTCATTATGCCTAAATCTTGGTTACAGTCTACTTACAGAATAAGTAAGAAAGAGTAAATTGCCCTTCTTTTTTCAAGTTACATAGCTTATTTGTGCAGTAAGATGTGAAGTTTAGTAAAACGCAAGATCTGAAATAGATTCGATCCACTGGGGCATTTCATCGAACACATGGTGGACAGAAACAATTTACGCAGTAAACAACGATGAAGTCAAGTTCAACTGAACTAAATGCTAGTTTGTGGAATTGTGGTAGTTAATTAGATACTCCAGATTGAAAAAAGTAGTTATGAATCGTAACGGCTTACTTTAACGGCGTCGTATCCGGCAAGGTGAAGCAGAGCATACTGGAGCATGCATCCATGTCCGGCGGAGAGAACAAAGCGATCCCTGTTGAACCAATACGGGTTCTTCGGGTTATACCTCATGATCTCATCGTACAATATATGCCCCATGGGCGCACACCCCATGGGCAGACCCGGATGACCCGAATTCGCCTTCTCCACCGCGTCAATCGCCAGGAACCTGATCGTGTTGATCGACTTCTCCACCAAAGCAGTGTCCGTCTTCTCCAGCGTCTCCACCGCCGCGTTGGCTATCACACGGCGGCGCGTGGCTGACACCTGCCGGCGCGTGGGAGCGCGTGAGGAGGATGTAACGGTGGATTTGAGTCCGGAGAAGGTGGGGATTGAGAGGGTGGACTGTTGGACGGCGGCGACGGCGGGGGAGGTGGTGGTGGAAGAGCCATGGCGGGGGACGGCGGAGCGGGAGAGGGCGGCGTGGGAGAGGGTGAGGGAGGTGGAGGCGGCCATGGCTCTTTGTAGAGAGAGAAAGTTGAGGAGAGAGAGAGAAAGTTGAGGGAGATGATCGTTTATACAATTGGATGGGGGTTTTATCAGTTTGTGAATCGGATGGAAATTGAGGGAGAAAGGAGGGGATTGGAGAGGGGTGGTTGAGGTGAACAGGCGAGAGGGAGACCGTTGGATTGGTTTGATGAAGTGATCGCAGCCGTTGGGTGAGGGTAGGAAATGAATGCCTTCCCTTCAATTGAAAGGTGGATTTTTGGATTGTTTTTTTATATTATAGGGGTATATACCATTTTGTTATCGAAATAAACCTTGTAGAAAATGATTGCAATTTGCAAGATTGTTTTATAACTTTCTAACCGTTTGAAAAAGGGAAAGAAAAAAAAATGGAAATACAAAACTAGTATGCATGGAGAACTTTTTCACCTACCTCCATCACCACCTACCATCAGCACCAACTTACTAAATATTAATTTTAACAATTATTAAAAGCTCACGAATCCGAATCATAATATTAAACGATTTTGGGAACAGATTGTGTTTTGGTGCAAGATTCCTAATTGACGGTTATACGGGTTGGGTTGTGAATTATAGTACCAAGTTGAAAGAAAAACTCATCTGGATTTTCGACGGTTATACGGGTTGGGTTGTGGAGTTTATGGAATACTTGAAACGACTTAACTTTCCGAAATGAAGAAGTGACACTTGAGAGTGTGGTGGACTCAACTAAGGCCCTTGGCTTCTTTTGGGTCAATCACGGATGCGTAAACATAGATTAGAGTGGATTCAATGATGCGATTTTGATGTAGGTTAAGGCATACGATGCTACCTTGCTAGCTTTTCTAAATTCATTCGATGGGCAAGGCATACGAAAACTGTGCTTGAAATGAAAGAAGTTTAACAAAATTGAAGTTGCTGCATTTAATGTTAAGGGTTGGAGATCCGAATGGATAGGTATGGGCAGAAACTTGTTCATTCCTGGGTGGTTGAGGCAACTGATGAATCGTATCATAAACAGGTAACATTAGTTTTACCTATAAATAGAAATGCTACAAGTTCACTATTATCTGGCATCGTATTTTAGTACATAATTTCCTGCCTAATGATATAACAAGTTCACTAATAATCTGTAGGTATTGCTGCCAAGCTTTCTTCCAAACTTCTCAAACTGCCAGGTTATTAATCTCGCCTTCCAGGGTGAAAGTTGAACTCCACGCTGAAACTATCGACAGGTTAGTAGGTCCACATTCTTTACATTTTCCCCCTTCTTACTCCTGAAAGTATGCATACTTAAAATAGCTACTATTAGCTGAAATTGTTACACACCAAAAATTACAGTTTATCAAATAAAGAACCCTAGGAATAAATGAGTTACGCTTTTCATCCAAATGTGTAACAATTTCGTATTCTACACATTAGTTGAAGTACAACATTATGCCCCTATCATGTTATGGATTTTTTAATGCATTACTAATATTCTACATCATTAACTATAGGTGGCACCAATACAGTTTCCACAGGTGCGGTCATGAAGATAGGCAAAGAAAATTAAACTTCATGGAGGAGAACAGGATGTGATAGTAGACATTGAGTATCAGATCAACCCACAAACACAGGAACCGACACCATTAGCATTGGCGGGTTCAAACTGGCCATTGTTCTCCATTGAGCATAGATTTCAACATGTCTGCTGGCTTCTTCTTACAAACATGGGCAGCACAGAACAACACCACTTCAACTGCGGCGTAAATATTTTCAGTAATGAAGGTGTTGCACTGCACGAAGACGCACATCATTATTGTATCGTCTCATTCTCAAACCATGTTCACAATAACCTGAACTCACATTACTTCAAACAGCTTACCTCCTACAACCTTGACTCTCACTTACTGGTATTTTTTCTGTCGGCCAACTATTTAGTAAACTTATGTTCTAATAAGTAAGTATGCTTAACAACTAACTGTTGTAGTCCATCCAAAAAAAACTGTTTCGGGAGCACAACATCCGTCCTTACAAACGTGCGGTTCCACAATTTGGGTTGGTTGAATTTGGGGTGGAGATTATGTGGGCCGGTGAAGATGGCATACATCCGAGATTAAGAATGAAAGCCGACTAGTGCTCATTCTTCTAGGAGACATGACTACCACGACCCAAACTCGTACGGTTCGAGCTACATGAAGACAAAAGCATTCCCGCTGAAGCTGCTCAGTTCTATGTTTGTTAGGTACGCTTCATTTGGTTTGAATACAACTGGTTGTCTGATGTTGTGTTGAACCGGGTCATTTTTAACATTACTTTAAAACTCCTAACATAGGATGACAAATCTTACACCCCCTCATTCCAAACTCTAAACATACTGACACTATTGACATTGGTTTACATTGGTCCTGCCCGTGCATTGCACGGACATGCCAACTAGTGAATAACAATGAGGTACCAAAACCAAATTGAAGTGGAAACAATGGAGTGAGATTAGATGGGAAAGAGGCAGCACCCAGGGGCGCACCTTAGTTCGGGCCCACCGGGGCCACTGCCCGGGTAATTTTTTTGCTCAGAAGTAGGGTAGTATACCCGTCCAGTTCAAAAAAAATTATATATATAGTCTGGCCTGTGAGATTTAAAAAAAAAATTTATATATATAGTTCGGCCCTATACATCTCTAATTTACAAACCCAAATTTTATTTTATAAAGTTTTAATAGTTAGAATGGTTATTTTATTTGAAATCTAAATTATATAAAAGATATGAATTAAAATGTATATAGTCTAATAGTTAAGGGGTATAAATGAAAATAAAGCAATTAAAAAAAAGGTATTACTTGATTGTTTCCCACTTAAGCCGTAAAACAAAAAAAAAGGGGGGGGGGGGGGGGGGGGGGGAGGGGGGGAGGGGGGGAGGGAACGATCAATGCTGCCAGCATCTTCTGCCTGTTTCTGCGTGAGTGCGTCGCCGGCAAAGTCGCCGGAAATAGCCACTGCCGACCGGCGAAGGTCGCTAGTGCTGCTGCTTGTGCTTGTTTCTTCCATCTTATTGTTCTTTTGTGTCAATCATCCATTAGGTAAGTTTTCTTTAATTTTCTTAAACACTTCAATTAGATAAATTTCTTTATGTTTTCAATTCAATTTTAACCTAGATTATGTCCAAATTAGGTTTTGTACTCATGACGACATGACGTCCATCAATTTGGAGAATTTGTGATTGTGTTTAAGTTAGGGTTTATGTTCAAAATTTGGGGACTTTGGATTGTGATTAAATTATGGTTTAGATTGTTATTTAGGATGTTAATTTAAGATTGCTACAACTAGTTGGATGAATGGATGAGAAATTATGGTTTATGTTCAAAATTTGGAGACTTTTAAATTGTGATTAAATTTGGAGACTTGTTAGTCTTTCACTCTTTTGAACATAATGATTTTATTTTTTTAGATGTAATGGAAAAGTAGAAAACCATTGATTCATTTTTTTAAAGAAGGGATGAAGCTCAAGTTGAAAATCAAAATAATAAACGTCAAAAAGCTACGACAAGTGAGCACTTTCGCATTGTTTACTTTGTTTATTTTATGTTAGTTGTTAAATAATGGTTAGTTTAATGAATTATTGCAATTAGTTTTTTTAAATTTTTTGTTGTTTGACCCGAATATCCTACCCGAACATAAAACCTAGCAACAACCTAAAAAAAATTTTGACCCTAAGTTTCGACCCGGATGATTTTTTAAGCCAAGCTTCGCCACTGGCACCGTAGCACCCATCCTGGCACCGTAGCACCCATCCAATCCACTCACATGCATAAAATTATAAATGTGATGCTAATTTACTACTCTAAAGTCTAAAGTCTCCGTGACAACATTTTTGTACTTTTGTCTTTATGGTCATTTTTATTTTATTCCTTAAAATTTTAAAAGGTACCGTTATTATTATCAGTAATATTGTTTGTTTTTGCTTGACCAAGGTGGCCACTTACTTCACTTTTGATGTCACGTTTCTGTCGAGTTTTTGGGTAGAAAATAGTTGATAAATAAGTTATTTTATTACAACATAAAATGACAAAAGGGATTGGAAATTTTAGAATAAATTCAAATTTACCACTACCATCTTTAGTAAAATTTTGGAAACAAATATACCCGATTATCTATCAGTGTAAATAATAATAATAATAATAATAATAATAATAATAATAATAAATATGATCTATGATACATCATACATGTAATGGTTATTCCAATGGATGTAACATATTATCCCGCGTGTTCCCATAAGCGTCCAAGCATGCCTTGCTGAACACTGGACACCTCTCATCACTCGGGTACAGGGGGATCATAAGACGATATTTAAGAATTACCCGATATTCGACTGGCGCCATGTGCTGCCCCAGTCCATCAATGGGGAGGGCGAGGAGGAAATCTTGAGCATGTGGTTGGCGAAGACATTCCCACACCGCCTTTTTTGTTAATTTTTTTTATCTTAATGCAATACATTTAGCACATGAGTTGGTTATGTAACGAGTATAGATGTGTAACAATATGACATTTAGGTTCTAGCTTGATACTTTGAGCGTTTGGATTCTAATTTTAATGTCGTTATGCGTTTTTTTCTTTTTCATTTACGTTACGTTGTGTTCTAACAATGCAATTATTTTGTGTACCTGTGTTATTATCGTGGCAACGCATGAATAGTAAATCTAGTTAAACAACTACCTGACTCAATGAGATTAAGTATGAAAATCAACCTTAAACTAACATAAAACGTATGGTCTTATAGTCCAATAATATTGATGATTTCTCGCCACAAGAGTGACGTAAGTTCAAATTCTTACCGATACAAATTAATTAGGTAGCATTTAAGGGCATGTTTGAGATTGCTTATAAAAACTGCTTATGGCTTTTGGAGGAGGCAAAAAGACACAAAATACCCTTCCAAAAGCTAATAAGTCATAACATTGTGGCTTTTTGCTGCTTTTGGAGGGGTATTTTTGTCTTTTTACCTCCTCCAAAAGCCATAAGCAGTTTTTATAAGCAATCCCAAGCATGCCCTAGAAGTAAAAAAATATTAAGGCCAGAAGAACTATTGAAATTTTATTCGTTATATAAACAAGTTTTTTACAATATAATTTCAACAACCGTCCGGGGAAAACAATGCATAAATCAATCATATTAAGACGAGAAATTGATAATCACAATAATTTGCAACAGAACGATTGAAAACAATAACATTGTCGTTTTCTATTATTTGGTTGGGATGGCCATATCATATCCAATTTTTAAACCATTTTAATTAATATATTTAAACAGTTCAATAAGGTCCCTAAACTTGCTTTAGGATAATTTATCGTAATAGGAGAAGATCTAACACTTACAAAAGTTAAACAATATAAAAATTTGTGATTTTAAAAAGTTTATGAATGAGGTGCAAGTTATTTCAAGCACATGGTCTAAAGAGCTTCGTTGATTACATAAGATAATTAGACAGGAATGACAAAAGAATTCGAATCTAATTAAAAAAAAAATCGAAAGATTTGTAACAAGTATTTAGTTACGAGATCAATTTAAAAAATTTCCACAACTCTGATACTAAGTGATACTCGGTTGATAATCTAAACAAGTTCACGGTATCCACATCGAACCTTTACTTTTATGTTTTACATGTATAAAAGTATATATTACACTCATTAGCGAAACCAAAACCAAATGAATAAAATAGGTGACAAAAACATCTCTAAATATAGTGGTTTCGTCTCAATTTCGATCAACAATCAAGAACAAACACACAATTTATGAGAAACTTAATTTTTATTATAACCAGAAAAATAATTCAAAAACTAGTTACGATACACTTGCATACCATCAAAACTCGAGGTATATAACATTATATAGGAAACTAACAAACATGCCACATCTTATTTGTTGGAATTTTGGGAGAAAAACTAGTGAAAAATAGGTTTTTCACTAAGTGTGAAAATAAGTTTTTTACCAACTTTGGACTAAAATAAAATACAGATAACATAGGTTTTTGCCTCTGTATTTTATGGGTTTGTGCAGTACGTTGTGAGGGCTTTCCAACGCATCAAACCACGTCCAAATCCGAGCTCGTATAAATGAGATATCGAGGCTCAAAGTTAAGGGCTTAAAGCTGTTAAAAGCTGCAAATTTTAAAAAGAATTGAAGTGGAACTCATCCCATATTGGTTGGGGGATGTGGGAACCTTACTAACTATTGTTTTCTCTAGTAGGACACATCCCTTGGACCCTAACTCGCACGCGCGCACATGTTGTGTGGGCGTATGAGACGCAATGTGACGCTTTGATGACACACTTTGCATCGCCGCTTGAGAGCCGCCTTATTGTTTTTGAGTTCAACCAAAAGCTAGTCCGGTTGAAACTCAAGCGGAACCGAGTAAGAGCAGTGATCCGGTTAAAGTTCAACCGGAACAGGGCCAAGCGGAACCTGTGTGGTTCGACCGGAATATCTTCCGGATGAAGTTGGTACGGAGAGTTAAACCGGAAGATCAGTTTTTTTCCGGAATAACAGTTGTAAACGCGTTTTGAGCTAATTAAGGTAATTACACGTTAATTAGAAATCAATTTGCATTAAAGAAATTTATTGTAAAGTTTGACTACAAATTATTTTGATTGCTCTTCAAGGCTCCCCACCACTATAAATACAACCTCATTAGTTGAGGCAAAACACACAGAATTGACATAAGAATTCTCTTTGTCTCTCCTCACTCTTTCTCTCATCTTCTTCATCGTTCTTGGTTTCTTCAAGCTTCGAAGGTATTTTCAAGCTTTGTGTTCTCCCGGCCGTACAATACGGTTTAGGCGATTGTACCCTGGGAAACAAAACGGGATCTTCGGTAGACCCGGAATTTGTTTTAAGGGGCCCGGGTTTTGACCCGAATCCTTCGCCAAAGATTTTCTTGTTTCTTTTCGTTTTCTTCTAAACATTCAATATTTTAATAAAACATTTCTCTATCTTTCTTTCTTCATCTCCAAAATCTCTAAAACCATTTGAAACTTTATTTCATTTTATCAAACTTTCATCACTGTATTTAGTTTGTCTATTTCTTTCATTTCTTGTGATTTTATTGTAATTCTTTCCTTTTCTTGTATCGTAAGTCTATTATTTCCTTGTAATTTGTATTAATAGGAGTAGAATTTGCTTTTCCCTGTATTGTAATAGATTAGATTTCTTTTATAGTAATCGTACCATTAAATAAATTATTTATTTTATTTAAATTTACGAACAGTTTTCCTACATTATTTACTATATTCCCGCCCGCCCCTAATTTACCTTAGCCCATATGGACAACAAACTAGACGGGATTTGGGCCACCTCCAATGCCAGCCCACTCATTATTAAAATTATAGGTCCAATATCATCTCATATTTGTTGCTATAAATCCACTCCGAAAGAACCATGATTATATCAGTAACCTGACTAGACTCTACTGCCCAATATAACATCACAAATATTATTAAAAGCTTATAGTGTTTGATTTTTAAAAACAAAGCTTATAGTTAGACCTTTACAAGACTTCTTCATAAAAGTCTCGTCTAAAACCATTATATATTCTAACTAGATTTTACTATCAACGCATTACATTAAACAAAAAATTAATAACTAATACGCATAGGTATTCCTTTCCATTTCCACAATCAAAATAACGGTTACAACTCAGTCCGACATACGGGGCAAACGGGCAATAAACTGCGCCGCAAGCCCTTTTTGAATAGCAAAACCTCTAACTATTAAAACCACGTGACCCAATCAAGCATATACACTATTCATAACCCTCTTAACTAGGCCAGTAGACTCATAAAGCATTGAACTCCATAAAAGAGCTCATCAGGCTATTCAAGGTAACATATGGTAAGTGTAGCATAACATAGCCAAGACGATAACCCTACTCTAGGTAGAATAACAAATTAGGATCATTTTAGCCTTGGGACATATAGACGGTACCCTACTCTCGGACTCTCCAATGGGTAAACACACTCTAAATATGCAATAAAATATAAAAAACTTAGATATGTTTAATTCTTTTGTTGTTTGAAGACGAGTTCCTGATTCCCTTAGGAGTCACAGAATAAGGTGCAGATGCTGATCGGAGAGAGGGTGACTTGTCGATATATGCATAGCGTTCATCGCCATTCCAGTGCAAAATGATGCGATTTGTGGAAGCGTGTGACCAACTATCACCTGTAAATAAGTTTTAACAACCACCCATGTAACGATTATGTCTAATGACTCTAATCGTGCAAGTAAAGCAAAAACGAAGGGTTAATGTATACAAGTTACCGAGTGCAAGGGCTAGATGGAATGAACCATCAGAGTACTTGGTAGTCACCTGATTTAGTAAAACAACCTGCTCATTATTATACACAAAAATGAAATCACATTAGGGAACAACATTCAGTTGATACTTTTTGTATACCTAACCGAAATGCAAATAAATCATCTATATGAATTTGACCTATAAATGATCAAGAATTACTTAAACATTTAGGTGATTATTCTTACCGCCACACCAAATTTTCTGGCAAGTTTCATCAAATTCAAGGCTATTCCCCCGAGTACTCTTGTTCTAAGAGCCATGTCATCAAAATCTTGACGGAAATGAAATGTGATGCTATCAATAATTAGCACCTTAACCTGTAAAAAGAGTTTTAGAAACAGTTACAAAATATATAATAAATAACTGTAAAAGGGCCATAAAGGATGCATGTATTTGCGAAAAATGAAAAAAAAAATGTTTGATTGGAATGTGCATATATGTATTTACATCTTTATGGTCTTTGATGAACTCGTCTAAGTAATTGGTGAGGGCAATTTGCTCGGTATAACTGCAGACACGGAAGTATAATATATTTTCAAGAAAATCTTTGGGTTGCATCGTCTTGACTTCACAAGCTTGAGGCCCCTTGTGATACAATCGACTGTATTCCGCCATGTCATGACTACAAGCTTCTGCAATCTGCAAAGCTCGTTCAGCCATGAAGCTACCTTCTGTATCTGAGATAAAAAAAAAATTCATGACATGTTAAATATAACAAAATATTAGGTAATGCTAACAAAATGATAATAAGAATAGAGACTTACCAATATAGATTGCCTTGCCTCCAACTCCACCATAATCATATGGGATCTGCACATTAACTGCAAGTTGAATTCTGTATTTTGTGTTAGCAAAAAGTGCAAAAAAAAAAAATTAATACAAAGAATGTTAAAATTTATAGCATGTTAGCAACTTATACCCGAGTTGTGTTTTACCAATGCCTGGAACTCCACCTAATCAAGAAAAGAACAAAAAACTCTTTAAGCATTATAGGAACAAGAAATGGGTGTAAAATATAATAAAAGAACAAACCAATTTCCGTGACTTCTTTGCAACTTATTCCTCCACCCAAAATGCTATCCAAATCAGCACATGATGTGGTGATATGTACACGGGTGGTTTCCTCTTCCTGCAGCATATCCCAGGCACTCTGGGCACCTACAGCAAATAGTAACCACAATGATCATTCATACAGTTTTACCAGATTAATTGCATAAAATTACTGAATCTTTTAATATACTGCATAAGTTAATTCAAAAAAATATGTAGTTATATCCAAAATAAGCCAACAGTGTTAAAGGTAGAGGTAACATTAATGGCTTCTGCTATGTCTTTCTGAAGAGCAACTTTGTAGCTAGGAATAATTAAGAAACTGAAAATATAGTATCTGAAGAGTGAATAATACCATTGAGAACAGTAAGACTACTACTGGTTCTCTTCAACCTACTACCATCTGATACATTCTTTAGAATTTCAAGTGCCTCATCTTCTGAAACCTTCAGTTCTGTTGAAAACATATAACATAATTTTTTGATAAGAATGTTTGTGCTGAAATCAATGTACAAAAGGCAACAACCAGAGAACGTATTAATAACGGCCAAGGTTGTTTAGAAAACAGCACTTCAATAACTAAAAATGTTAAAATTATGAACGATCAAGAAGTTCACGACCTGCTTTCGTATGAAATAATCAAAGAATGGAACATCGAGAAGATAATGATATGCTTGCGCTTATAACATTTAGTTTTCTAAATTCACAATGATAGGAAAGGCTTCATGGTTAATCCAAATAGAGAGACCAAATAAGCACAAGACTTAAGGAGTCTTGTGCATTCACTCAAACAAAATATCAGTATACCCCCTTACAGCCATATGAAGTTAGCAAAGAAAAGAAAAGACACAAGATCTAGAACCATGTTAGACGTGTGGGCGGTCTTTGGCCAAAATGGAATACTTATCCCAACAAAATATAAGATTGAGTAAAGAAGAGGCTTGTTGCTTGATACAAAGACCTCCTTTATGTCATTATTTTTTCTCTATTTCAGAAACTTCAAGAAAAGAACATCAACCACAAGAGACTATAAACACTAAATAATCCGCAAAAGATATATCCTACGCCATATCATCACATAGGCCATTCTTTTGTGAGCTAATCCTAAACTTGAGGAGAAAGAAAAGATACAAACTCGAGGCTCACCATTGGTGTAATTCTATCTTACCAAAACACCATCCCTACAACAGAAGTTTTAATGTTCTTTACACTCCCTCTACCGAAAAATATAATATGAACAGCACTCTTGCAATTCAGAAACATCAGAAGTAGTATAATTTTTTTGGGAAAATCCATGGAGGCCTCAATACTTGCTACAATCAATTTGATGTAACTTGGAAGAGAAGCAATACACACTTTTGATTCACAATCATGATTATATGGCAGTAAATGGCATTCTCTACACTAACCTAACACAGGCCATAGAAATAGAAGGGAAAAAACGGTTTGATTCAAACAGATACTGAAAAGATTGAGGAGAAGTGTGTACGGTTAAAGATGAAATAATACCTAGAGCAAGATGGGAAGGGGATGTTGAGGAGATGGAAGCAATGGAAGTGTAGCCTGCAGAAATGAGTTTCCCTTTTTGCGAGGCGGACAATGGTAATCTCAGGACCTCCATTTCATCAGTGGAAACGACGATCTCTTTGTGATTTAATCTTCCCGCCGATTCTCCATCCGGAAATTTTGTAAGATCGTGTTTTAGTCCTTCCCTCTTTGAATCGCTGGGGTTTTGATCTAAGGGCTTGTTTGGGATTGCTTATTTAAGTTTATAAGTGCTTTTTGTTAAAAGTGCTTATTAGCTTATGACTTTTCAAAAAGGAGTTTTTAAAAAAGTGTTTGGATTAGCTTATGTGTGGGAAAAGTCAATAAGTTGTTTTTTAAAATCTGTTTGGCTTAGCTTATTGGTGTAAAATGACCAAAAAGGACATGTATATATTTTTAAAACCAGTTATCACTTTTACTTCTATTATTTTATACTTAACAAAAAATAAAATTCTAATATAATTTTTTGACAAAATTTATAATTTTAAAAAAATTTAAAAATTCATAATATAATTTCTTTAATATTATATATATATTTTTTAATTTATATAAAATCATAAAAAAGGTAAAAACAACGTTTTAAACAATTCAAGTGTTACGTTCATATTGATATTACGTTCATACAAGTTGTAAATAGCTACAAAATACCAAAACCATGTCATAATACATTTAGCTCCGCGTTTTCATTATATCATCCGCAATAATATCTCGAATCGCTGCCATATACATATCGTTATTATTCGTACGACGTGTACTTGGGCCTTCTTCATAAACTTCATTACTAGTATTGTCTTCCGTGGGATTGTATGATTCTTGTTGTGCTCTGTTAAATGCTTCATCGAACCTACCGGCCTTTCTAATGTAGTTATGGATAGCCATTGATGCTATCACAATCTCCACTTGATGCTTGTACGAAAAACTAGTATGCATATCTCTCAGTAACGCCCACCTAGCTTTCCACACTCCAAAAGTTCGTTCAATAATATTTCGCAATGATGAGTGGTAATAGTTAAATGTCTCTTGTGGTCCGCGAGGAGCACGCATAGCACTAGTCTGTCCACGTTGAAATTCCGGTAGATGGTAACGAATGTTCCCACCTTTGTATGGAGCAAGATACCCTTTAGTATTTGCGTATCCGGCATCAACAACGTAATATTTATCTACGAATAAAACAAACGAATTATTAATTTCAAACAAGTATTATAAAAAACAAGTATTAAAAAAATTATACTAACCACCCCTTGGATGTGGAAAATTAAGCTCCGGCGTCTGTAAGGCTTCATTGAAAACTCTTGTGTCATGTGCGGTCCCCTCCCATCCAGCCAATACAAATGTAAAACACATGTTAAAATCACAAGCAGCCATTATATTTTGTGTAGGAAATCCTTTTCGACCAATGTACTTCGGTTGCTCGCTCTTTGGAACTAATGCCTTCACGTGTGTCCCATCTATAGCGCCAATGCAATCCTACAAATTTAAGATTATATCATAAATTGTTTTAGTTTAACTACAATAAAAGTAACTGCAATCTTGGACGATACCTTGAAGTGTGGATAATATCGAGGATTATGTAATATATATGAGGGTACATCATCATTATAGTTTGCGGCTGGGCGGATGATGTCGGCACTCATACGAAGCACGGCTGCCATAACTTCATGGAAATGTCTATGAATGGTTTCACCGGAATGAAAATTGACTTATAAGAGCTTATAAGTGCTTTTGTAAAAGTCAATTTTATCACCCATCCAAACAACCAAAATAACTTATTAACTTTTTAAAAAGTTAATAAGCCAATAAGTCAAAAAAATAAGCAATCCCAAACAAGCACTAAGTCTCGATCAAAGGTTTAAAAATGTCGGTTCATTTTCTTAGGACTGTAGCCCTTACACCCTGTTTCCGAGTCCATTTAACAAAAGAAAAGAAAGGGGGAAAATGATAGAAAAGAAAAGCGGCTTAACTTCCATTCTTTTTCTTTTCTTTTCTCTTCTCAATTGAAACTTAATATGATATATTTTTGTATTTTTTTTTCTATAAGTGAAATTTAGGAACACATATGTGTTTTCCTTTCTTTTCAATTCTCTTTTTTTTTCTCTTTTAGTAAATTCGGGAACAGAGCGTTAGCGCTTACACGGCTGCCTACACATCGTTTCCCAAGGTATGACTGGGATAAAAATCGATAAGCGTGAAGTGGTTTCTTCTCTCGTTAAACTCGTGGGAGAGCATATATAACATATTTCAAATCCTCCATGGTTGATCTTTAAAAAACACAAATTAAACGTGATCATACAATTGCCAACGAGCGGTTAATGAAATTATTTTGTCAACAATCTAGTATAATAGGTAGGGGGGGGGGGGGGTACTTGTCATAACCCCTTTGCTTATATGGTTGTCACGTGAAAGATAATATTTTCAGAGAGGATTATGACTACACATGCCTTAATTAGTTTCATGTTTTATTTTAGTGCAACTCCAACTCACTAAATCTTAGTCAAACTTTTAAACATTGTCTTATGCACCTTCAATGAACAAAATAATCTTATGCTCAAATTTTGTTTGAAGAAAGCATCTTGAAAAGCAAAGAATTGGTTTTCTCCGATTCTTTCAGTTTAGACAAAATTGCAAGTCTCATCAGATTAGACTATGACCTTCCTACATTGAATCAATCTTTATAACGACTATCTGTCATCACCTTCTTCAATACCTCCTTATTGCCTTGAACTCGAATTGAAGCTTATATTCAAACATGACAAAGAAGGAAACTTAACAATCGGGGGGGGGGGGGGGGGGATGGCCCCTGTGGATTTTTCGTCCAGTTGTATATATTTTCGTAATTTTTTCTGAAAATTTTATAGCTATTTGATTTGGATTCTCCATTGTGTCTATATACATTTACAACACTCCCCATCATAACGTGCGGCTTATCACTTTCTCCTAGTTATATAAAAATGATGAAACCATATATAGCTTTATGTTTTTATCTATACATTTTCCTGTGGGTTTTTAAAAATACAATAACACCATATGTTAATATATGATAAAACCATAGCTTATTTGTGCATCCTATTTCTCTAATAAAATCAATATACATACCATTTTAAAAAGCACAAACAGTATTTATCAACAATCCAATACAAAATTAACAATATATTATAGCACAACTTGAGCCATGCATGCATGCATCAGGTTGATCGAACTAGTATTCCCAATGTTCAATATACTACAAATAAACCATAGTTTTAGCCATTATATATGTACGTATACTAGCTATATGGCCGGATATGGTTTTTGGATTTAATTACAAGATAAGCTAGACGTGTCGTAAACTTACATTTCGATCGAGACCAATTCCAAATACTTCTCTCGCAGGTACTTTATAGCATCGACACATTTTTCATAAGACCAAATGAGCTTCCTTTGTAGCTTTTCATGACACTCTACTATGAGAAGAATGGTGCATATAATAGCAAAACCACACCAAGTGAACCATTCTGCTGGTATAAGTATAGAGAATGCCAAATAGGGAGGTATGACACTCGTGAGATTGAAAATGAAAGTTTTCCATGTATTTTCTTGCAGTAAACCATCGGTTTGAGGAAACATCCACCGTGCTATGACAACATTCATGACCAAAGTTGCTAAAGAGGCTCCTACCCTTATCTTGTTTTCTCGTGTGGATTCAGCCATTTGAGCAATTGTCTGCTACTCTGCACAAATATTCCAGTCACCCCTACAAACAAACTATATAGCTGGAACCTAAAATGGCAGGCAGTAAATCATTCATCAACTAACTGTAACATCCTGAATTTTCATTTTTCAAAACCCTAAATAATATTACCTAACATATGAATTATATATTATAAATAAATGTAAGATTTGATGTCCTTCAAAACTGAAATGAAAATTATATTAATTGTGTTAAATTTGAAGTGAACAAGAATAGATTAGTTAATAAAAAACTATTGGCCGGATCAAATCTTAACTTATAATAATCAAAATAGCTTTAAATTAAAAGAAAAAGAACGTTCATATAAAATATTAAAAATAATTAATTAATAAAACTAATCTAGAATGAAGTTACAGACAATTGATTTTCTTTTAATTAAAAGTAAATAAATATATTTGAATCATAACCCACATGTTCATCCTTTTCATCTTCGGCTTTAACTAAATGGTTTTGGGTGATAGATGGAGGTAAATATGTTTAATCGTTTGCGAACTTATGTCTACAAAGTGAATTATCCATGTTTGAGATAAACACATCTTATTCTTTATAAAAATGGCATCGTGGAACGAAAGAATCATATACTGAAAGAAATGATGAAATTAAGGTGCAAAGGATACGCCCAAAACAATAATAGTACGTATTGGTTTCTTGTCTATGATTCAAAAAATCCCGATACACATGAAAACACTATCATGAGATCAAAGAATGTCTCATTCATTTAAAACGTGTTCCATTACTTGTTTCAGACAAGGACAAGCGAGCTGAGTTCATCAACGACAATTGATGATGTGTTTCATAAAAAGAGACATGAACATTCTGAGCCGGATGAGAGTGAGCCAAGAAGAAGTAAACGACAAAGGGGCAAAAAATCATTCGGTACAGACTTCATGACTTACATGGTTAAGAGAGAACCTAATACCTACCGTGAGGCGCTTATCTCTTTGGACAGAACCTCAATGTATATAACCCATCAAAATAGAAGTTACGACCCAACTTGTTACCCGTTTACCCGTCTACCCGTCACTTCATTATCATATATAGTTGTTTTTAAGGAAATATATACGTACACATCATCAAAATAGAGATTGATATGATTTTACAAAATCATACTTTGGAGACGATGATTAAAAAGGACTTGACTGACCTGAGATGGTGGGGATTAGCATCCATGAGTAGCTAACTAGATAGCATGCGGAGCTTTTTAATTTCTATCTGCGCCTTCACTCGTGCTATGATATGATGTGTTCATTTATAGAAGCGGAGGAGGATGAGGCTGCATTTGCATGCTAAGTTAAAATATGTAATTTATTAAAAAATAAATAAGCATTCTCGTTTTAGGATCTAGTCAAAGACATTCATCATAAGCGGTCATGCGCAAATTTTGCATTAGGTGGACTTTAATTAGCTTAGCAATATACAAACAAACGGTATGCAAAACGGGAATACGACAAATATTCACCAATAACAAAATTAAATATTTTAATTTCGTTTTTTGTTTTGAAGTTACAGTTTTTTGTTTCCTTGTTTTTTGACTTCTTCTACAGTTACAGACTAAACTCAATTTGAGTCATTTATGAGGGCATATATTAAACAAAAACTTAGAACCCTAAACCGTCATTTCTCTTATTTTTCATTATTTGTGTACTATAAAACTTCTAAAAAATACCTTGAACAAATAAACTTTCTTTTTACATAACATAATTAATGACTTGATTTTTAAATTTTCTTTTTTTAGAATGGTTAAATTTGGATCGAGATCTAATCTAAAACGGTCTCGTATCAGTGTATCTTGCAACTTACTAGGACTCGAACCCACATCAACACTAACACAATTAGAGAAAACCTCAAGCAATTAGGCAAAACCTCCTTTAACATGAACGCCGCGCCTCGAACCTATAAGTAGATCTTTAATTTAATTATATGATTTTATACTTCGACGCAAAGATTTCGTATAATACTTTGGTTTATTTAAAAAGCAACATGACTTCACAGTTCACACAATGGTTTTAAACTTTTAATTTTGAAAGATATTACATATTAGTTAAAGTTCACGTGACGTCATTGCGATTCTTGTTTTGTTTTTAGTGTATATATTTTATTTTTGAGTATGAAATTATAAAAAGACAAGACAAAGAAAATGGAGTGATGGGGGACTTTTGGGACTATCTTGCTGGTTAAGGTGAGACAGTGAGAGAAGATCATATTTGAATTGAGTTTTAGGTTCTGGAATTTAGTCATTAAAAAACAAGAAAACGATTAATTCAATTAAAAAGTTCATCAGTGAACCACCACCTAAACTTAGATTAAAGGGTTAGAAACCTGTCTTTACCTATCATGTTAAATTTTTGTATGATCAAATATTTTTTTATTATGGGGCCTTAAAATCATTTATCCAATTAATATAAATTATTGTTCTAAATACTTATGAGTGTTTAAAGAATTACTTGATGGATGTAATTGTCCTTACTTACTAAACCGGGAATCGCCTTGTGTGCGCTATAAATAGAGGACATTAAAGATCATAAACACCTCTTAGTCCTATTCACGATTATTCGCTCTCTATCATGGTTCTCACCCCTCTCACGGTGAACTAATCTTCTTCACATAATTGATCCTTAGAGCACACCCTAAACGGGGAACCGATCCTTCATGGCTTATCTCTTAGGATCATAAAGTCTTTCAGGCCTAGTATGTAATTCTAGCACGGTTTTCCTCATCTTTATCAAGAATTGATCAATATGTGGCATCAGAGCGAATGTTGCTTAATAGATTCTTTTCCCTGTATACTGGAATTAAATCGAAAATTATGTTTGTTTTACCTAAAAGAAAATCGTTTTGTATTTATAAATAACGACTCCCGTTGTCACGATTTTCATAGACCCTAAATTTTTGATATCATGATTTTGAGATCATCATATTAGTTTTCGCTAAATCTAATGAATTTTTCGAAACACTAAAGTAAAAGTCGAGTTTAGGTTCCTATTCCAGTTTTAAATTAGTAAAGAATCACCCTGATGTTTTTGGTGATCTTCTAATTATTCGAAGATGATAATCATGATCATCGTAATTTTTGAAAACCATAAGAAACATTACAAGAAAACAATCTTTACGGGATATTTCTAAGTGTGTTCTCTCTTAGCTTTTCTCTAGATGTTTTCTCTACCAGGATTTCTCTAAATGTTTTCTCTACAGAGATTTCTCTAAGTGTTTTCTCCCTCAGGAGAAACCCCCTCAAGAGAAAACCCTATTTTTTTTGGCGAAATCTCTTAGGTTTTCACCTCGAAGAGAAAACCCCTGAGCAAAAAAACCTTCATTTTCGGCGAAATCACTTACGTTTTCACCTCGAAGAGAAAACCCCTTAGGAGAAAATCTTATTTTCGGCGAAATCTCTTGGGTTTTCACCTCGAAGAGAAAACCCCTCAGGAGAAAACCCTTACTTCAAAAAATCACCTAGGTTTTCACCTTTAGGAGAAAATCCTACCTTTGGTGAAATCACATATGTTTTCACGTTCAGGAGAAAACCCTAACCTTGATGAAATTGCATAGGTTTTCACCTTCAAGAGAAGACCCTAAAAATCACACAGGTTTTCATCCTGAGGAGAAAACGCTTTTAAAATTAGAGAAATCATTTGGTTTTCACAAGAACACCTTAACTTACCAAAAACGTACTCTAAATTTACGAAAACCCGAACTTTTCCCGTAAACTAAACGTTTTCTCGTAAACGTAGTACTATAGCAAATAACCTTCAAATGTCACACTTCTGCCCAAAAGGTGATGTGTTACCCTTACACTGTTATTTGGTGTACAACAGTCACTTAGGAAATGTATATCTCCAAACAATGAGAAAGTCAAGCGTATCCTTAAATACAATCACTTGCACGGTAATCGTGATACACACATGACATTATCCTAATTACATTTGTTCATAGATTTACATGTGACAACTGCCTTGGAAGCACAAGTGTTTCACTTCTGTCCAAAGTTGATTTGCTACACTTGTGTCATGCAAACCTAACTTGTGCCTAAAACCTAAACTTTCACTTCTGCCCAAAGGTGATGTGCTACGTTTACCACTACACAAGTTTAAGTTGTTCATAACGCTTGGGTGATTGCCCATAGCCAAAGCCAAAACCAATTATTCAAGTAGAACCTTGGTGTTTAAAGTTATCACATCTTCATTTTAGTTGTTGTCAGCCTTAATTTTAGTTACCCCTAAATCACTCTAAGATCTTCTTTTGAATTAATATCTCATTAAATCTCCATAAATAATTCACGCAAAACTTAAAATCACTAATTATTGCTTCAATAAATATTTTTATAAAATTTTCATATTTTTAAAATGATCTTGATTATCTTCTAAGACGAAAATACTCCCATTGTTAATCCTGATAAAGGTATTACAGCTGGAGCATTAGAAGTGGATGAAGTCTATTAAAATTTTCTATCACGATGATCACGATCCAGTAAATGATGCAATGAGGGGAGTTATTCCAGATTTCCTAATTTGGACATTATATGAGGAATAAAATTCAAATGAACTTCTTAGATGCCTGCAAACACTTTACATCTAACGATGCTTAATACAAAGTAGAAATTAGGTTAGTGTGAACACATCATAATAATGAAATACATGACCCTTATCTTAAGAGCTTGGACATGTTTTTGTAGTGCTTTTAGAAATCTGTCATCACACTCACAAGTACCATAGGAAAGTGAGTGTTTGATAGCATTGTGCATTTAACAATGCCTAAAACTAGAAAAGTAGATTTTATTTACCTTAGTATCATTAAACCTTGATAAAATAAAGAGAAACTACACCAGAGAGGATAGTCCTAAGGTTCAAAATAAAATATAAGAAAAGCTTCCAGTTCTAAGTCCTTAATGGAACAACCGGCTAAGGAAAAATAATCAATAATGATACTTAAGCCCATTATTTTTCCAAATTTAACACACGATATTGCAAGATAATTCTTGTGTCCTTCTCATTAAACCACAATGGTATTTAAAATTATAGATACGATACTATTTATAATGAACCGTGAGACATGATATCTTTTCAAAGATGTATTTTTGTATGTTTATTTTAATGTGATTTTATTATAAATATTAATTTTAGTACTTCTTTCTTAAAAAAACTGGCATTTCTTTAGTTTAATGTTTTTAGTAATTATATTTACTTTTTTAAATCTAATTAATTAGATTCTTAATTAAATAAATTTCATACTTACTTATATAATTATTATAGGTGAATAGTTCATATACAAAGGAGTATTTGCGTAGGAAGTGTATGAAGTAATATTGACCATTAATATGACAAATCAATGATTCAGATCTTATTAGATCTAATTCGATCTTATTAGATCTAATTCAAATGTGAACAAAAAAAGTAAGTCTGAAGGGATAAAATGGGTATAGCCTAGCATTGTTGATTTTTTTTTTAAGTTTCCCCTAACATTTTTAAACGGTTATAACTTTTTTATGTGACATCTATTTTTAAACAAAATACACCATAAAATCGAGCATTTAATTCTCTTTAATTCGAGTATAGTATTGCTATACTTTAAAAAAAAACCTTTAGAACTCATCTATGTGTCCTCGTAACCTTGCGTGATTTATAAAAGAAACTTGCGTGATTATTGACTACAAAAGAGGTTTTTTTGTCACAACATGTTTGGTGGCAAAATGGTGACATTTGCCTTTCAACACCATTTTGCTACAAAAAACACACTGGCAAAAACGTGTGGCGCCCTATTGACACCTATTTGCTACCACGAAAATCGTGATAAATATTGCGTGATTATTAAATATATATTGCGTGATTATCAATATAGCTTGCGTGATTATGAAATATCATTAGTTTTTTGTCATAATATATTTGGTGGCAAAACTATGACAATTGCCCTTTTGACACAATTTTGCTACAAAAAACACGGTGAAAAAAACGTTGGTGACACCTATTGCCACAACAAATAACTTTTGCTATCAATGGTTATGACCACAAAAATTGAGAGGTTTTTGTCATAACATGTTTGGTGGCAAAATAGTGACAATTGTCTTTTGACGTCATTGTGATACAAAAAACACGATGGCAAAAACGTGTGGTGCCCTATTGAGACCTATTTGTCACCATAAAAATCGTGGCAAATATTGCATAATTATTTAAATTTACATCACTACTATTTTGTCACAACATATTTTGATGGCAAAATTATGACAATTGTCTCTTTACCACCATTTTGCTACAAAAAATATAGTGGCATAAACGTTGGTGACACATATTTGCCACCATAAATAACGTGGTCACCAATGGTTGTGTTTTGTCACAACATATTTGGTGGAAAATGGTGAAAATTGTCTTTTTGACAGTATTTTGCTATAAAAAACACAATGACAAATATTACGTGATTATGAAACGTATGCCGGATAATTTTACATTTACTTCACACCTTCACACTAAAAAAACCATTTGTACAATAACTTTCCCCTAATTATTATATAAACTATGAGCCATATACGATTGTCCCTCACCCTTCTTAAAAGTGAGTCATACATTTAGCAATAGCATAACTAATACAGATCTGAGTGACCCGAGGCCTGATCCGTCAACCCGATCCACGAACGAGGAATTTGAACCCCATTGGGTTTCTTGTTCCCTACTCTATCTTTTATCATATTTTAGTAGTTTATTATTATTTTAGAGTTTTCTAGTTTAAGCGTGATTCTTTATCTATTTAAACACTTTTGTATCTCATAATTTAGGGAGTTGATTATTGATTGAATAAAGAATTTTCGTTTGGAGGTATTTTCCAAGCCTTCTAATGCTTGTATTTGACCTAGGTTTACTAACGTTGGTATTTAACGTTAGGGTTCATTGTTCTTGACATAGATCAAGTTCGATTATCTATCGATGACGCTATCAATAACACTAACCGGTTTTGGTAGGAGTGAATATTCTTAATTGGTCTCTTTCTATATATGTATTAAGTGGGGCCCGGGAAATCTTGAACCTTTGGGAATCTTGAATCTTTGCCCTTTGGTATAGTCAAACAGCCAAGATAAAAGTAATCGATATTTATGGAAGAAATTAAAAAGTTGTTTTAATTCGATTTTTAATGAAAAATTAAGCACTCGACAGACAACCATGAATCCATGATCCATGATGATATCATGGTTTATTCAACAACCACAAGTATAATAAAACTAATATGATATCGTTCTTTCATTCATCCTCTACATAATATTTTTATTGCAAGTGGAATGCTTACAAGTTACAACTAAGAAAGAAGTTGTAAATTAAAATCCTAGCTATGATAAATTTATCATAGAAAATATAGAATTGAAGGTGCTGTTAAAAGATATAACTCGTCCATTCAATAGACCCTTTTAAAATTTTATTTTTATAATTTATGTAAATGTTTATACACCTTTTTTATACATGTATTAGCTTGTAAAACACTTGGGTGTAGAATTTTACATTTACCCACGATGAATACCAATATGCCCAAAACGTTTTATTGGTATTGAACTATTGATATTAGACATATATTGTTTCTAAGATTTAACGAGCGTGTTACACTTAAAACATAAGGGGAAATTGGATTTTAATAATTTCAACTTTTGATTGTTGGTCAGTAATAATCCTACATTTAAATATTCTTGTCACCAGTCCCAACTTTCAACCTTATTTTTTTGTTGGACCCACCGTTATTATTTTTAACTCTTTTAAACATCTAATGAGGGATATCAATTTTCACAGGGGATGAGGGTGTTAAAAAAGTATTACGTGTCATTTGCCACGTCATAGGATGTTTAACCGAGTTAAAATTTTAACGGAGGTCCAACAAAAAAAACAAAGTTGAAAGTTGAGATTGGTGATAAGGATATTTAAAGGTGAGATTATTGTTGGCTACTAGTTAAAAGTTGAGATTATTAAAATGTAACTTTCCAAATATAAATGATATACAGTAAGTTCCTCGTAGTGTAAATTTCCTTATATAATTTAAAACATTGACTTTTTGATAGTCTACATATTTAAATTTAAATATGTAAATATACATCAAACCATGTCTTGAAGTTAACATAATGACTGGTGAATTCTTCATGCTGACGCTTTTAATAACCTAAAGTTTGTTTGGTTGAAGCTTCAGAATCAAGCATGTTGATCAGTAGAGATTGAAGCTTTAGAAGAGCCCTAAGATAAAAATATTGATTCTTTGATGTTTTCTATCAAGAAATCCTTGCACAAAATCAACTTTGGGTTTATTTATTGTGATTTGCTTTTTTTTAGATGTAGGCTATAGATTAGGTTTTTGATTTTAGTTCATACCAAAAATTGCTAACGAATTTTGTTCACACTTTGGATTTCAAGGGTAAAAGGCGTTGATTTATGATTTCATTGTGCTCAATCCATTGTGTATGTGAACATGTTCAAAGGCTTGAGTTGTTTATATTAATTCATTTTTCCTTCAATAGCATTAAACCCTATTAAACCCTCTGATTGAATCTTGATGTTGTAATTTACTATGAAATTAGTCCATTCTTTAAAGGCCTATTTAACTGTCTTTTCTTACCATATCTGTAATGTATTTTTTTGAGTGAAAAAATGATTCTTTAAATACTAATTTTAGGTGGACATGCTGCAATTAAATCCTTTTAGTTTTGAAATACCATTTTCAATAATTTTTTGTAATCATACAGTTAGGCAACATTAACTTTCAAGCAGCTTGATAAAGTTGTAATGCGTTGCAATTTATGTGAAATAATCTTTTGCAGCTTTCATATTCTCTGTGTGTTTTTTCTGTACTTTGGTTGTGCTATATGTTTTTTGTAAGGTTGGTTTGAGATAATATTTTGTAAACCATAGAGGAAAACATGCCAAGGGAGTTCGTCCACTAATAACGTGTATCATTAGTATCGATTTGATAACGGAGAAATATGAAACACATCTGTTGGGCTTGACAAACCCTGCCATGGCTGGTCACGCTAGCCTAACTGGCATTCGGGAGTGGAGAAGGGGTATTATGTTATCCTAATTATTGGTCTTGCTCGGCATTATAGTATAGCTGGAAGTCAAAGTCATAAACTGTCAAGAAAGAGGACATGAGTCCTATGATGTTACAAATAACGTGGACTAGCTATACTAAGTATATAAAATGCTATTAAACTCTTTACTTTTCAGGATATGTGATTCCTGCGTTGGTTATGCCTTGTTGATGATAACCGGTTGACTTACTGTTTTAGATAAATGTTGTTTATCTGCTTACTTAAATTTTGTGGACTCACCGACCCTGCATTGGCACTTTTACATGTTTCTTCTCAAGTCCTTAGGAGAGCTAAGAAAAAAGTTAGGATCATGACTTGATTCTTGTTTGCATGGTTTGTACAAACTATTTTACCATTTTAACGTCTTGGGCGCTAAACATTTAAACTTTGGTTTGTTTTATTCGCTTCCGCAAGAACTTTGAAAACTTTGTTAAAACTTTTGGACTGTTAGACTTAGGTTTTAAATGATTTAAAACTGCATAGACTGTTATGTGTGTCTGATGACTAAGATCCTGGTTGGTCATGCCTCCAATGCGGTGATACCCTGCAGGTGGATTTTAAGGGTATGATAGCTTGTCATTAAAAAAGCAATTGTGAGAGAATATGCATGAGAGAAATGAA
>JBCNJP010000007.1:108409248-108489962 GCA_039602395.1 Deinandra increscens subsp. villosa | reverse complement strand
AGTCTTCTACATTCTTCTCTTACTCACACCGGAACCCATACTGATTCTCACGCCGGAGCTTGGTCGCAGGACACCCTGTCCTGCGCTCCAAGAACAACGGTTTGTTGTTTGTGCAGGTTCCAGTAAAGAAGACAATTTCCACCCTCATTCATTCATCCTTGTAGTCTGTTATCCTCTTCAATCCGTCCTAGAGCTCCTATCCGATCGTTGAAGATACCCAAATTCTACATAAAAATATATTTTCAACTTTACCGACATTCCGCTATAGATGATATAAAAAAACGGTCATTTACAAAATAAACTTTTATTTTTCTTCAATAACTAAGTAATATTAATTAACTTCATTCATTCCGATAAAAACTCATCGTTTCGTTTAGCTTTTCTTTAAGGACGACCCAATGTTTAGAAGTATCTTTTTTATTATTATTATTAATTATATATTTATATTAGCTAAAATACTGGCTCGAAGTAACGAGAGGCCGCTTGATTATCAAGTTCCGATGGGGGACTAGAAGAAAATAATTAAGAACGGAAACGGGGCAATTAGTAAAACTGTATTATTTTGCAATTTTAAACAACACTTTCGATCAAGGAGCATAACTACCTAATAAAATAAAAAGCACAGAAAAAATAAAAGGTTACCACTTTTGCAGGCTTCAAGAGGTTAAGATCCAACAAATGGAGCAGCCTAATATCCTCGATCTTCAAGCATTGTGCCATTAGAAACATGTTTCTGAAATAAAAAGTTACCACTTTGCTTTTGACTTTTGGTGTTTTTGAGCATATAGATATATACTTGGTTCCTGATCAAACTTTTTTATATGTTCATAACTTGCCCCGAAACTGCAACATGGTCACCTTCATCTTCATTCATCTTAGCTTTCGAATTCTTCTATCATAGTTAATACCCGCTTGACTAAAAGAATTTGACAAAGAGCAGTTGACATTGCATTGAATAAAATATTTGGCGAATGGGTGAGAGACAGGTGTACAATTGCATCATACATCATTATAAAATTTTAATTACATGTTAGTAAAATATTAATAGAATGATTCTTGTCACATTAAAAAACGCCGGCGACAGAATTTCCCATTGTCAACTCTCTATTCGAAATGAAAAAAAAAAACGCAAAATATTTATGTCTAGAAAGTAACTACATTGTTAACTTCTGCGCGCAGCAGCGAAGACTAAGAAAGAAAAGAGAGTTAGATTTCTAAAAAAAAAATATGCATACATACGTATAAGTTTAAAAGAAATTAAAATTTTAGATTTATAACGATACTACAGTAAAATTAAGCTAACGCAACATCAGTAAAATGTTGTATTACGACTAATGTAACATTTTATCAAGGGTTAAACAAAATGTTATAAGTTATCACAAACTTTTTTAAACATATAAAACCTTCCTATACAACATCATTGTTTTTTTAATTATGCCATACAATTGAGCATTTTATATTTTATTCTCTTTCAGATTTTTAAAAAAAAAAAACTCATCAATGTGCTATCATATAAATTGCGGGATTAATATTATCGCTGTGTAATTATTATATAACTTCCGTGATTATTATTATAACTTGCGTAATTTTTGTATTAATATCTGAGTGTAATAATAAAATATTGGTTACGTAACAATAAATCTATAGTTTGTGTGATTATCATCTAACTTGAAATCTTCCACATCTCATTCTATTCAAATAGATAATACTTCTTTATATTATTATACATTGTATTTTCTCTCTATAGCATTCATATCCAATTACAAATAATATAAACTAATAGATATATGGGATGGATAGTGCACATCAGATAGGGGTGTTCACGGTTTGGTTTTAAACCGTGAAACCGTCCAAACCGGTCATCAGTTTGGTTCCGCGGTTGGTTTTATATTGATACTTACGGTCGGTCGGTTTGAAAGTTTTCAAACCGTAATGAACGGTTTGGTTTACGGTTTATATAAAAAACCGGCTGTATAAAACCGGACCGAACCATTAACTATATTTAAAAATTATAATATGTAATATTAAATGTTTTTAATTAGTTATATTAACTTAATTAATATTTCTACTCAACTAATTTTTTATGAATGAACTGAGCCTAAATTAACCCCCGACTTTCTAGTGGCCAGCTCCTACTGGCCAATCCTCAAGCCTCAAAGGAGTTGAGAAATCTCAATTGTAATTAAACCGTGCCTAAAAAAAATTAATTCAGATTTGGTGCCATGATTATTTTACTCAGGGATGATTCACTCCGTACTCGATTCCTCCTGGTGATGCATCCTATAATTTTCTTAAGTCTCTTTTTTCTGTTTTTCATACACGAATCTTTGTTTTGTGTTCATGTTTTGTCCCATCAGTACTCTACTAGTCTTCATGTTTTTCTATCTAATTTATGACCTATCATGTAATTTTCAAAGCATGAATATATGATTAGTAAAATAATTTTACATTCAAACCAATTTGAGATACTAACTTTGGAAATATTAAGTTGTGATTAGATAATGTATTCTCCAAACCATGAAACCAAATCGGGACCAAACCGCTTGTAACGGTTCGGTTTGGTTTAGTTTCAAATCCCAATGGTTCGGTTTTGGTTTTCAATTATCAAAAACCGTTGCTACGGTTTGGCTCACGGTTTGACCTAAAAACCGTCAAAACCGGACCGTGAACACCCCTAACATCAAATATGATATATGAGTATGGTTTTCCCGTATATATGAGGATGAGGAATAGGTGAAACTCACTTTTAAATGTTTTTTTACAAGTTGCAAATTGGTGCGCGTTGTGCGCGGCTTCTCATGTGTGTCTGTTGTTGGGTCGTTTGTTTTGTGTCACACGTTGCGCGCGATACATCGTTTGTGTGCGTTGTGGGGTCGTTTCTTTTGTTTGTTTTTTGCCTGCGGATTATATCCTAATGCATTTTAAGTCTGGATTATATACTAATCAATAGGATATTGCCCCTCGATATTCTGTGGGCATCACTTTACTTGAACCCTTTATAGATTAGAAACATTCATATCACACACAAGAATTAATTGCACCGGAGGTCCCTGAACTTTGCCAAAATCTCATCTGGAGTCCTTGTACTATCGAAAGTGCACGGGAAGTCCCTAAGTTTGGGTTTTTGTCTCACCGGAAGTCCTTGAGGTGGATGGTTGTTAAAAAAATCAGTTAAGTAGATGTGAAATTACCACTATACCCCTGCCTTTAAAAAAACAAAATTAATTCTTAAAAAGGGGAAAATCAGTAACCCACCACCAAACACCCCCTAAAGTCTAAAACACCCGCTTCTTTCTTCTGTCCTCCAAAAACCCTCGTTCATCGGAACTTCTAAAACTCTAAAACGATTCAACCACCGTCGCTCTTCGCCGGCGTAATCGAACTCACTCGTCGGACTTACGCAAGCATCATCGTCCACTCCCGCACAGTACTCTGTATCACATGCCGATTTCAATGCCGTCATATTTTCCGGCGATTTTTCGGCCGATCTGCTTTCGTTTTGGTGCGCGCACACTGTAGCAACGAGAGTCTGGTAGCCAGCGACAGCGAGGAAGAGGGGAAGAGAGCCGACAGGCTGTTGCGGCGTAACCCTAGCAGCGCCGCCGCTGGGTGCGTTGTTGTTGTCGCAAATATTAATGTTAAGATATAAGAGAGACACGAGGATCATCGGGAAGAGGAGGCGACGGAAAAAAAAGGGCCGAAAACCCTAGACGCCGTCGTGGGACCCCCGTGCCTCCGCCCTGAGCCGTCGTGCGCCGGCTGCCGGAAAAACGGGCTCTCAGCCTCTCTCTTTCTGGTTCTTTTGAAACACACACAAGTGAAGGTGTGTTTGTGTGGGGAAGAAGATAGTGAGTGGGGCCCACAATTTAATAACTTTTTTTTAAAAGAGGGGTATATTTGTCATTTCACACTCCACTTAACTGATTTCTTTAACAACCATCCACCTCAAGGACTTCCGGTGAGACAAAAACCCAAACTTAGGGACTTCCCGTGCACTTTCGATAGTACAAGGACTCTAGATGAGATTTTGGCAAAGTTCAGGGACCTCCAGTGCAATTAATTCCACACACAAAAAATGGTTGAAATTTATGAATCTATATGGTATTATGCTCATTAATAGAGGGTGTTGCTTGGTTTGTCCAATCAAAGCTTTGCCAATCTTCACTAAAATTGTTAGAAGATGGTTCAACCACACCCTCAGGTCACCCTCACCTCATTCCGTTGAAGTATCCTGATATTCATCGTATTCAAAAAGAACAAAACATGTTTTGACTTCTAAGTCAAACATAGTACAAACTACATGAAAACATGAAATATGAAAGTATTAATAGTTTCAAAAGAAGGTAGGCTCATATTAGGGTTTTGTGTAAACACTAATGTAAATCGTCATCGCCATTGTCTTGAACATTAAGCCGGGGGGCTCAGACCAACGTCATCATCGCCGAGCATGTAGTAAGCGTAGCCACAGTAGCTCAGCTCAATAGGCTCAATAGAGGCCTAACAGAGATAAGCCATCCATCCAAATGCATAAAAATCAAGTGAGGCTGAGAAAATTATCGAATCGGCCATTTTGTAAGCTCAACCGTTCCAAACCCATTTCATAAATTTTATTAGAAAACTGATCCAACAGAACCCAAAAAGAAACAAAAAATCGCTCCAACAACAATATCAAAAAACCAAAATTGATGTGAGAAATCTGATCGAAACCCAAAAAAAATTCAGATCTGATAGATCATAAAAGCAAGAAATCATCCATTAGAGGCACAACAATAAAGTCGTACCTTGAAACAGGCCACCAACACATCGTAAAACGACAACAAACTACGATAACGGATTTACGACATCGTCGCTCCACGTTACCGGAGCATCTACGAGACCGCCAACAAACTAAGAAACATGCCACCAACACAACGTAAAATGGCTGTACCGCAGCGTCATCAACCGTTAGAAGCGGCGGGATCACCAACCGTCATAATCGGCGGCGTCACCAGCCGGTGTAACGGCGGTGTCACCATACGCATGAGATCAACGATCGCCATGGATACAGCGGTTCACGGCGCAAACGAAGCAGTGGTATCGGAGTTCATGAACTGCAATCTTTGTATAGAGAGAAAACTGATCGGTTCTTGTATATATAGAGAGAAGAACAAAAGTAAATGGAGAGACAGGTAGAGAGAGAAGAGATATATGACTTTATGGCCTTCACTTTTCCTATTTGATGTACTGCACAGTTATCTTCTTTGTTTAATAGCAAGAAGAAAAAGTTGTGAGGTTATACCATAAGCCTCAAGATAGGTAACCAAATAAAAAACCATGCTTTAAAAGGTTGTCCAATAGGCTATTTGGGTTGCAACTTCAACTTCTAGATGTTTGTATTTAAAATTGTTGTCTTTAAAATTTAGAGATGAGAAATAAGATGTGAATGCTTTAAATGAGCTAGAGCCTGAAATACGTCTTGTTTAATAAACGAGCTCGAGCTTTTATGTTTATATACCTTTTGCTTATACAGTATACCTTTTGCTTATACAGTAGAAACTCTATAAAATAATACACTTGCGACCACCAAAATTTATTAATTAAAAGAGTTATTAATTAATCGATAAATTAATAATTTTTAATTTATATATTGATTAATATTTTATTAATTTATAGTAAAATACTTAGTTTACAAACACCATTTAAGCTTCCACTTAATTATTATATACAATGCATGTATATCAAATGAACGGCCCAATTTGAAAGAAACCTTCAATCTCCCACCTTCAAACCCCCTTCGCGAAACGAAGCTATTAAAGCGTCAATCACATTGAATAATTTCTTGTTGAGCTATGAGAAAACAACACCAGAAGTTCTTACCATGCTAAGAACAATTAGAGACGAGATTCAAAAGGAAATTGATTTCAACAAAAAACAAAAGACAATTGAGTCATTTTTCAAGAAACCTTCATAAATCATTCATGTAATATGCTATATATAAGGAATTATTAATTTATATTTTATATGCGGTCTAAAGAAATTATAAAAAATGTATTATCTTATAATTTTAGCAGATTATTAATTTAGCACCATATCCCCGGGTCGGGGCCGGCCAAAAATATTATCTTAGAGAGTTTATTAAATAATCGAGTATTAATTTATCAAGTTTTCACTGTATTTATATAATTTTAATTAATACATTATATATATTTAGATAAATAACAATTATAATATATATATATATATATATATAATAGTATGTATTTTAATGTATATTAAAAAATAAATTCTTATATGCAAATTTAAATATAAAATAATATAAAAATAATAAATAAATATTAAATGAGTCGAGCTGAGCCGAGCTCGATTTTACAAATAGAACTCTAAATGAGCCGAGCTCATGCCTAGACGAGCTCAGGCTCGACTCGGCTCATTTACATCCCTAGCGAAATGATACATTTAGGTCTTGTCTTATTGGAGTTGGTGTTGCTATTTTAGTGTAGTTGGATTGACTACTGACCAATGTGACTTGTAACTTATATCGGTCGGGTTCAGATGTGCGGGGTAGTGCATGCTCGTATTGATAAGGTTGTAAGTCGGGCACCTCAAAAGGGGTTCCAGAGGGGAAACGCCCCTTTGGTGGGGTTTCAGGGGCAACGCTGCCCCGAGAGAGCGGGGTACAAGAGGCAAAGCCCTGGCTAGGGTCGAGCTATTAGTGTAAATATCGCAGTTTTATTGGAATTTTAAATTCAGATAATTGCAAAGCAGTTATTTGAATATACGCTCCTCCAATATATCAATGGTTTTTGGTCATTTATGAATTCGGGTTCATCTTGATCATGACAAATTTTCTCTAGTTTCATATGATTTAAATATGTCGTATCCGATTGATTTTCAAGTGAACCAATCGAATATTCAATCTAAAATGTTTACACGCTTATCAGATAATCCAAGTTGCAATTTCTAACGACACTTGGATGATCCACAAGTTTTTAACTCAAATTGGTTTTCGATCCGGTCCCCCGGTTTAGATCTGGGAATATTTTCACGATGACTTATGGGTCACACTCACACCGTTAGGCTTATGTGGATACTATTCAATGACATCTTTATTAAGATAAGCAAATCAGTTGGGCCTAATAAACCGCTTAAGGCTTCCTTATTGGGCCTATTTTCTTCTTCTGAACATGGGCTTGATTTATATAGGTAGGTTTTTTTTTTCTTTTTTCGAAACGGATTTATATAGGTAGTTGTCACTAAACATTTATCATTCTTCTACTTTTCCATTTCTACTGTAGGGCGAAACCCAAGTGGTATGTGATTGTCAGTCAACAAAAGTGATGAGCTTAGGGGGGGGGGGGGGCGGTATGAGCCCGGTTACCGCTACGCGGTTCCGAGGGTGTCGCGCGGTTCCGACTGGCAACCATACCGGGTCACCCGGTTCCTCTCCACGGCTCCGCATATTTGGTGCTGGGCGGTTCCTCCGAGCATGGTTGAGCCGGGCAAAAAAAGAGACGTTTTTTGACCGTTGAGAGCCAACGGCTCTTTGCTTTTTTTTTTTTTTTTTTTCTAATTTCACTATATATACACAACCAAACATTTTATAAAACACACATCATACTCCCATTTCATCTCCAAAACTCTTTACCAAAAAATTTATAAAATGAGTCTTAACGATGAGGGAATTTTACCACCACCCGAAATTCCGACTTCGTCGTCAAGCGGTTCTGAAGGTTCGTACGAGGACGCGATGCAGTATTTTAACTTATGTCTTAACGTCATCGAACAAGACGAACAAGAAGAAGAAGAGGTTTCCGCTCCTAAACGGAGGAGACGTATATACCGTGACCGTAAAAACGGTCACCAACGATTGGTGGAGCTTTATTTCGCCGAAAATCCCCGTTACCACGAGGGGATTTTTAAAGACCGATTTCGTATGTCTAAACGGCTATTTTTGAAGATTGTTGACGACATCACAAACAACTTGATACGTACCTAATAATAAGGTTAGTTAAGAAATGGAAAGTTAGTTTAAAGGAATAGTTAGTTGTTAGTCTTTAGTTGTAAATGGTGTATAAATAGGAGGATCATGATTGTAAATGGGTTACGAATGAAATGAATATATTTTTCTTCCTATTCTCTCTGACTGTGTTCAACACAAACACCCATCTTCAACATAATCACCAGATTCAATTCTTACTTTCTTGAATCTCTGAGTGTTGATTTAGCTTGACCATTGAGTAATTCGATCTCGAGCTAACTATCCCAATCCATTGAATCAATTTCGTATCACAACTTTCCGTGGTTCACAACCCGTTTGGACGCGGCGAAGAGAGAAAGTTTCACGCCTTTACAAAAGTGCACGGTGGCTATTCGTCAACTCGCATACGGTAACGTTCCTGACGAATATGATGAATCTTTAGATTTTTCTGAAAGAACTGCACGTGAATGCCTACACTATTTTTGTGATGCCTTAATTAAGCTTTACAAAGATGAATTTTTGCGTGCACCTACTAGCCACGATATCACTCTTTTATATAATGCCCATTTAGAAAAGCATGGTCTTCCGGGTATGATAGGTAGTATCGATTGTACTCACTGGGAGTGGAGAAATTGCCCTACAAAGTATAGGGCACAATATCATCGTGGTGATCATAAAAAACCGACAATTTCACTCGAGGCGGTTGCGTCCCAAGATATGTGGTTTTGGCATGCGTTCTTTGGTGTTGCAGGTTCAAACAACGACATCAACGTGCTTAATCAGTTGCCTTTGTTCAACAATGAGATGCATGGAGTTGCACCCAGAATGCCATTTGTTTGCAACGGTCGAGAGTACAAACGTGGGTATTACCTTGCGGATGGCATATATCCCCCATGGTCGGTCTTTGTGAAGGCATTTCCAATTTTCCACGTGCTTAATCAGTCGCCTTTGTATTTTTTTTTAATAAAAGTTGTATTTTTTTTAATGAATGTTGTTTGTTGTAATTTTATTTTTATTTTAATGAATATTGTTTACTTTTATTATTATTGTTTATTTATTAAAAGTATTTTATTTAAAAAAAAATAGCATGGCTTCAAGAAGCCACACCACAACCATACCATGTGGTGTGGCTTCAAATGGCTCCAAATTCTTGCATTTTGAGTTGGCATGCTCCTATTGGTTGGTGGGCATGGCTTCTTGAAGCCTTGTGGCAACCATACCCACTCCCCTTAAAATCCTTACATGAAGCACAAGGTTAATGATATTTGTTGAAAAAAATTACTGTTAAAAAAAGTGGCAAAAATCCGTATATAAAAAACAAATGCACCAGTTGATAAAATGAAGTTTATATTTATATAAAGTAACATGTCTTGCATCACTAGGCATATTCAAAACACAAATCTTGACGATGACTCCAAAGACCAATCAAAGTGTCAAATGCTTATATACTAATTACAAATCATATATATATTATATATATAGTCTCCCTTCTTCTTTGTAACAAACTAGTGATACATATCATATTAATTTTCTAATTTAGACATGATCTGGGTCTCCCGTAGACGACTCCCTTCTCAAGATCAAATCCAAGAACTTATTACCAATATTGAACTTCACAGCGATAGTGACTTTCTGATAAAACCAAGTGAACATGAATCCTAGCATGTTACAACATTTCACAAAGATCAAAACCATGCACAAGATAACAAAACCATGCCAAGTGATCCATTGGGGCAGGAGCACATAAAAAGCTAAATAAGGAGACAAGATCCCTGTAAATTCAAAAATGATTTTGAAAATAATAGTTTTCCAGGGCACACCATGGGTGGTGGAGAACACCCATAGTGATGCAAGAAAATTCATAAGTAAAGTGGATAAGGAAATGCCAATAAGCATCTTGTTTTTGGTGTTGGGTTCACTCAGCTGAACAACTGACTGCATCAGTATTCCTACAATCCCTACAAAGATAGCGTACAAGGCCACTTGGTGCAACCTAAGATTAAGGATATATAATCGATTATTAGTTCATTCATTGTTATAATTAAAGGAAATAAATGCATGTAAATAATTATATTGTGAGAAACAAGGCCGGAGCTGAGGATTTAAGGCCATGTTCGAGCTAAAAAATAGGTCCCATTTAAAATAAATTGCAAATAAAAAAGTTATTAAACAAGACAAGTAATAAGTTGTAATAATAAACATACGAAGATTATAGTTTTAAAATGACATTCTAAGTAATTAACCGACAAATCAAGCAGATCTTCTAACATTTTTAATAACAAATTGATTGATCAAGTTTTCATACTCCATATCCTCTAATTTTTTCGTTCTCGATCCATAGCTATAATTTTCAATATTTCCCGTGACATTATATATAAAAAGTTTTAAAAAATATGGGCCAAAAATGATGGACCATGTTCCGTTACACCTCTCGCATATGACCGACGCCTCCCTGGTGGGAAACAACAAATCATGCAAGTGTGTGCGAGGAGCTCGAGGTTGCAGACTTGTAGTGACAGAATATTAAGACGATGAAGATAGCTAACCTGTTATTGTCGGCATTAGGATCCATGGAAGAAAGTAGTCGTCTTTTACGTTAATTTCTTCACTTTCTGTACGTAGTTTTGATGAAAGAATGGAGGTTTTTCACGTTATTTAAAGAACATTTGGATATATTATATTAATGCAAGAAAACAATGTTTAGCACTTTAGTTAATTAATATAAATATATATAATTCATTTGACTTAAGCACGCAAACTGACGTAATCAGACCGACATGCAAATTGAGACCACCTCTAACTTAGTTTCATTGAATGTCTAGTTTTGGCCATTAGATTTCCAATTTTGTAATTTCAGGATATATATTCTTATTAGAGTTTAAGCTTGTACTCTATATATGTGCTTCTTGTCATTTAATAAACTTCGGGTTCATCAAGAAGTTTATATATATCATCTTCCACCACTATATCGTTGTTAGAACATTGTCGGTTGTGATTGTGCTACGCGATTAGTTGATTTGTATCGTTTCAAATATATATGGCATATTTATGAGTGATAGCCTGAAGATAGTGTGAAAATCGGAAGTCTACTACTGTGTGCCCAAAAAGGCTTATTTATAGAACTCTAATATCACATCTACTCATTATATAATTTGCGTTTGTTACTTCGGAACTGCATCTGCAACATATCCTCATGAGCTTCGTATGTCATTTCCTGCTTAAGAATCCCTTCTGACCTTCAGCTGCTTTTAGTCAATGCACTTCCGTCTTTAATTCCAATTTTGACATATCCTCATTAGTAAGAGTGTTTAGCTCATGACATCAACGGTGAGTGTCTTCAAGAACAGAGGCGGAACGAAGTAGAATATATTTTTAAGCGTTATCACACGTTTATATAAAAAAATCTACGTAAAATCAAAAAGTTTTAAATTTTTCCACTTCATGTACGAGCTGACAAAGAACCCATTTCCCGGTTCCTGAAGCCCTTTTAGGGAAAAAAGTTATATGTGTTAGCCTTTTACATTTTCAATGATATGGTTTTCTTCTTCTCACTTTCTTTTTTTCGTTATTACAAATACAGAACCACGTACATCTAATTAAGCACAAATCAAATTTGAAAATTAAATGTTATAAAAGATAGAAAACTAAAATTGGTAATCTGTAAATACTTTACGGATGAAGTTGTAACCCATATCAAATTTAGAGGGGAAGTCGGGAAGAATAATAAAAATGGGCATGTGAAAGAATGTGTCGTTTTCATTTCTGCCTGCATGGCGGTGCAGCGGCTGCGGACTAAATTGGAAAATTTTCCGAAGTGGGCCATCTGGTGAAATAACGTATGAGTTTTATAAAAGTATGATGATCTGCATGTCGTTTTCAATCCTTTTAATCTTTTTCAAATCAGACCACTATAAATGTGTGACAAAGAAAACCATTTTATAGATAATAAAAGAGAGAAACTTCCTGCTACCTGAAACAATGTAGGATAAATAATGTTCAGAGTGCATCACTAATTGGTTAATTACATGATATTCCGTTATTAATTTGCTGTCTTTTGGACTATGTGTATGACATTATTTTAGAGATCTTCGTTAGTTTTGTTCGGATTTATATTATATCAATGCAAGAAAATAAAGTTTAGCACTTTAGGTAATTAATATATATATATATATATATATATATATATATATATATATAAATAATTCATTTGACTTAAGCATGCTAGCTTACTGACGTACTCAGACCGACATGCAAATTAAGATAACCTCTAAACTTTCATTGAATGTTTAGTGTTGGCCATTAGATTTCTAACTTTGTAATTTCGGGATATAAATTGTTATAAGAATTTGAGCTTGTACTTTATATATGTGCTTCTTGTCATTTAAGGTGGAGGAAATCAATCTCCGGGTTCATTAAGAAGTTTGATGAGATATGAAATCAGGTCTGGCTCACAAGGGGATTGGGCCGGAATACACATACCCGGCCAACATGTAGCATGTATATTTCTCCTTTTATTACTTGCCACACGCGTCATAGAATAATTAAGGGCCTCACTACCGAATCAGCGTTAGTAAATGAAAGGTGGACACCGGACCTAGCTAGAAGGAATGTATGAATGGAATGTACTAATAGGAGAAGAGTTGTCACTATCCAAACGGTTTAATAACGTCATGGCGGAAACCTCCTCAAATTTACTATACTTAGATAAAGTGTAAAACCCTAAAGGGTATTTGATATCATCTTCACCAATTTGTACTAACTTTCACAAGAGATACATAATTTTAGAGTTTAATTTACTTATCTTCATTTGCACCATCTATGCTCAATTGACTTAACATACATACAGTTTTCTCTAACAAACTCCATCAATAACCTCATGACAATCCCAAGAGCGTTGAGTTATTCTGGTGACGAAGAGGAACAGATCGTTATTTCCCCTCCGATGTTCACTCCAAAGGTTGGAAAAACTTCTACCTATTAGGCAGCCACCAACATTGGCCAAATCACCGGGTCTAGGACGCTAGTGCCAGCAAAATTCTTGTTTCCCAAGCCCTTGCAGCGCCGACTTAACTTTTGTCTGGCGATCATCATTGTTCCATGTTCCTACTTCCCGTCCCCTACTTTTTAAAAATAAGATAGTCAATGTTTTTAAAATCCGGTTGCCTCGGAAATAGGGCTATACGTGGAGGATAAGTTTTTTTTTTCTTTTTCTCATTTTAATAAAATTAACATGTTACGCTCTCTCACATATTTTTTTTTAAATTCGATCGTCAAAGTTATAATATTCCGTTGTCTCGAAAACTAACAAACAAACGATCATATTGTACGTAAACAAATAAACAATTGAAACATCATATACAACCATTACAAATACCACCAAACAAACAAAACATTAATATACAACCATCACAAAAAAAAAATACATATATAAATACAATGAGATGTACATATAAAATAAAAAGTATAACTCTATCTAAACGCCCATCCTGGCAACACCATCATCGTCATCATTGTTATTATGTGCGGTGCTGAACGGGTTAGCACCGCCGTCAAATCGTTGGGGGTGGTGGTGGAAACAGGGTACCGGTGGCCTGCAGCCGGGCAACGTCACGGTCAATCATCCACACCATCATCTCCTCAAGGTGTTGGATCTGACAACTTTGATCCAGAGACTGCTTCGCAATCGTTTGTACCAGGGTTTGTGTGGAGGTAGGCAACCACACATCATAGTATACATGCGGAGGGTGTTGGTCCGGCTCTGCCTCGTCTAGTAGTGGGTGATCTGCCTGCCCATGCATCACCTCTGCCCCCCCCCGAGGGCTGCTCTAAAAACTGCTCAATAACCACCTAATCTACAACCAACAGCTCAGGCACATAAGATTGGGTCTACAAGTGTTGGACCAAACGGTCGATCCCATCCGGAAACCTCCGGACAATCCTCATGTCAACTGTCCTCCTCCGGTCCACCTGGCTCTGGGGAACCAGTGCCATATATGTAGACCATGTGTGGCATGGAGATGTCCCAGGTGCATGGCGATCTGTGTGACGTATTCAACTTCGGATATAGTAACCAGAAAATGAGCAAGTTGGCTGTGTGTGTATGTGAGCAGACAACGTATATAGAAGATGTCTCTAAGGTTGCATCACTTGGTGCCTAGGTGACGACCCATCATGGGTGTGGCAATCAGTCGGTGCAAATAGCGATATAGAGGATCGTGTATCTAAGAGACCCTGGCCGACCTTGGACACAAATTGTCCGCCTCCAATCGCAGGCCACCCAGGCTCGCAACGTTTCATCGGCCATTTCATGGATCCCCTCGGTGTAGAGAGACGTGACCCTTTAAGGGTTTGTGTACAAGCTAGTAGCCAACGCAAACTGGCGTAAAGAATAAGATACGAATGCCTGAACAATCAAAAAGAAAACTCCACTATGTTAGAATCGTCGCCTGAAAACATATGCACCTCTAGTGCTCCCGCTCAGCGCGGTCTGAATATATATGTAGAGTAAAACTTTACAGTGAGCTCTCGGTGTGCAGGCAACTCCACAGAAAAAAGGCGGCTCAAGGGGCTATCGACTCCTATAATCTCCTTTACTTTCTGGTGCACCCCAACACTATCCAGAAATGGCCATGAAATAACGATGTTGGCCTGCGGCCTTATCTGTCTCAAGCTCCGAAGTCGCCAAGTATGCGGTAGTACGCGAGAAAAACATGGTGTGCTCGTAATGCTCTAACGCAGCACCATCAGCATCAATCCCCACGTCCACTGCCACGTGTATATGCTCGTCAGACTTTAAAGAAGGTCATCTTTGCGTATAACTAAAGCTAATATTTATAACTAATTAAAATATTTATTCTTTTTTTAAATCAGTTAACAAGTATTATAAAATTATTTAAAATCTTACTTTTAATATTTAAAACTAATATTTATAATTAATTAAAATATTTATTAATTTTTTTGAAATGTAAATTAACAAATTTTATAAAATTAAATAAAATCTTGTTTGTAATACTTAACACTAATATTTAAAATTAATTAAAATATTTATTAAAGTTTTTTTTTGAAAAATCAGTTATAAAATTTTATAACCTAATTGAATTGGTTAACAATTTTATTGTAAAATTTATTAAAATTGTGTTTGAAATATATGACCCCAATACGTCACGAATAGGGCTATCCATGTCGTATTGTTCGTCCAGATTCAAGAAAAAGTTCAGAGAAATCGACCAAAAGTTTACCAAAACACCAAAACACCAAAACTTATATAAGCTAAAGATTTTGGCCCATTCTCTTTGTCTTGGTTCTGAACTGAGTTACGCTTTCAGTTGTCTGTGATGGTGCAATTGGCCGCCTAGCCGATTGAGGCTGTGATAACCTAGATGGTTTGAGCCCAAGGGTCCTTAACGATTTGTTGTGTAATGACTATGATGATCTCAGAATATAAGCCTAGGGTTATTAACAAATTATTGTGCAACGACTTTGATTATCCAAGATCTGAGCCTAGGGTTTTTTACATTTGTTGTCCAAAGGCTATGATGATTTATGATCCGAGCCAATGATTTTATATGCTAATATTAATCTGATGCTTCTGAATTTTGGCATTACCCATGATCAAAGCATTTTCAGTTCATTTTGAAGTTGTGGTACCTTTGTTCAGGGGCGGAGGTACCCTAATTTTGAGATCATAGTGTAACGTATTTAATCGAACTTCTTAATGACCCAGTAAATATATATAATTGAACCCAAAGTATATTAAATATAAGAAGTCTCTAACTTAACAATAAGACGCCCTGTGCCACCACTTTTTGACATCTCGAGTTCGAATCTTACAATCAGCACAATTTTTTTCTGTTAACATAACTCATGTTTTATTATAGAATACGGACTTGCAAGTCCCAATCCCTATTCTCAACCCTAGTTTCTAACAACACTTGTCATACACCAACCGACGACGGAATATGTTGGGGCACAATGATTGTCCAGATGCTCATGACAACTAAAATAAAATTGTAATACTTAAACATGTCATTTTTCATGAATCAATTGCAGATTTCATACAATAAAAGTTAAACATACATAAAACATTTAAAAACATATTTAAAGTCTTTAGTCTAGGTCCAGCAATCTTATCGTGATCACATCAAAGCTCAAGTATAGATTCCTACAACATGTATAAAATCAAGTGTCAACTACAAAAGTAGTTGTTGAGTAAACACAAGTTTATAAAATAAATTTTTAACACATGCGATTTATGTGATAAGAGATACATTCATATACATACAGTCAATCAAATAATGAATTAGAATAAACAAGTAAACATATCAAACCTTAGATAATTAACCTTCAGTCACTTGAGACTTCAAATCGTAATTTCCTCATATTGAGGAGACTTTCACATAAAAGGGTAGACTCTCACATAAATATTTCCATAAACAATTTCACATAGAATTCATTTAATCAAATTATAATCGCATAAACGTTTAGAGAAATGATTTTGAATAGAGATACATGTTACACCCTGAAAAGTTAAAAATATGTTGGTTTATGATTTCTCACAACTGGAATTATCATTCGAATGAATCACCATCAGAAATGATAATACGAGTTGAATATTGAGTCATATCCCGTTTTAAAAGAGAGGGTTGTGAATACTCACCTGATGAGTAGATAGGAAACGAGAGATAGGACCAATCGCGAGAGATAACAACCTGGAGATTTTCCTAATGAAACGAACATGCTAAATGGATATGAGAACATATAATGATTAATTAAAGTTATAAGGACACGAGGAACTTAAGGAGAGTTAGGTCTTATTTTATTAAAAATATCATTTTACCCTTTATCGGTAATTTAATATAAAGACGCGCATTCTTATAAGTAAACGCTCACTCCGGGATCGCCCAGTGAGGTATGCCAAGTCCCAGTTGGGATTTATACGGCACCTCGCTTAATTTGCCAGAAACTCGAGCGTACATGCGCTTACCCTTCCGGTCCGCACGAACTTCTAAATACTCAAATAACTCGGTATAATAATATCTTATTTATTTATCAACTTTGGACCTATAAATATTTAATATATATGTATATATATATATATATATATATATATGTTTTAGTATCAAAATTCAATTCCCAATACCTCCCGGATTGTTTAAAATTTAATAATCATATTCAAACCCTAATTTCGACGTATTTATTAAATAAATATCAAAACCTTTTTATTAAATGAAATAAACTTCGGGTTTTTACTTATAAAATTATTTTATAATATACCTTAAAAGATTAGCCCTCAATTTAATCCCGATTATTCAATTTTGACAAAACAACGTCATAAAAATCCTAATTTCGCCCTATTTTTAAATAAAATACCAAACCTTCTCCAAACTTGAAATTAACTTGGGGCTTTCTTAAAATACATTATTTTAGGATTACCTATAAAAATTCAGACCCTAATTCCAACCCAATCACCCAATTTTAGCAAAACAAGCTCAAGATCCCTAATTTTTATACATTTTTAGAAATCCGAAAAAACAACAATATTATCAAAAACTGAAAGAGGATATTGTAGATCATACCTAATGATGAGGAACTGCAAAAGATGGGTTCCAAACACTTCACCAATTGATCGAATTGTGCATATGAAGATCTGGGGAAGAACTAGGGTTTTTGGGATGAAGATTGAAGGAATTGGTGAGGATTATGAACGATTTGATGCTCCACTTATAGTGTTTAGGAGCGCAGGAGGTTGATACACGTTCATATGGTGACTATTTTGCCGAAATCAAAAGTAGGTGGATCAATCGTGGGGAACAAGCTCAAAAACGTGGCAAATTCGTGACCTCATGGTGGAATTGGGCGGAGGTACGTGAAGGGGGAAGTCAGGGTCGTCACGATGCGCGACCATCTATCAACAATTGGTAGTTTTGGTCCCTAAACTTTTAGTTTGCATTTTAACCTCTGAACTTTTATGGATTATCATTTTTAGCCCCTAAAATATTCTAGGATATATTTCCTATGATTTCTAACCTCGGGAAAATTTTTGCAATATTACGAAACCCTCGGCTATTACTGAATCGTGCGAAAAATGAACTTTTGTTTAATTATAGTTTAATTAATTAAATTTCTATATAAATCAACCAATTGAATTTTTATCTTTATAAAATGATTGTAGGATATTCCAAATCATATATTTTGAGATAAAAACTCCGAGATTCCTGGTAAACAATAAATCGAATACCGAAATCGCGTAAAAGCTTAAAATCATTTTATTTTTGTTTTAAGCAAATCGTTTAACCTAAAATTTTGCAAATTTATTATTTTGCTTTCAGAAATGATTATGGAATATCCCGAACATAATTTAAATGTATAATTTAGAAAAAAAAATCTTCCCGTAATCATTAAACTAAAATTTGATTCGCGTGACAAGTTCAGATATGGGTCGGGTTTTATAAATGGGTCGGACACAGATGTTACAACGGCAGCCCCAAATTCGCAACCCTCTCCAATTCTTCAAGTTCGATTACCCGAAGCATTGCGTAGCAGTTTGTTTTAGAAACGAATAGAGCATAGAACTCAAGTGATGGCGTGACCACAGGTTTACATTTCAATACTCATGTTCCTGGTTTCTAAGCATTATTTAAGCTTCTGAGTATTTGAAAATTTTGTATCTAGTAGTGTTTCAAACAGTTTGGGAAAAAAGAATATTAAGCTTCGTGGCAGATTAGGAGGTTAGGTTTGATTTTATTTATTGATTAATTTGATGAATTCTTGTCTGTTTATTCTTGAACAAACATAGGAATTAGAATCGTAGTTCATAATTGTGTATTCATGAAGGTTAGGGCTTGATTCCTTTTGTTTGATTTTGAGTTTTTGAAGTTTGTATTTTTGAACAATTGAACGAGTTAACAAACTATATTCTTTAATACATAAAAAACTTGGAGTCTTCAAGCAAATCTAAAACTTGAAATTCATTAGTAAACGTTTATACGTGAAATTTGTGATATGATATTTAGAAGTTTAGTAGTTTAATATATGATTAAAACTTAAATTAGTGATTAAACTTGTTACAACGATTGATTTTAGAGATTATGGAAGGTTATTACTGTTGAAATGTCAACTTCTGTTAATATGAGTTTGGATAGAATGTGAATAATTCCAAAGTTTACAGGGACTGATTGTGTAAATTTCATACACTGAGATCGGGTTATTGAAATAAGTGGATAGGTTGTGTTTATTTCTGTAAACATTAGGGACTTAAAATGTAAATTGTTTGTTAATGTTTGTTAAGCTGATTAGCAGCTATATTAGCCGATGATCTTAGTTTAGGGGTAATCAGTTCTTCATTTTCTTTGTATCAATTTTGATTTCAATAAAAATGTCTCTCTCGTTCATTGTCAAATTTGTGTGTTGATTCTTGATATGGAATCCAATTGAAAACTTCAATTGGTATCAGAGCATACGGTGCCGAGATCGTCAAGGAGATCGAGGATCTCTGATCCTCGGTTTCGATTGACAATATTCACCGCTTGCTAACCTCGCCGCGAAGGTCACCGAGATCGCCAGTATCATCGCCTCGAAGACCTGGACCTTCGACCAATTCAATTTCATCAATGGCGGATGCAGGAGGTGCGAATAGGCAACGAGAGAGTTCTGTGACGATCCCATTGCAGTGCCTTATGTTAAGTCAGACGAACTACACTATTTGGGCTGTCAAGATGAAAGCAATCTTTAATGTTCACAGTCTTTGGGAAGTGAGCAGCCCGCTGATGGTGCAGTGATTGATTCGAAGAAGAACAACACTGCAATAACTTACCTGTATCAGGCCCTGCCGGAGGATATGATTTTGCATATTGCAAACCAAGATTCGGCTAAAGATGTGTGGAACACCATTAAAACAAGATTTGTTGGTGTTGAAAGGGTTAAGAAAGCAAGATTGCAAACCTTAAGAAGTGAATATCAGGCACTAAGGATGAAAGAGACTGAGTCTATAGACGAATTTGCTGTCAAGATAAGTGCTATCTCATCAAAGTTCACTGAATTGGGAGAAAGCATACAGGAATCTGTCTTGGTAAGAAAGTTCTTAGACTCTGTGCCTGATAGGTTTATTCACTTGGTAGCCTCAATAGAACAGTTTGTAGATTTGGACACAATGGTGCTTCAAGAAGTTGTGGGTAGGTTGAAAGCCTTTGAAGAAAGGACGGGTATGAAAACCAAAACAGGAGCTGCTAAAGAGGACCAGTTGCTCTTGACCTACAATGAGTGGCAGGCTAAGATGAAGGAATCTAAGGCCAAAGGAAAATGGGATAAAGGAAAGTCATCAAGAAATTATGAAGAAGGGTTCAAGGCAGTTGGAAAAGGAAGAGATTATGAGAAAAAGGATAAGGGAAACAAAAGGAACACCCCAAGACAAAAGAAGGATAAGTCAAAAATCAAATGTTTCAAGTGTGATAGACTTGGACATTATGCCAGTGAATGCTCAAAGGCAAATGATAAAACTCCTGAAGTAAATTTGAATCAATGTGATGATGAGGAGGAACCAGTATTGCTCATGGTCTCAACATAGCAGAATAAGAAGGAACTGGTTTATCTAAATGAAACAGGAGTCTTGCCAAGCAAATACAAATCAGAATCTCAACAGGAAGAAGTTTGGTACCTTGACAATGGAGCATCCAATCATATGACAGGTAATGAGTTATATTTTTCATCTTTAAATAGAAATGTAGGTGGTAATGTTACGTTTGGTGATGGGTCTAAGGTTAAGATAGAAGGAAGAGGATCTATAATCTTAGAAGGGAAATCACAAGAGCAAAGATTACTAAGCAATGTCTATTACATACCACAACTAAGAAGTAGTATTATCAGTCTAGGACAAGCTACAGAGGGAGGTTGTGAGATAAAGATGAAAAATGATGATTTGTGGTTATATGAGAGAGATGGTACCCTGTTGATTAAGACTAAAAGATCTGCAAACAGGCTTTATAAAGTTAGGCTGAACACAGGATCTCCAGTATGTCTTTTGACTAAGATTGAGGATAGTACTTGGTTATGGCATGGTAGGTATGGACATGTGAGTTTTAACACTCTAGAGCAAATGGCCAGGCTTGGTATGGTTGATGGCTTGCCAGAAATTGCTCACACCACACAAGTGTGTGAAGCATGCTTGGTTGGTAAGCAAACTAGACAGGCATTTCCCAAGAAGTCTGCATATAGGTCTAAATACCCCTTAGAAATGGTGTCTATGGATCTATGTGGGCCAATAACACCTACAACTAAGAATGGAAATAGGTACTTTATGCTTCTTGTGGATGACTGTTCTAGGTACATGTGGGTGTATTTCCTTAGGAGCAAAGACCAGGCATTTGACACATTTGTTAAGTTCAAAAATTAGATAGAGGCTAAACTTGATAAGAAGATTAATACCTTAAGGTCAGATAGGGGTGGTGAATTCACCTCAACTGAATTTAACTCATTGTGTGAAAAGTATGGCATTCATAGGCTGCTAACTGCACCCCACTCTCCACAGCAAAATGGAGCTGTAGAGAGGAGGAATAGAACAGTAATGGATATGACAAGAAGCATGTTAAAGGCTATGGAGGTTCCTGAGGTCTACTGGGCAGAAGGTGTTAGGCATTCTATATCTGTTGAATAGGACATTTACTAGAGCATTAGAGAATATGACTCCTTATCAGGCCCTTAGAGACAAGAAACCAAGTATAGAACATTTAAGGATATTTGGTTGTGTTGGCTATGTTAGAAACAATTAACCAGGCCTTAAGAAATTGGATAATAGGAGTAGTCCTATGGTCTATTTAGGCACTCAAGAAGGAACAAAAGGACATAGAATGCTTGATGTTAGAACTAATAAGATTGTTATCAGTAGAGATGTTCATTTTGATGAGAAAAAGAAGTGGCAATGGAAAGGTAAAGCTACTGAACAAAAGGGAAAAGAGATACTTATTGAAAGTACCAGTCAGGCTGTTGTATTAGACTCTGAGGAGGATAGTGATATGGAAGATGATCATGGGGATGTGTATGATCATAGTGTTAATGATACTGAAACTGAGGAAGGTGGTTATGATTTAGGCAGTGACCATGAAGGTCAGTCAACACCTAGTACCAGTCAGAACATGGTAGTTAGAAGGTCAGGAAGAATAACTCACATGCCAACTAGGTTGAGTGATTATGTTCTTGATAGTAGGCTTAAGTCTAGTAACAATAGGCAGGAGCAACTAGATCAAATAGAAGTTATGTTAGCACAGGAGGATGAGCCAATAAACTATAAAGAGGCTGTGAAACATGAGGTGTGGAGAGATGCTATGGAGGAAGAGTTAAGAGTCATAGAAAGGAATAACACTTGGGTTTTATCTGATGTCCCACCTAGTGTAAGACCAATAGAAATGGTTATTCAAAATCAAGAAGGATGCTCAGGGTAACATAACAAAGTATAAGGCTAGACTTGTTGCAAAGGGTTATGTGCAACAATATGGCATTCATTATGAAGAAGCTTTTGCACATGTAGCTAGAATAGAAACAATAAGATTAATTTTAGCTTATTCTGCTAGAATGGAGTGGAAGGTGTATCATTTAGATGTAAAGGCTGCATTTCTTCATGGTGAATTAAAGGAGGTTGTTTATGTAAGTCAACCTGAAGGATTTGTTAGAAAAGGGACTGAGCATAAGGCATACAGGCTTGAAAAGGCTCTGTATGGGTTAAAACAGGCTCCTAGAGCCTGGAACATGAAACTTGATAAGGTCTTGAAAGAAATTGGCTTTAGGAGGTGCAAACATGAGCAGGTTGTCTATATTAGGATCAGCAGTAAATCTACACTAATTCTTGGAGTTTATGTAGATGATTTACTTGTTGCTGGTAGTGATCAGAAAGAAGTTGACTTGTTTAAAACTCAAATGAAAATGAAATTTGAAATGACTGACTTAGGATTGTTGAACTACTACCTTGGCATAGAGGTTGTTCAAAGGAGTGAAGGGATTTATATAAAACAAGCAGCCTATGCTGCTAAGGTAGTGAAATTGGCAGGTTTAGAAGGGTGTAATGAAACTAAGATTCCTATGGATCTTGGCTTAAGGTTGCATAGTGTAGAGGGTGGTGAGGATGTGGATGCTACATATTATAGAAAGCTGGTTGGATCCTTAAGGTACCTTACTCAAACTAGGCCTGATATTAGTTATGTTGTGGGTATAGTTTGTAGGTACATGCAGGCACCAAAAGAGATACATTTAAAGGTTGTTAAACACATAATTAGGTACATTAGTGGTACACAAAACTATGGATTGCTCTATAAAAAGGGAGAAACTGGATCTTTGTTGGGATTTAGTGATAGTAACCATATGATGAATAATGAAGATGGAAAGAGTACTGCTGGTAATGTGTTTTATTTTGGAGAATCACTCATATCATGGCACTCTCAGAAGCAAAGAACAGTTGCCTTATCTAGCTGTGAAGCTGAGTTCATGGCTGCAACTGTTGCTGCATGCCAAGCAGTTTGGCTTACAAGTTTATTAAAAGAAATCACAGGAAGAGATATGGGAAAAGTGGTGTTATATGTTGATTATAAATCTGCTATTGCATTAATGAAAAATCATGTGTTTCATGGTAGGTCTAAACACATTCACTTAAGGTATCATTACATAAGGGAATGTATTGGAACAGGGAAGATTGAAGTGAAATTTGTTGGGAGTAATATGCAGAAAGCTGACATTATGACAAAAGCACTAGCAAGGTTAAGGTTTGGAGAAATGAGAGATATGCTAGGAGTTGCAGACTATAAAGTATAATCTGAAAGATGAAATCAGTTACTTGGTTTATAGGAATGGGAATCAAGCACATTCGTTCATATAAACCCAATGGGTCACTGATGAGCAATGCTAATGTTTGGTAATCATTACTTGAATTGAGTAATTGATGGATAATTGGCAACTTTGAATTACGGGGGAGAATGTTGAGATGTTAACTTCTGTTAATATGAGTTTGGATAGAATGTGAATAATTCCAAAGTTTATAGGGACTGATTGTGTAAATTTCATACACTGAGATCGGGTTATTGAAATAAGTGGATAGGTTGTGTTTATTTCTGTAAACATTAGGGACTTAAAATGTAAATTGTTTGTTAAGCTGATTAGCAGCTATATTAGCCGATGATCTTAGTTTAAGGGTAATCAGTTCTTCATTTTCTTTGTATCAATTTTGATTTCAATAAAAATGTCTCTCTCGTTCATTGTCAAATTTGTGTGTTGATTCTTGATATGGAATCCAATTGAAAACTTCAATTACTAAAGAAAGTTTAGCAGTATAATTTGTGATTGAAACTTGAATTAGTAATTAAATTTGGCATTGTATTTTCATTATGTGTTTCTAATGAAATAACCATTACATTATCGACCATCTTGCGCAGCAACGCGAACACAGAACCTCTATGCGGCAATGCACACATAACACCATCTCTTTTATTTTAAAAAAGAACAAATATACCCAGTTTCCTGTCACTAAAAAAATCGTATTTTTGATTATGAACAATCTGTTATCTACAAAGAAACTGAAAATGATACAAGGATCGTAGACTATGAATGAATACATACACACATATACATATTTCTACTAAATGAACCGGTGGCCTCCATTGACAAATAGTCACGATGGTTGGTGAGGGAGGTAGGCGGTGGTGTGGATGGATCTTACTGCTTGATGTAGATGATGATTAAAACTTCAACATGGGCACCAGATATATCACGCGTCTTTAGTGTGCTTCACACAAAACGATCTTTCACAGATTTTAATTGCTTCTCACAAGTTGTTTTTCATATCTTCTCGATTTGTTTGACACAGATTGCTTTCACAGTCTTTTCATTAATCAAGTCGTGGTTTTGATTTGATCTATCACAGAAAAGTGCCCAAGTTTTGACATCGGTAGCATGTAATTTGCGATTAATCTTCCATTCTCAGTTGTAGTTTCTTGTGATTAATCTTCCATTCTCGTTGTAGTTTCAGCACTAGTGTCTCTTTGTGGTTTGTCGTGGATTCTTCCCGTTTCACAAAAGGGGTGGCCTTCCTTTCTATATTCGTTTTGTTTCTTCCTTAAACTCGTCCATTGATTGCTTTAAAGTGTTTCTTCAAGCTAATCTTCCTTCATGGTGTGTGAATAAAAACTTATTATCGTTATCACTTTGCTTATTTTCTTTAGACTTAACTCTTTCTTCATAAGCTTTTGATCTTCTTATTAATTCCTCAAGGCTTGTTGTGTCTATGTCGAGGCTACTATATGAACGAATGTTTGAGGGATAGAGCCTAGTAGCTTTTGTTCAACTCTGACGTTTCATGTCTTCAACGCGTCCCAGAATTTTTTCGCAGATGTGTACTTCAAGACTTGTAAAATCATATCTCCGGAAAATGCTTGAAAAAGGTAAGCTAAGCTATTGGCGTGTTGTTCTTCTTAACATCCGGTTGTGTGTCATCCGTGGGCTAAGCTCAATCATTTTCCGCGTAAAATCATCTTAATTTTAACGGACCAAACGGTGTAATTTGTGGATGTGAGTAGGACTGTAAACGAGACGAAATTTCAGCGAAATGTTCGTGAAACGTTCGGGCGGGAGTTCGTTTGTGTTCGTTCGTTAAGCTTAATGAACAAACACAATTTTGTTCGTTAAGTTTAACAAACGAAAACGAAAAAAGCCTGCGTTCGTTCATTTGTGTTTGTGAACGTTCGTTTGTGTATGTTCGTTTGTGTTTGTTTGTTAACATTAATATATGAACATCATAGCTTTTGGCTTTCTCCTATGATCTTTGGATGAATGATTTCTTTTTATGTAAGAATATATGTGTTTGTTTATTTGGTTCATTTCTGTTTGTTTGGTTCGTTTGCCTTGTTTGTGACTGTGTTCATTTGGTTCGTTTGATTTGTTTGATTAGTTTGTCTAGACATCTACAAAATTAACAAACAAACACGAAAAAAGTTCTTTGCTTAACAAACAAACACAAACTTGAAATTGTGTTCGACTCTTTGTTTGTGTTCGGTTTGGTTGCCCGAAAAACTGTTAACAAACGAAAACAAACATGTCTTGTTCGTGTTCGTTTGGTTTGTTTATATGCCTAGATGTGAGTGTAGGGCATTGAAAATTAACAAGCCTATCGGTTTCTCTATAGTGTACAATGGTGTTAGTTTTTTCTGCTCCCGAATCAATCATAATTGACTAAATGATTCTTAATTTGTGTCTAAAACTCTAAGTCAAACATGAATGATTACTGTTCTTGATAGTATGTATGGCCAATCAATATACTATGAATGATTATTCATAAATGCCTAATAACAATTTCTATTCTGGAAAAAACATGCAAATACCGAATCAAGAAAAGTCATACCTCCCTTTTTGGGTTTCCTTACAATTGGTGAACAGGGGTTCCAAAATGAGATTCTTGGTCTTCTTGAACGCTTTAGTTTTCCTTTTGATCACGAGAATGATATATCCGGATGAGTTTCTTGTACAATCGCTTTCTGTTTCACACTTGATTTTGAGATTGAACTTGGAATCTGGTCTTGAATCTCGCAACTTTGTTCTCGTTTCGTATCTTGATCACAGATTTGATTTCTATTTGATCACAACCGCGATTTTTTTGTGGAATCTGGTTTCTGGTAATTTGGGGATTTAGGGTTCTTCACAGTTTTCCTTAAACTGTGATTTCTTAGACTGTTTCTCGCCGCCTGTGTTTTTAAGATTATCCTGGCGCTCATATACCAATTGTGGCCATATGTCCTCCATTTACAAAACCGGATCTTTGATTGAATCTCAAGAAATTCGTATTTTTGATTATGAACAATCTGCTATTTACATCTAACTGAAAATAATACAAGGACTGTAAACTATGAATGAATACATATACACATAAGTGAACCGGTGGCTTCCAATGATGAATCGTCGAGATGGTTGGTGGTGAAGAGTGGAGAGTCACTGGAGACAACAGTTGTAGGCGATGATGATTTATACTTCAGCATGGGCTACTTCTTTCTACTTTGTCTTGGGCCGGATATTTGGGTTTTTAAAAATATACCGGAGTTAACTTAACTACCGATGTTTGGTCGGCTCCGCATGTTTCACCTGATTCGTACTTTTGCGTTACTAAACATTGGGTTAATCCCGATATGTGAAAAATGATGAAATGTACCATAGCTTTTGAAAAGTTTGACTATCCGATGGTAAAAACATGTTTTATATGTTGTTATTCAATATTTTAAACTTGAAGAAAATTAATCTTTTCAATCTCTTTTGATAACACTTCGAACAACACAAGTGTGGTTCAAAACCTAAAAATAAAATACCAACTGATTTGTCACGGTGTGTTTTTTCATACCCGTTGTGTCGCACATATCATTAACTTGGTTGTGCAAGACGGGTAAACGTTGAAGGTAACAAAAAAAAAAAAAAGATGATTTTAGACAAATGCTAAAAGATGTTTTTAATAGTGGAAAGAAACGATATACCGTATATGCCCGATCGAAACACACGATTAATAAAAGTCACTTCTTTATTAAAACCTTGAGAAAATTATCTCAAAACTCAAGATTACAATACTATCTCTCTTAACCTAATTCCTTTAAGGTATAGAGTATTTATAGACCTCTAATCCTTGATGCCCAAGGAATAAGAATTAGTAACCTAATACAATTCCTATTAATTATCTTATTCCTTTAAAATAATTAAATTAGATTTTCTAGATAATTATCAATTCTCTTTAGATAATTAATCTAGATTAGGGGTTTGGGCCTGCATGGGCTCGCATAACCCATTGAGTTGGAATTACGTCCAACAATCACCTCCCTAATTCCAACATGGAACTAAAGAGTTCTTCAACTCCGAGCTTAGCTTTTATCTCTTCAAACTTGAGTCTCGGTAAAGCTTTGTACTTCGTGACTTTTCCACTCGATTCTCGTTTGAGCTTGTATAGCCACTTTAATCCGATCACCTTTTGTCCTTTCGGTAAGTCTGTTAAAGTCCATGTATTATTTTTTTCAATGGACTCTAGCTTCGGTTGCATGACTTTTTCCCACTTAGCAACTCCTTTTGCTTGAGAGCATATTATTGACTCATCCTCTATGGCGAGTAAGAGATCTTCATTCATCCTTCTTGACACCCCATCTTCGATTACATAATCATTAAACCTCCTTGGTAATGTTTTGTTTCTAGATGATCTCCTTACACCTCCTTGACTTGTGTCTCCACCAGAATTAGAAGTGGATGGCCCACTGTTCTCTTCATGTGTACCACCTTCATAAATATTTTCATGTGCATGATTTATTACTTCATGCATCTGATGAGTATTCTCACCAATCTCATGTGCACTAGCGTGAGCTTCTGTTTCAATTGAGAAGTTCGAATCAGTTTGTCCATTATTTTCTTCAAGCCGTTTCCATCCATTGCTTTCATCGAACCTAACTTCTCTTGTGACACATATTTTGTTTTCTGCTGCGTTGTACATGCGGTATGCCTCAGAACCGGGTTCGGACCCAAAATAAACCATAAGTTGACTCTGATCATCTAACTTCTTTTGGTATGTTTGCAGCTCTTTGACAAATCCGACGCATCCAAAAATCCTTATGTGGCCTACGATTGGTTTCCGGTTGTAGAGTGCTTCATATGGAGTAACATCCGTCACCGCTTTAGTTGGTGATCGGTTTAGTAAATAAATACTATGAATCACAGCTTCCCCCCAAAATCTCTTTGGCACCTTCATAGAGTTTAGGATGCTTCGAACAGTCCCGATTACTGTTTGGTTCCTCCGTTCGACCACTCTGTTTTGTTGCGAAGAATAGGGAGCCGTTAGTTGTCTCTTTACTTGATTCTCTTCACACCAACTTGCAAATTCTCTCGAGGTAAACTCACCTCCAAGGTCTGTTCGTAGCATCTCTACTTTGCACTTTATGTCACCTTCGATATTTGACTTAAATTTCTTGAAAGCATTGAAAGCTTGATCTTTTGTTTCAAGAAGAAAGACCCACATGTATCTTGAAAAATCGTCTACTAAGAGGAAGATATATTCCTTTGAAGTAAACTCGCCTCCTCGGTCCGTTCGTAGAGTTTCTACCTTTTTCTTTACATCTCCTTCAATACTAGATACGAATCTCTTGAAGGCATTGTATGCTTGATCATCTGCTGATGGTTCCTCTTCTCTTATCCTTTCTTCATAAGCTTTGAGACGCCCGACAACGTCATCGAATGTAACCGTTTTGAGGTCGATCACTTGTTCAAGAGAGGCCACCATATGAACAAACTTTCTCGGCATCCCGTGCAGAAACTTCTTTACGAGTTTCTCTTGATCAATAACTGATCCAAGTGCTGCGGATTTTGAAGCTAACCCCGATAGATTACTAGCGAACTCATCGACGGTATTGCTCTCCTCCATCTTCAGCCTATCGAACTCAACCATAAGTGTTTGGAGCCTCGCTTCCTTCACTCGTTCGGCTCCCTGATGCCTGAGTTTAATCGCAGCCCACATGTCCTTCGCCGTCTCCATATGCCCGACTTGTAGGGTTAGTTCTTCAGGGATTGATTGGAAGATCAACGCGATGGCAATATTCACTTTCTTGTCATCTGTTGTTGTTCCCGGATCAATCGTGTCCCACACCCCGTGGACTTTGAAGATGGCCTTCATTCGAATAGCCCACAACGTGTAGTTAGTTTGATTTAAATTGGGGCATTGGAGGTGTAACAAACCTGGTTCCTTGCTGGTTTGCGTAGAAGGATTCGGATTAGGGTTTGAAGTCGACATGGTATTAACAAAAGTTCCTTCCTTGTGTTGTTAATACTTCTTGAATAAAAGAAGTTTGTGAAGTGTCCTGTCCTTTGGATCTTCACGTGAATAAATGTGTGAAGTTTCCAGCCCTTCGGATCTTCACGTATTGAATCGAAACACTGGCTCCTTCCTTGAATCGACCCTGTATTGAAATTCGATTAGGGTTTCTTGAACGAGGCTCTGATACCAATTCAAGGCCCGATCGAAACACACGATTAATAAAAGTCACTTCTTTATTAAAACCTTGAGAAAATTATCTCAAAACTCAAGATTACAATACTATCTCTCTTAACCTAATTCCTTTAAGGTATAGAGTATTTATAGACCTCTAATCCTTGATGCCCAAGGAATAAGAATTAGTAACCTAATACAATTCCTATTAATTATCTTATTCCTTTAAAATAATTAAATTAGATTTTCTAGATAATTATCAATTCTCTTTAGATAATTAATCTAGATTAGGGGTTTGGGCCTGCATGGGCTCGCATAACCCATTGAGTTGGAATTACGTCCAACAATATCGTTGTTGGTGCCGCGATACAGGTTCGCTCTATTTAGGACCGAATTGGGATGTTCCAACTAGGTGGAACCCGACATGTAAAATGTTGAATTGTGTCGTTTTAGGCAACAACCTTCTTTAGAAATGTTTCATGATGGACTTGCTCAACAAGGTCTCGTTGATACATTTCCTACTTCTGGTTGGGAAGCTATTAAAAAATTAACCGATTTGTTTGAAACTTTTGATAGGCCGAACCGGTTTTAGTCATGAACCGATTTCGGTTCCAAACCGAACCGCGGGTTTGAATAGGTTTTGTATTTTTCGCCGAAAACCGGTTTTTAAATCGAACTGGTTCGAACACAAACCGATTTTGACTCGAACCGATTTTGAACAAATCAAACCGAAATTTGCACCTCTACTCCAAAGTCCAAATGTCAACAAAAAAAATGTCACATGCTTATATATTACAAACAACAGTACACAGTGGATATAATAACGATATTCGTGTTCTATAGATTTTTAAACTTAGACATGATCAGTCTCCGCAGACAACTCACCTCTCAAGATCACAAGCCATAACTTATTAGTTATGAGCTTCACAGCGATAGCGACTTTTTGATAAAACCAAGTGAACATGAATCCTAGCATGTTATGACATTTGAAAATGATCAAAACCATGCACAAGATAGGAAGACCATGCCAAGTGACCCATTGTGGCAGGAGCACGCAAAAAGCTAAATAAGGAGACAAGATCCCTGTACATTCAAATATGATTTTGAAAATCATAGTTTTCCAGGGCACACCATGGGTGGTGGAGAAGACCCATAGTGATGCAAGAAAATTGATAACTAAAGCTGCTAAGGAAATGCCAATAAGCATCTTGTTTTTGGTGTTGGGTTCACTTAGCTGAACAGTTGATTGCATCAGTATTCCCACAATCCCAACAAAGATAGCGTACAAGGCCACTTGGAGCAACCTAAAGTTAAGCATCATTGATCATTAGTTGATTAGTTGTTTTAATAATTACAGGAAATTAATGTAACTTTATTGAGATTATGGTGTGGAGTACTTACAATGGATTATCCATGAAATGTAGTCGCCTGCTGAGCTTCTTCACGTGCCCGGTGTGCGGTTTTGATTTGATGAAGAGGGTGATAATGGAAGTTGCCGACCGATCAATGTATTTTTTGTTCTATTTAAACAACTCCTTGGATATCTTAAAAACATAACAACCCTCATATATGCAGGTTCATGGAAAGTACTCCAAAGTAGTCATTACAAGCCAATTTTTCAGTTTTGATAAACTACAAGAGACCCCCTTTGTGTTTATATGAAGTTGCAGGAGGTTTCGTAGTTTATGTTTTAAAAGTGTTATTTTTATCCTTTGTATTGAATGAATTCTTGTAACACTTTTCACCCATTAATCTAAGTACACTTTAGTTCTTTTTTTTATGTTAACATGGAACTAAAATGACTAAATTATCATTCTTTAAAATAAAGAAAATTAGCCAGATTCTATAGAACCAATAAATATAGCTGACAAAATAGGTCTAAACGTGTCAGATAGGTCAGACACGACACAACATGATTAACACGGGTAGTAAACACGACACGATTAACTAATCGTATCATTTTCTTCTAACACGAACACGGACCTGTTTATAAACGTATTACACGACACAGCCTGTTTAAACACGATTAATATCCTAAGAATGGAAATAAAGAAAAAAATAACGAATATAATATAGAAAGAGTTGACGAATTTAAAGAATTTGAGTTGTGAAAATTGGTATGGTGGTGAAAATCAAAAGGTTAATGTGGAAATTTTGTCTCGAACCGAATCGAAACCGAATGTTTCGGTTCCTACAAAAAAAAACCATTCGGTTTCGGTTTTTTCGGTTTGGTTTTTTCCGGTTTCGATGATCGGTTTCGGTTTGGTTTCGGTTTGGTTTCGGTTTTTTATTATAGTATGTGGTTAATATACTTTTAAACTTTAAATGTATAGTCTAAATAGATAATTACATAATAATAACAAGCAACTACAATCGTAACATAAATTTAAAAGATAAAAGTCGCACATGACACGCGTAACCATACAAAATAAAGTGGTTTTAAATTCAACGGATAGTGTCGCGATTTCAGATGAACGGACGATGCTAACTGATATTGTCATTAGTGCCGTGACTTCGTTTGGACGTTTGGTGTTCTTGAAAAATGAAACTAGTTTAGAGTGAAACTATGGTTTAAAGTTTAGAATGACCTTCCTGAAATACTAATTTACACATAGGCGCACGGTTCGGTTCGGTTTTTTTATCGGTTCGGTTTTTCGGTTTGGTTCGTTTATTCTACATGAAACCGAAACATAACCGTTACTTTCGGTTCGGATTTCTTCGATTTTCCTTTTGGTTTGGTTTTTTTCGGTTCGATTTTGTCGGTTTTTTCGGTTCCGGTTTGGTTATTCTAGTTTTTTTCTCACCCCTAGTTTTAATATATACTTTTTTATTTATCTTCATAACAGCAAGGACATTTTTGTCATATAAGAAAAAAACTAACAAATCTAACTGAACTTAGTTTAAAGGATGAAAAGTGTTATAAAAACTTAACATAAAGGATAATTGACCCTTTATTTTAACTAAGGATGAAACCTACAAATTTATATGAATATAAAATGCGCAGTGGTTCATTGATTTTGTCTTATATAATTCCAAGAAAACGATATATAACTTTGGCGTGATTACATTGGACTTTCATGTTTACTGGATTCAAACTACATGTCACATGTTCAAAGATCACCCCTAAACTTTTACCTGGTGTTTAGTTTTGGCCATTAGATTTCCAATTTTGTAGTTTCGGGATACAGATTTAATTAGTCATATAATTGAACATATGCTTCTTGTCATTTAAGATGTACACAACTTAATATCCCGGTTCAACAAGACTAACATCTTCATTTAAACTCCCATTAGAATTAGGCAGACACAAATCATCACTTTGGGCAAATCGATCCTTCTCATCATGTCAATTGTTTGGATTAACTTTATTAACATAATTGAATTTTCTTGTGTATAACTTTTTATTTTGAATTTCAAAATTCACATTTAACATCGGAAAATTCAAATTTCTCACAATTTGCGTCCCTATTGTTGAGCACAACTGGTTCAGCACTTTCGATTGAATATTCATGCCCTTCCAGCATAACACCACGTACGACCGGTTTCATCACGATAACTTTGTTAAAAACATATTGCACCAACAAACATTCTTTCTCATCTGGACTAATACTGTCTTCATCATATCGAAGTTCTTTAATTTTCTAGTTAATTAGAACTCCTGATCAAGTTCATTTTCATATATCAGTTCCTCTAGAAACCGAGGGTGGGGATGGCTGAAAAGGAAAGGATGCTCATCTACCACATATCATATTGGAAATGTCATAAAAGATAAGAAAAAAAAACTAAAATTGCAAATATGTGAATAGTTTAGGGATGTGGTTGTAACCTATATCATTTTGGTGGGGGGAAACCGGACCTGTGAAAGGAGTAATTTATTAAGTAATGTGCACATTTTATATCTCGCAGGATGGGAGTATGGGACATAGAAGCGATCAAATTGGAAAGTAGTGGGCCATATCTCATGACCGCATGTCACATTGACAGTTTTACGTAAACAATCGTTTTCAATCTTTCGTTTTTCGTACGATGGATGGATATACACGTGAGAAAGCACTAGGAGAGCCGGCACAAAACAAAGGATGTGTGACCTGGCCTACAACACAGGGAGAGAGGCCCGAATTTTAGAAAAATGTGGTTTCACATTTAGGTTGTGAGATTGGGCTACCGAAATATTATTACCAAATCAAAAACTCTGAACAACAAATTTAACTATTTAAGATGCATCTGGTTAGGGCGGCCCAATCAAAATTGAACAATAAGAAACTATATCTGCAATTTTGTTTAATCGATATCTCAACTTTAAACCGACTCAACATAAATGTTCTTAGGACGTCTAACTCAACATTAATAAGTAATCACGATCGTCATTCAGTACTAAGGCTTGACATGAGGCTTTATCATTTTAGGTGGTGTACTCATAAAACTCATCCCTAATGATTATACATTTTTTCAAAAATTAAATAAATAAACAGATATACCAATATAATTCCATTAATTAAACAAAATACATAATTTGAAAAAAAAATCTAAAAACATAAACTAGAAAAAAAACTAGTTGTAATATATTTCATTTAAATATTTTCAGATGTCTAATTTACTAAACGGCCTTGAATATAATAGTTCATATTCGATAACAGATTCGTTAATAACATCCTTATCATGATCGTAGTTCAGATCTCCCAACAAGTTCATATGACTTCGGTATATAACATTAAACTTTAAAAGAACTGGGACTAATCTCGCCCATCTCGGTTTTAGCTCATCCAATGAACGGTTTGGTGAAATGAGATTATCGTGAAACTCTATCTCCTCGTTATACATTAATTCTTTTACGCAACTTTCATCATATAACTCTTTTAAGCGATCCCAATAAACTTCACATTTCGGAATCACTGAGATCAATGGTCCCTGTCTCCTCCTTAGCAGTCATTAAACGATTAACTCGAACTCCTCCTTTTCGTCTCACAATTATGAAATTGTTGGTAGAAAAGTTTGAAAGATGTAGAAAGAACTAGAACAATCGTAGTGTTTGTATGATAAAAATGAAAAAAAAAATTATGAGTTTTATAGTGGATAAAAAGGGAAAAAAAACAAAATATTTAAATTCTACCATTTTTGAATTAATAGAATTTTAAATTCAAACACAAGCATGGTGCTCCAGATATAAGGGGGGCTCTAAATTTTTTATCTATAGCGCTCCTAGTGGTGGTGTTGGGGCTTTATGGGGGCGTGATCGGGTGGGTTAGTGCTCACTAGTCACTACACATAGCCTAAGCAGATAATTCGCACGGCAGGTTAGTTTAGCGGAGTTGTTTCGAATGATGATTTTTTTAATGGCGTTTGAAACTACCCTCAAATCTTCAATATCCAACTTAGTCTACACTATTGGATTTAACATTTCAGGATTGACTCACCCAAAAACACCATGAAAGAGGAAACCTAACACTTAAAAAAAATTCTTGAGTCAATGATGATTTTCTATTGAAGCACATTTGAAACATAACTATAACTGGTTTCAATTAGAAACTTTAATTAATATGAACCCTATATACAAAATGCAACCAATTGTACAATCTCCTTAACATATTGTACAACCCTATGAAGCATTCAGTGGTACCATTTTCCAAACACATTGTACAAGTCTCCATAAGCATCCGTTTGGGTCTTCTTTTTCCCTTTACATCTGTGCCTTTCTTTCCATGTAGGATTGCTTGGAAGTACGTACATGGGAAGCAGGTGGGAGATGTTGACGATGTCTACCATCCATGCCTTACGGACCATCGCCAATTAATGCCGCCATGCTTCACTCTTTCTTCCGTAGCTCAAACAGTCATCACAAACAGTGATACTGAACAGGAAGTGTACCGTCTCTTCCTTCCCTACGCGCATATATACGACTTTGGTGCATTTTCAATTGATTCTTGCTCTTCGGTTTATTTTATCCGCTAAGTAATTTCGGTTCCTGCGCTCCTATATTTCCTGTTATTTTCGCTTTCATTCATCAGAAATCGTTTAGTGTTGTTACCTTAGTTACAGTTTTGATTGCAGCAACATTCGATTTTCTATCTGTTTTAGAACTTTATGCCCTTTTGGGGTTGTTGTACTCATTAATTTTTAAATGGCTTCAGCCTCATGCTTCTGTTTACGTGTTTGCTTCTAATTTCGTTTCAGCCATGTTAGTTTGCTTAGAATGGGTTAGACTCATAAAGAAATGGTTGTGAGGGTTAGTTGATAAAGAAGATGTGTTGTTTGTTTGTTGTTTGTTTTTTTATATTCATCATTCTGCCTCATTTTTTTTTATCAGTTACCTTTGATGGTCATGTTGTTGTTGGTTATATCACTGTCATACATTGTTTATGTTATTGTGTTTTTCAAAGGGCTCTATATATGTTGTGGGTGTTGTTTGTAAGGGGAGATAGTATGTAGTGGTTCAAAAGATGGTGATGTTAGATCGTTCTAATAGGAGATGAGTATGATGTTGTTTACAAATTGTTGTTGTTAGGTATGTTGCTCTTTTGAAAGTGCTACTGTCTAATGTGATTGTGTTATGAAAATTGGTTAGCTGTTAGAAAAATTATTTGTGTTGTGGGTGTTGTTTGTAAGGGGAGATAGGTGTGCAGTGGTTTAAAAGATGCTCATCTTAGATTCTTCTAACATGAGATGAGTATGTTGTTGTTTACAAACTGTTGCTCTAATGGCCTGATGTTGTTTATTGTTTGTTATTTTACAGGTTTGCTTTGTTGGTGTTCACGGTTTGTCGGAGCTCTTGATTGTTTGATAAGAGTCTACCAAATGGTTAAATATACCTAAAATAACTATATAGTATTAAAGGTATATATATATATATATATAATATATATATATATATATATAGGTAAAAAATCCGTGTAGACCCCTTATTTTTTGTAGACCCCGTAGACCCCTTATAAAACTCAATAAAACTCATTAAAACTCACTAAAAATAAAACTCAGTTTTGTTAATTTAGTTTTTTTATTTGCGATAAGCTTTTAAGAACAAAAAAAGACAATTAAAAAAAAAAGAAAAACAAAAAACATTAAAAATTGAACATTTTAAGACAATGAGTTTTAAAAATCAATGAGTTTAAAACTCAATAAACTCAATAAAACTCAGTGTTGCGTTTAAAACTCATTATTTTAAAACTCATTGTCTTAAAATGTTAGATTTTTTATGTTTTTTGTTTTTTTTTAATTTATTTATTTACTTTTTTGGTTCTTAAAAGCTTATCGTAATAAAAAAAACCAAATTTACAACACTGAGTTTTATTTTTATTGAGTTTTATAGGGGTCTACGGGGTCTACAAAATTTAAGGGGTCTACACGGAACCCTTCCCTATCTATATATATATATATATATATATATATATATATATAGGGTAAGGATCATGCGAAAACAAGTATTATTGCGAAAACGTGAAAACAAGCATATTTTATATGGGGAGGGACTAAAATTGCAATTAAACTATTATTCCATCTAAAAAATAACGGAGGGGCAATACTGGAATCATTTAAATACTGAAGAAACACACACTCCACACACACTTAACGGAACAGAGAAAAAGGAACAAAAAAACCCTAGCCTTATCGCGACGGAATATCAGAATCGAAGGTTTACGAGCCGACGATTTTGATCAATCGGTCATCAGGATACTAACGGCGACACGGATTTCACCGGTGAATACATCAATCGGAGGAAAATAGTCATCGGTGAACATGTCAATTTCACCGGAGGATACGAACGGGAACGCCGACTTCCCGGTGAATACCGCCCACACACGACGCCGATTTCAGTGGTGAACGCATCACTCGATTTCAGGTAACAAATATAGAACATTAGAGCATACGAGTATTATAATCGTTATGACACTGCTAATATGTCGTTTAGTTTCTACATGTTCTTGAACTGTGATTTTAGTATCAATACTTATGGTTTGACTAAAAGTAGGATTGTTTTGGTGCTGCAAATGTGAATTTGTTTGAAATCATGAATGAATTGATTGTGTTTAGTTGCTTCTGTTTATTTTTAAAGAGTTGGGGGGATATAATATAGAATGTTAGAGCATATGAAATCACAAAAATGTCGAAATTAACAATAGTTTAGATATGATGCACATGTGCAAGATTAAGATAAAAGGGGCAGATTACTAACGGTACCGTGTTTGAAGTAATAGAGCGTGATTTCATTGAAATTATGATACTAACAATGACAAATTGATAGATCTGAGGATGACACACATGTGCGCTACATTCTGCGCGTATAGTATGGCCACAAGTGTAGTTAGAACTACAATTAGGGAGGCACGTCATGCGTAGGTTGCACACGTGCAATAAATATTAAAACAAAAAACATCGCAAAACAGTTATGAGGTCGTGATGCACGTGTGCATCACCTTAGGAATGTCAACAATCCCGATGGCAAATATTTTATAACGATGTTCATATTGACAAATGAAAAACTAGAATGTCAATATTAATTAGAATACAAACGTGTAATCTATTTCATGTTTATTTGTTTTGGAGATTATCAAGCATATGGAAGATAAGACAAGTAAGGCAGTTTCATAGATGCACAAGTAGTTAACGAACCTAGGAGAAAGGCGTTAATGTAACAACGTAAGGGTAAAAAATGGATATAGTGACGAACAAAGATTAATTAGGAGGTACATATTCTGGTACATTAAATATATATATATATATATATATATATATATATATATATATATATATATTTATTTTCTAAATCATAATTTGGCAATTATATCGCATGCATGTAGTGTAATGCACATGTGCATTATACCGAGACGGACATGTATATTAAGTGTTTTGCAGTATATTTCAAGTGGATTTATATTAGAAATGTGCATTTCAAATTAACAATTTATACCTGTAACTCGTTTGCACACACGTGCATCATAATGTTATCATGTTGCACGCGTGCGGTAACACACCAGACCTCAATTCACATGTGCATTAATATCGATTGTTGTACTAACACGTTTACTAATACACAGATGATGCAATAGAGAGATATAGAGAAACAAAAAGGAATAGGGTGGACAACAAAACCGGAAGGATAGACGACGAGATGATATCGAGACTGGTCGGATTGCAAAACAAAGGGGACGTGTTACCGTGGACGGTATTTGTCACTAGTCGATATCGTCAAGAAGATGTGGAAGAGCACAATGAGTCTTGTCTATTTTCAAGATAGACTTCACAACATTGTTTTCGAGCCTCATGGCAGAGGCTAGAAACAACAAGAAAATTAAGCTAGATTTCCTGTCGTTGATAAAAGCAGAAACTGACGTAGATGATATATTGTAAAAGTTTTATGTAGATTTAGGTAACATGTATATTCAATGCGCGATCTGCAGTTAGCAATATAAATAAGTTAGGTCAAAATGGTGGTTTGCACAGTATGATGCACATGTGCATTATTGAACAAATTAATGCTACGTGAATATCATGATGTTGCAACTCATATTCAAAGCATGATATGACTATATTGAACACGCGTGTACCGAAAAAATGACGTACGAGAATGATGCACGTGTGCATTATGGTAAAAATAGATGGCGTCTGTATATTTAGGATCCGATCATACCTATTTCGGGCAGTTTATGGCACATGTAAACTATGGGGGTTTAAATCACCGAGTGTACTATATAAGTATATAATAATGCACATGTGCATCACGTATAAAAAATTAGTGTATCCATTGCCAATTTTAACATATATGTTTTATATTGTAATAATTTTAGTTACGTTTATGTAACGTGTGTAATAAATGTGCGATCGATAGTTAGCATTATAAATAAGTTAGGTAAAAAGTGATGTTTTGTGAAGTATGATACACGTGTGCATTATAGAACAACTTCATGGTATGTGAATATCGTGCTATTTCAACTCATATTCAAAGCATGATATAAATATAATGAACATACAGGTCACGAAAAAAGCGACGTATGGGTATGATGCACATGTGCATTATGGTCAAATTAGGTGGCATTTGTATATTTTGGATCTGATCATAGCAATGTCGGGCAATTCATTGCACGTGTAAACTATGCGAGGTTTAAATCGCAAGTGTTTTATATAAGCGGATACTAATACACAATGCGCATTTTCAGTGCAACTAAAATACAATAAAACAAATAAAAACATTTTTTTTTTACAAATACATAAAAACACCAAACAGAACACTAATCGAAGTAATGTCCAAAGTAGATGTCAAACATGAAGGGATGGATTTATGAATTGCAGTGCGTAACTAGTGTAGATTGCGACCCAGTTGTATGTCTAGATGAACACTTGGTGGCGCGGACAGTTGAAGCAACATAATCACCTAATTGATAGAACAAAAAAAAAACAGCCATACATGACGAATGAGTATACTTTGAATACGACAGTTCTTGTGTTAAAACATATAGGATGTTTAGTGGCATTTGGAACATCCATCGGTTATAATTGCGTTGGTTGGCTTATGATGCACATGTGCAATAAAGTAAGTTTCACAAAATTTTAGATAAAAAATTGTACAATGTTGTTCGTCGAATAATGCCATTGTGGTTCAGGTGAACTATTATCGAACGTATGCGGACATTGATGCACATATATTTTTTTCTTCATAAAAAAATAGCAATAACTAACCCATGGCATACTTTTGGGCCCGGCTTCGTGCAGTCATCTCATATTTGCTCCTATATGTCTTGTACATGTGAGCAATCTCAGGCACAAGTGGTTCGTCCGGGTTGGGGTCGGTTAACAAAGAGCAAATCGACAGTAAAGCCTAATTATAACAAATGATCATTATTGTAAAAGAAATCAAGTAAGATGTATTTAAAGGGGTTTCCAGGGAAGAAATAAATATTGTTGTTTAAATCAAATACAAGAATATTAACCTGTAAATAGTTAGAGTTGGCCTTCATTGTTCCTTCAAAATATCAAGACATATGCTACCATTGATGTTGATATTTGGGTGAAAAACCTTTCTTCTGAAAGCCATCTATAAAATAACAGACAGAATTGCAAACAAGCATGTTGGAAAAAAAGTTTAAACCTTTAAAAAAGAACGTACAAATTCCATCAAAGTTATGAACTTATGAATCCATACCATACTAAATATGGCTATTATGGTTCTTTTACATCCTATTAAATTATATTAAAATTTAAAAAAATAGAAGATTTGTGTACCGTATCTCATATATTTTCTGTTGACTAACATCAAATTTTCCTCTAATCTAAATCAGGGTAAAAAGTACCTTAGGTGGCTTAAATGGATAGTATGGAGGGAAATGCATAGTGACTAGAAGAACTCCACCAGAATAAGGGTTGTCGGGAGGCCCCATAGTTGTAGCTTGCCATTGAAACATGTTTTCTGCCACCGGACCTAAAACCACACTTACAAGAAAGAGAGTAAACCAAATGAAAAAGCAGAGGTTTTGTAAAGTTATATGTTTAGTAAGGCACACAATCTACACAGTCTAGATTTGTTCGGTATCTTATAAGATTTTAATACACCATACAAAAAGAAGAGTGATAGGGAGTCTTTGATTCATAAGATAGTAATTTAAAGTTTCAAAATTCAAAATATATACCAGATTGCACGCGTGTAATGCAGTAAAGCTTATGAAGTTTAGTCAGATTTTGGTCCACTATTTATGTTATCAATAATGTAACAGTTTTAAAGTTTCAAAATCATAAAGGCAAACATATAAAAAACAATAATCAAATAGGATCAAATGAAGATAAAAATGTTATAGGACCCTTTACACAGTATTGACATAATTTGACAAGTGGATGTATACTATATACTTATATATTACCAAAATGATCCAAAGTTTTTTTTTTTTAAAAAGGTAATATTTCAATTTGTAGTCAAATGTGTACTCATACATCACCGAAAAAATCAAAATATATACCAAATTGCACACGCGTAATGCAGTGGAGCTTATGAAGTTTTGACACATGTGCAACATTAGATGATTATATAGACAAGAAGGTTGTAGTTCAATTGTAACACATTATTTATAGGCAACAGTCCTAGAGTTTGTAAGAATATAAGAGAGAACATTAAAGCACGTGTGCAACATTACAAAATATTAGATAAAAGAGTGTACCTTGTTATTTACCGAAGAACTTTATAACAAGTTGTGTTTATATGAGGTATTAGCGGGCGTGTTCGGATAATAATGCACATGTGCATCATCGGTAGAACCGTTGATTAGACCCATGTTTCCATGTTTTGTTAATCAACCACCTAATACAACAACAAAAAATCATCAAAATTGGTAAAAAAAACATAGCTAATATACTTAATTTTCTCATAGACATTTCAACAAACACCTTATGTGCATTCTCGATGCATGTAATAAATTAACTAAGTATAAAAAATCCACACCCAAAATCTCAATCAATAAACAATATTTCAACTTGTAGTAAATTGTGTGCTCATATATCATTGATAAATTCAAAATATATACCAATTTATGTGCCAAATTTTACCTTCATCTATGACTATAAAACTTGCAGAGGTTACCTAAATGCTCAAAGGTAAGTCTTGAGGAATCGATGAATGATAACCTGTGGAGATCAAAGGACGCCAAGCCTTAAATCGGGTGAAGAAAACTCTTGTTTCTCTCTCGTTCTCGGTTGTGTGATCTCTTGAAGAGTGCGTGCGAGATGTTAGAGGAAGAAGAATGCGACGATTACAATTCAACAAATGCTGGACTAGATTTATGCCCTAGATCATCTGAAATCTGAGCGTGGGACAACCTGAGTTGTGTTGGAGACGAAGAACTGAGCGTGGAACGATGAATGATTTGAGTTGTGTAGGAGAAGATGATCTTGGTTGTGGATTCAGTTGTTTTAAACATAAAAGGGGGTTAAAAATAGAATTATAGGGTAAGCTTCCACTTTTACCCTTCATTTAAGTATGTTTTCACGTTTTCGCAATATATATGTGTTTTCGCATGATCCTTCCCCTATATATATATTTTATATTCCATGGCTAGTATATGTTATGAAATAACTAATTCCCAAAAAAAAATCGCTTAGCATGAGTTGGAATCTGATGATTCTTCGATTTTTCCATGTGGCTCATTGCCATACTTTATTTATCATTTGTTTTCCTTTGGAATGGAATTATTGTCATGCTTTGTCATTTCTTCTCATTTGCATTTGCAGGTACTGTTAGGCTGCTTAGCTCGATAGCTCGCTGTGTAAGTTCCTTTGTCTTGAGTGTTAGTTATGCCACCAATATTTCTTGCTTTTATAAAGGTTTACTTATTTTAGGTTGGTTTTCGTCGGCATTTTGTTGTTATTCCTATTATTGTTAGGGCTGTTTCGCTGCTTTTATTAGGCTTAGTGGCTCAAAGGAAAAGACTCCATAGGACAGATGGTTAACTCAGGCAACATCGTATTTTGGAAGTATAGGCCAGCCCCTATCTAGGGCAGTAAATTGGTGAAACACTAGCGGGTATGAGCCACTATCTAGGGTGACATGTCTTTAAATATTAACTTTTGTGAATGTCAATTAGTGATAGGTATCTAGAATGGAATGTCAAGAATGGTTAAGAAGATATATGTTAAAATATATATGTACAAGCTTTTCTATTGGCGCGTTGTCACCGACATGACGATAGATAAACATATTAGATCATCACATTCATTCATAACGATACATGGTTTTGTTGCCGCTAGAAGTGCGTTTAGCGCGTTACCGCTAGAAGCGTGTGTCTTCCTGCGGTGAGATCCAAGACATATTCTTTGTTTTTTTGACCCGTGTTCACATATTTTTGCAGCAATACCTGCATTCAAGAAATTTACATTATATATAATCCTAAAACACAACAACTAAAATTGATTGTACTTGGAAGTTGGAACAAAAAAACGCATCCCTTAATAAGAAAGTTAATCAAAACTATATAAGTTTACCAATTGAGAGAATCATGACACGTGATACAAAAAGAGAGAATAGGAAGAATATGCCGCCGATGAAGCAAAATGTAATACCTTTGGAGAGGCTCAACTTCATAGATAATGGTTCTACACACCTGTAACATGTAGCAAAACAAAAATAATAAACAATTAACATAACTTAAGGAACACATAAATTTGTTTCAAAGACCTAAGTTGATAAACCATAACACCTATGCTGATAAATAGAACATCTCTATAGCATGGTAGATTAAACATATTTAACATGAAAGATCAGAATGACGTGACACTCATAAAAAAATTGCAGCCAAAAAACATAAGTTCACACGCATCAGTGATTCTACCATATGACGAACTGAATTAAACAATCACTATCGCCAAACCTATAACTGAATTGGTAACACTATCTGAAAGTTCAATAAAGCATTTCCAAAATTTCATACAAAACAAACTTTTAAAACATTGGTATCATATAAAACTAAATGTTAGACACTTGTATTTTATAATAGTTTTAGAAGTAAATCTCATATGCTTTAAAAATAACAATTAGTACTGATTTAAAAGGTCATTTTGTAACTGTATAGCATCTATATTTTACATTAAAACTGGAAATTTGAAAGATCTGTTGTACAAAGCATAAGTCCATGTCTTTACATCTTTAAAAGATAGCAGTCTGGTAACATCAGTTTCATTAAAAATTAATGTCATTAAGCATTAGTAACAAAATCATGTGAACTACATTTTTTTTAAACTTCCATACAAAGCTAATATGTTAGATAATTCTATTTTATGTCACTTTAGAAGTAAAGGTGATATGCATTAATAATAACAATAGGGAGTGACATAAAAGGTCATTTGTTTGTCAACTGAAATGTCATGAAGGGCTTACTTATAATCCATTGGCTTATGCAATTATGCATACATTTCTTTAATATAAAATGGACCATCTGGAAATCATACGGGTGAAGCAAATCATTTACCATTTCTGTGAAAATGTAATTTGTTCTTGGATCTAGGACACGAAATAAGCCCTAAATCCAAGAACGACATGTCAGCGGTAAAGTCTTAACAAACGTGGTAAAAAGAAGAAATAGAGATATACCAAAGCGAACGAAAACTGAAAAAAATTGCAAATTAATAAAGATGATCGCAGGTTCACCTGCTTCTAAATAAAGAAACCAGAGGAGTAAAAAAAGAGAAATAAAACTACTTTTAAACCTAGCAACAGGTGAAGCTCATAGTGACCTCCTTTCTTTATTGCACGCTCCATCTAAAACAAAAAAATGACCACTCACGCCAAAAAAATAAAATAAAAAAAGAATAGCCCACAAAGTAGATGATGAAAACAAAATATACTTACCAATTTAGAATATATTTTGGTCCTCATATTGTTTTTCCTTTGGTTAAGAGAGTCCCAATACACTGAAAAAATAGTGGTGGCGTTTGTCTAACCTGTAGAGAAAATCCATACTATCTATAACTTCAGAAGCACCAATTCTAATGAATGCTGATCGAAGTTATCTTTACTTTTCAGGCTACTAATCTAGGAGGTTTACTGAAACATACACTTCCAAAGCTATTGATACAATTAAATGACCCACCATATAATTTTTTTGATTCATACATCTACTCTTCAAGTCACTACCTCCCAATTACCTTACACACATTGGTACATACAAAACCACTTAATTCTGCAGCAAGAAAGACACACCCAGAGCACACACATTGGTACATACATTAGGATTTAAAACACACAATGACTAACAAAGTCAATAAATAGCCACACATAATAAGATCAATATATGAAGCAAAAATATACCTCATGAGTAAATCCCTGCAACAAGAAAGATATCTCCAGATTCACTATACAAAAGACAACTGCAATTTAAAACAACAATCTAACTACAATAACCATATCTCCAAACTTAATAACTAAGAAAATGCCACATCTTATCATACATAAGCAACGATATCCACTGAAACTCAAAAATCAACACCAAAATACCACATACTACCCAAAAGCAAAAATTAAAACAAAGCAATCAGAAACATGCAATAGACAACTTACGAAAACCCAAAAAACGACCTAAATTCAAAACCCAAAAGATAAAAAACCCAATTTAAACATACATATAAAAAAACAAACCAATCACAAACCTAAAACAAAAATTAAGACGCAGCTAAAATATAAGTGTCATAATATGAGACCAGATGACAACCAAAAACCCACAAATTAGAAAAAAATGTGATTTCAAACCAACAAAATGCAAGAAATCCACCACCATAAAAGAACCATAGCAAAATCGTAAAAGAAGCAAAGTCAAGAGCCAACATACCTTCAGGAGTCAGGACTATAGAGATAACCGAAAACGAAACAGAGAGGATGATACAGATCATCGTAGAAGCCTCCAATCATGATGAACCGAAGCCATGAAGAGCGGAGTATCACGGTGGTGGTGCGGAGTGGTCTGCCGGCGAGAGAAAGAGCGGAGTGCTACGGTGGTGGTGCGTAGTGGTCTACCGGCGATCGAACCGATCTTTTTTCTTAGAGAGAGAAAGAGAAAGAGGATGGGATGAGGGAGAGTAGATAGACCTTGCTGCATATATGAGGGTTCTCAGTTTTACACGCAAACGTCCACAACCACACATATGGGTAAGATAATGACATGCTTCAAAGACTTGTAATGTACAACCCAATAAAACTTACAAAAGTTTTATAATGTTATATAGGTTAATGGGCAGCCACTCTAGGATGGCTTGACTTTTATGAATGTCAATATCTATATGATTTTTCTATTTCTAATGCTATGACTTTAATATTTTTGGGTCCCCATTGTTAGACCTTTGTAGTATCCATAGCAAGAGTTTTTACTTATTAATTTTCTCATATTGCATGGTGTTATACATATTTTAGCAAATTGACTTCGCGACGATCTACATTACGATATGGTGTTTCTTGGAGATAATTTGTTATCCTGGTCCTCTAAACGTCAAAACACAGTATCTCAATCCAGTACGGAAGCTGAATATCGGGGTGTAGCTAACACCACGACCGAGGTCACATGGCTTCTCAATCTTCTACTTGAGCTCTCCTTGCCTATCCGTTATGCGAGTATCATTTTTGTGACAACGTCTCAGCCGTCTACTTATCAGGTAACCCCGTACAACATCAACGTACCAAGCATGTTGAGATCGATATTCATTTTGTTCGCGATCTGGTACGTATTGGTTCCATACGTGTTCTACATGTTCCAACTAATTATCAATATGCGGACATATTCACCAAAGGTTTACCTAGAGCTTTATTCCAGAGATTTAAAGACAGTCTTTGCATTCTTCCTCATACTCGGACTACAGGTGCATATTAGCAAATATAAATCATTATATTCTTGTGTATTTATCTCCGTTATTTATTATTATTATTATTATTATTATTATTATTATTATTATTATTATTATTATTATTATTATTATTATTATTATTATTATTATTATTATTATTTTGTATCATATTTGGCTCTAGGTTGTTAGGTATCTTTGTTACATATAATGTAACATTCATTGTGAAAATAATATGAGAGTTTATCCAGTTTACACTAAGTACCGATAGGGGTGTTCAAAAATATCCGAATCCGAATCCAAATCTGAAATATCCGAAATATCCGAAGTTAAAATATCCGAAATTCGGATATCCGAATTTTCGGATTCGGATTCGGATATTCATTTTGAACATTTTCGGATATTCGGATATCCGAAAAATATCCGAAATATATATTTTTTTTTAAATATTAAATTATATATATTATTTAGTTTAACATACTTTAACTTAAGAAACCCTAAATCTAAAGTTCTAAACTCCGATTTTCATTCTCTTTGCATCTTTGGATCCCGTCGTCCTCCAAATCTTGACCCTCACTGGCTCATTGCCTTACACCGCCGATTTGTAGTTTGTCATCGAACTTGTTGCACACGGATTGAGCTTCAAAATTGAGACATTTTTTATTTTTTGTTGGTATTTGACTATTTAATGTACTTGCATTAGACTATTTGCTAATTTGGATGTTTATCACTAGTAATTTTAGTGATTGAATGTATTTTTTTTCCTTTTTTTTTATGTTTTGAAAATTCGGATATCCAATTCACTATCCGAATCCGTATCCGAAATTTCGGATATCCGAAATTCGGATATCCGAAATTTCGGATATGGATTCGGATAGTGGAAATCAACTATCCGAAATTTCGGATATCCGAAATTCGGATATCCGAATTTTTGGATATCCGGTTTTGAACACCCCTAAGTACCGACGCATATCAGCCTTAGCAGCTTCCTTCAATATATACTTTTTCCTTTTCTCTTTCCATTCTACCTTAATTTTTTCTATTTCTACATCAGGTAATTGCAATGTGGAATCATCTCTTTTGCCTTCTGGATCAGCCATTCTTCAAATACAGAAAATCTTTTGTCTTTTGTATCAGCCAACTATCGACCTATTTTCTTTCACCACTCACCCCGTTAAATTTTTTAGGTCCATTTTTCGGGTCAATTGAAAGAGGAGCTTAGAATGACAAAATCAAAGTAGAAGATGCAATCGTTTCTTTCTAATATCAATTTTCAATTTCCAATCAATAACGGGTAGATCTATAGGACATACACGGACACATACTTCACAAGCAATGCATTTATCAAATTCAAAGTGGATTCGCCCGCGGAAATGCTCGGATGTGATCATTTTTCATAGGGGTATTAAATAGTTACAAGTGTTATATATATTTTATTCCAGATTTATTCCAACCGGATTTCCAGGCTAGCTGGTATGGGTCATGTCTATTAACTAGGAGGTATCGGGTTCGATGTGAGTAATTTTTTTTTTCAATCTATCCTTTTTATTTTTTCTTTCTTAATTTTTTAAATTAATTTCAGTTTAAATTATAGTTTTCTTTTTTCTTTCTTATTTTTTCTATTTTCAATTTATAATTTTACCAAAATATAATCCGAGCAAATATCCTGCTTTAAAAAATTATTCTTTTACAATTTTCGTTATATATATTTTTAATTCTTTTTACTTGGGCTATTTTATCTGCCTTTCCTTATAGATTATTCAAAACCGAACTTTGGAATATGAATTTATATTCCTATTATAGGATGTTTTAAAATAAAATTGTATTGAATTTTTTTTTAATTTCTTGCTTCGATGTACATACGAGGTCTCTACCGCAACACGTAACCGATTAAGTACCTAGTTATGTACTTATGTTAACGAAGGGATCAAACATTCTCACTAGAAAGACCTTGACCCGCGAGTAATTAAGCCCAATAGCAGTCAGCATTAAGCCCATCTTTAACTTCACCAGTTTAGCCCACCTGCTGTAATGTTAAGCTCCACCCGGTCCAACCTCTCAACAACTATATAGAGAGTGGGCCTTGGATATTAGGCTTGCTAGAATGCTAGTCAGGGTCTGAAAAATATTAAAAAAAGGTTGTCAGGCGCAGGATTCGAACCTGCTCCAATTCGTTCCAGATGCGCATAGTTATTGATGAAAAAATGACTGTATACTTGTGACTACATAACAATCAACGTAAATCCGCCCCTGTCATCAATTTCAACTAAAAGTGTGGTACACTAGCTATACCTATGGCGATGGTATGTTATCCTCATAGACCATAATGAAGGCATGTCTTCGTTATATTTGTCGCCCATATTATTTTGTCACAGTAGATGAAAAAATTTGTTGCCATTAACGTTGTCGAGACTTATACATTTACGTTTGAATTAATAAAAAAACGATTTGCATGCTGGTATTTAGGTTAATGATAATGGTAACAACACATTGTGCGACCTCTCCTCTGCCGTCTTCATCAGTGATGAAGCTTGGGCCGAAAGTTAGGGGACAAAAAAGATGTGGCCGGACTAAGTATATAAAAGAATTTCAAACTGAACGAGTATAAATTTACACTATTGAACGAAAAAAGTAGAAAAAAAGTACGTTAATAATATTATTAGATTTGTGATATAATAATATACAGTCAACTCCGATATCTCAATTTGTGTATTTAATGGAGCAAGGAAAGTTCCTTTACTTCTGTTTCATGATCCTTGTTTCAAGGACCATGCATACATATATCTGGTCGGTATAAATCGCACGAGCTTTGCATTAATTTCAAGCATATTCTAAACTAGCTAGTCGCTACTTCAATCAATCAATTATTCTACTATATATTTTGTGCATCACTCGGTGTAGGTCTCAACTGAAGTAGTAGTAGTAATAATAAATTATTTAGTATTAATACAAAGTCAAGATCTCAATTGTTCGATCGTAAGCAAAAAAAAAAAAAAAAAAAAAAAGACTAGTGTTATGATTAATATTTATAGATTAGTATTTTTTTTTAAATCTTTTTTCATAGAGATTGGAAATTTTTGATGATCCGTTGTCTATTGATAAGTATCAATATTTTTACGGTCTGGTTTGGGTTCAGTTGGGTCGGTTCACTTAATATAAAAATTAAACTAAGTTAATTATAATTTCAAGTACATAGTAAAATACTATCAGTCATCATTAGAAATTCATAATTAAATTAAAATATGCATACAGTTCTCATTATATGTTCTTTGTAACCAATATTTTCAGAACGGATCAAATAACGACTCTGAAGTTTCGGGTTCACTGGTAGAATTAACCTAATTTAGAAATCTAATGACTTTATAAATAATATAATTATTAAATAATATATGTACGTAATATATATATCATAAAATTTTCAAATTCTTAATATAGCTACAAACAGAATCATTCAACATGAGACAAACAAACTTCAAACATTAATTATTTTGAGAACTATAATGAAGTAAAATAACAAAACAAGTAATTTATTAATTCTGTGAAAGTAAACATATATTTTTAAATAGTTAAATTAATTGGTATTTAAATATATCAGAAAAAAAAGAGAGAAAAAGGATGAAAGAAAACACAAGCACTTTTTTACCGTGATAAAGTGATCAAGGTTTCGATCAATTTCCATTTCTCAATTTAATTAATTAAGTTTCCTTTTTACATCTAGAAACGCAAACAACCTTTGACATGTATATGATTATTACATTTCTGTACTTGATATTTATTATTTATGTAACATTCCTATATACGAACCACGTAGATATAGATTAATAAAATAGTATGAAGATAAAATTAATAGCTTAATAAAAGGATTATGTTGCCATGTTGGTTTATAGATCTTTTGTTTGGTCAAACCCATATACAGCCAAATAATCAAATATATCTTATAGGACACCACCATGCATGATATTTTAGTAACTTTATGGTCACCATTGATAGTTATTGGTAAAACTAACGTTATGCTACAATCCAAAAGTAGTGTTTATTATAACGAAACACATGTAATTAAATTCCTGTTTTAATATAAACTAATTAGAAAAGGTAGTAAACTTTGTTGGCAGTGACAATCTGAAAGGCAAGGGGGAAGTTTTTAAAGAGTCAGATCGGGCCCTGGTCCAGTCCGTTTTTTTGCTTTTTAATGTAAATTTATACTCTTTTGGTCCGAAATTTTTTTATATACTTAGTTCGGTCCTATCCGTTTTTTCGCTCCGTAGTGTAAATTTATACTCGTTCGGTCCGAATTTTTTTTATATACTTAGTTCGGTCCTATTTGCCTTTAGTCCGGCTTCATCCTCATTTCGCCCCAAGCTTCGCCCCTGCTGAAAGCTGCAATTAAAACAAACGATGCTATAGACACTTAGACAAAACATCATGAATGAATTTTGTGTGATCCTAACCCGTCCTGTCAAGATCTAATGGGGCAAAATCGACGCAATAATCAGATCCATAATCATATCTCTTCACAAACTTTAAAAAGAACCATCATATTCTTTTTGAAGCATTGGCGATTCGAAATTGTCTATCTTTTAAGGCTATGTGTAGTGGTTTGAGAGTTGGGTGGGGGGTTATGCGTCATGTGGCGAATGACGTGGCAATGGGGGTTATGAGGTAAAATGTGTAGTGGGGGGTTATGAAGATGGGAGTTATAAGGATTGGGAGAACCAATAGGAAAAAAAAAAAAAAAAAAAACAAGAGAGTGGGAGTGGCGCCATGTTAATAACGCCTGGGACGATTTTGTGTAAGATGGCGCCTAGGGGGGTGGAGGAGGGGCACCATCTTGTGTATTTGGTGGGGGATAACGCCCCACTACGGATAGCCTAATAAACTAATAGCGATGAGACATGGTCATCCTTTATGATTTTAATTTACTTATAATAACATTATCTGTTTAATTAGTACTAATTGCAATTAGGTGTCTATGGGCATTTGCCTCAATGGACACCACTCTTACATGTGTACCAAAGGTCACAGGTTCGAGTGTTGGGAGCAACGATTTAAGATGCATGGTCCATTTTGATGCCTTTTATTGTGCTGGCTTCCCGGGGCTCCCTTAGTTAACGCGTGGGGGTCAATGGGGGTTTTCTTCCTACCGATTAGGCCCAGGGTATCCAGTCCCGATAGTTGACGTGGGGTTTCCTCCTGAACTGCCGTTGGCCTTGAATATGATCGGATGAGTGGTTTAAAAGGCCCCCGTCAGTAATCCTAAATACATTGCCGTTCAAAAAAAACTAATTGCAATTAAGTCAAACTTTAATTACAAAGGAAAACAGTACTCTAGAAGCATGGGGGCACGTGCATGTGATGAAGTCATGAAGGTAGACTTTTTACAAAAATATTTGATCAATATAATGGCCAATTTTGTAAACATATTAAAAAAAAGAATTTGATTGAAACTATATATATATTTTTTAACTACAAATACATAATTTAAATTTTAATCCTAAAATCCATCTAATATTCCCACTATTAAACTTAAACCCACATCATTTTAACGAAAATAAACTCTTGACTTATAGATTAAAAGATCATCAATAATATGTCATAAACATATAATATATATAGGTAAAGTTTGATGTGGGACAAATCTTATGTCATGATAGTCTTATGTGGAAGAAAAAAATATATGAATTTTCTAAGATGTAAAAATTACATTTCATATTCATAAAACATTAATATGATTTTGTAATTAAATATTATTTTCACGTTTGAAAAAAATTAAAGAATTTATTTATCACATCCATTGTTGTTGCCACATGATATTGATCCACGAAATAGTTGTTAAGATCAACAAAATTGTTTAAATATTTCAATTAAACACAACTATTATCATACGTGTAGAACGCTATATATTTTAATAATTTGTGTAATTATTACACTCAACTTGCAATGAATGTGACAAGTGCACTATATATAACACCAAAACCACTTCAAGATCTACATCTCAAGAACATTTGTTCTAACAAAATGGCACATACATTCCTCTCTCTACTAATTCTCATTCTCACCATATTCACCTTAAACCCAACGGTCAAGTGTGGTTCTCGAGCCCGGGCATACGTCGAGAGCCAGTGTCGTCCAACGTTATACACCGACCTATGCACACGAACCCTTCTACCGTTTGCAACCAAAACAAACACACCCGACCCCGAACAACTAGCCAGGATCTCCCTAACCACATGCCTATTCAAAGCCCGGCTCACAAAGGCCTACGTGAATACGGTCGATAAAGCGTTCGATAAAACAAAGAATGCGCGATACTACGAAGCGGTGACCGAGTGTTTGTCCCAAATCAATGATGGTGTTACCCAAATTACGCAATCGGTTAAGGAGCAAAAACGAATGATGAGAGACGGGGAGAAGGATTTTTCATGGCATGAAAGTAACGTGGAGACGTGGGTTAGCACCGCGTTAACGGATGTGACAGCGTGCCTTGATAGGATATCGGATAGGGCGATCGGGGGTAAGGAGAAGGGGCTGATTAAAGCGAAGGTTTTGAACGTTAAACACCTTGCGAGTAACTCGCTAGCGTTGTTTAATCGGTTCGCGACACGACACCGTGAATCTCGTAGGATCAAGACTCCATGATCAAATGTAGTTGTTTTGGAGTGGTGTTATGTTATAATCAATTGTTGTATTTTGTTGTTGACACTTCGTGTTTTTTGATGGTCGAATTTATATGAAAAACTACATTTTTTGTTTTTTTACAATATGAAATAATTAAAGGGTTATAAATATGTTATTTGCACACTTATATCTATCCGAGTTGTGTTAATTAAACAATGAGTACATGTTATATGTCATAGTGTAAGGGTTGTTATGTAAATGTGTGATCAATAGATATTCCTTGGTTTACTTCATAATTCTGTCTTATTGCAGGGTTGCGACGATCATTAGTGGTCGTCGTTAGATAGTTCAGGATCATTTAACTGTTAAGAGCATTAAAGAAAAGATCCAAGCTGTTCAAAATTCTGTGCCGGATAATAAATTTGATTGGAACAAGTGGGTGCCAAAGAAGGTCTCTTTTCTTGTTTGGAGGATGAGCCTTGATAGGGGAAAAAACACGAAAATGACCATTGTTGACTTTGAAACTACAGTTTTGACCCTTTGAATTCGAATTCTCCAAAATGACCCCTACCAATGGAACAAAGACAACTCACCAGGTCCGTCTGAAAAGGTTTGTGCAAACATCCAATAGAAACTTCACGCGTGTACAGTTACTCATACCGGCGCAATAATGGACCCCGCCCCAGTTCATATTCTTGTAACTTTATAGCCTCACATTCCGAAGCATCCGAGGCAGACACGTGTCCACGTATAAAACTCAAATACCATACCGACTGAATACCTTTTAGCCGGCTAATTTCAGCCGCCCAAGCCGACGACTTAATTTAGTCCGGTGCAGTTATAATTTAAAGGCGAGTCTCTTCACAGTTATTAATTCCATCGAGAAGAGTCGGAGCACAATTGGGGGAAATCAAAATTAACCAAAGGCGAGTTTCTTTGCTGGTAACTTGGTTTTCATGGTTTTAATGAGTTCATCCTCTTATTAGAGTCGGAGCCACCTACACTCTGTTTCACCCATCTAAATTTAATTTTAATTCTGTGATTGCCTGTTTGTTTTTTGGGTCCCTTGTTTTTTTATCTCTTTATTGGTGACATGGTTTGTCTTGCACAACAGGATGAGTTCATACGTCCCTAGTTCCAGAACAATTATTTCGATAATGGAGGAGCCATCAGAGGGTCCTGAACCATGGACCAGTGCACAGGAGGAGGCACTCGTACAAGCATGGGTTTTTGTTCGACAAACAAGCCCTGATGTGAATACGCTAGAATTCTGGGATTTGGTTCAGAAACGGTTTCATGTGATACTTGGAGGTGAAAGGTGCAGGAACAATCACGAAGTTATGACGAAGTGCCTTCATCTCCGACAGGCGATGTTGTTTTGGAGGAGCGTATATGATGATGTTTACAAGGAGCGTGTGGAAGAATGGAATGAAACTGACATCTGGGAGATGGCCCAAAACCTGTACCGAAAAACCAAAGTTACCAGTTTCAACCATCTTGGTAGTTGGGAGGTTGCTCAAGGGACAGAATTTATAGAGTAACTCTTGTGAAAATTGCTACATATTTTTGTTTTATGTCTAATTTGTATGGATTTTCACTATTTTTGTTGGTTATGAACAATCCCCTGTTATTTGGATTCATAGTTAGAACTATATCTGGTCCAATCTTCAACCGCTTCAAACTTAAGACTGTCATTTCCAACCGCAAGAAATTCATTTTTTTTAATACAGCTGGTCCAATCTTTTACCGGAAAAAATTAAATCATTACTATTTAATAAATATTTAATAAATATTTAACAAATATATTTAAAATTGAGTATACAAAAACTTAAATTTTAATAAATATATATATAAATCCGATCCAATCTTCCGACTCAAATTCTGGTATATACCCTTTTTAATATTGTCATTTCCGTGTCAAATTTAATATATATCAATGTAAGTCCTATAGGTAATAATAAGATTCTGACAGTGTAGAGTTGTAGAGTTGCTAGTTAATAATAAGCACTTATAGCTGGAGTTTTTTTACTACAGTTGTTCCCGTCCCAACTTTTCTTTTATATAACAAAATTTTAATAAATAAATAAATAAATAAAACCAAAATTTAATAAATAAATTAGATCATATTTAGATGTTCATATCGCTGAGGATAACTCTATGGACTTCCGATTACACTTTTAATATATTTTATATTTTCACTATTAAAAAAATTAGTATCTCTATAAAAAAATTATACAAATATAAATTTATATAATAGACGTTTTGGAATTTTATTTATAATTATCAATATATGACGAGCCTATAGTACAACACATAGATGGTCTTTTTTACTTATTGGAAAATTATTTATTATAAGTTTGACTAACACTTAAAGTAAGTCAAAACTTTATGTTTATTAGATAGTATAGATATATATATATATATATAGCTTAATATAAAATAATTGATAAATAATTAGTTTACACCCCACCTTCTCACGCAACCTTCTGCTACACACCTTCACCCGGAGATGAACAGTGTGGAGTAGATAGGCTTCCGTCCCATCATTCTGACGTGAAGTTATCGTCATTACCGATTCAAATTTCACCCGGATATTATAATATAATTTTTAATTTATTATAATTGGCTATTAAATTTATATACCTTGTCTAACCACATCCGGTCCAATCTTCAACCGGTTAAGTTAAGATTGTCCCATTTCCGACTAAAATGTAAAATATTTAAAACCACAGCAAATTAATTCTACCGGAAGAAATTCATTTAACAAATATTTAAAATTGAGTATAAATAAATTTAAATATTTAATAAATATAGATATACATCCGGTCCAATCTTCCGACTCAAGTCCTATAGGTAATAATAAGATTCTGACAGTGTTGAGTTGTAGAGTTGCTAGTCATTTTGGAACTTTTTTTAAAAATTATTATTATATGACGAGCAAATCAAAAACTTTAAATAAAATAAACCCTAGTATGGATATTAAGTATTTGGATAATTATTTATTATAAGTTTGACTAACTCTAAAATTTTGTGGTGATGACGAGTGTATTTTTTTAGTAATTAAAGTATGACAAAACATTATGTTTTTTATATACTTTATATATAGATAGATATAGATATAGATATATATTAATAAAAAAAATGAAATTAGTTTACACCCCACCTTCTCACGCAACCTTCTGCTACACACCTTTACCCGGAGATGAACAGTGTGGAGTAGATAGGCTTCCGTCCCATCATTCTGACGTGAAGTTATTGTCATTACCGATTCAAATTTCACCCGGATATTAGAATATAATTTTTAATTTATTATAATTGGCTATTAAATTTATATACCTTGTCTAACCACATCCGGTCTAATTTAAGTTAAGATTGTCATTTCCGACTAGATATGCATTACAATAACTATTATAAAAAAAAAAAAACATTCTCATTGGGTGAAGTTCTTCTTCAGCTGCATAGAAGTTGACCTTGCAGAAGTTATCCGACTCAGAATGGCATCCAAATGGGAATCCAACACGCCCTGGTCCTTGCAGTACCTCCTGGCTGAATCTACACATTCTTCATTGTCGTTGGAAAGCAACCGTTCACGTAGCCTCTGTGTATCCACAGATCTGTCAAGCACATACTTCCTTAGCTGGTTCAACCCGTTTGTGATGTAGTAGTCTTCTCTGCTCAGGTTGTTAATTGTCTCTCCTATCTTGTCATTCCACAACTTTTCCTCTCTTGACTCCATTGATAACCCTTGAATGTGTGTTGTGTGAGTTTTTGAATTGGTTTTAATGGGGCTCAATCCTGTCTATTTATAACCCGATCACCATGCGGAACACTAATCGTTTCTGACGTTTGCTTTACAATTAAAGGTAATAATTAGATTCTCTGTTAGGTCTATGGTAATTGTTACAACTGTAAAATAGCTTTGGTGAATGTACCCTTTGAGATCGCCAGATATTACTGCGTGTAGATTGTGCTGGCAGATAATTTCATATATACCCCTTACAAAAGTGAAAAATAGCAAATATACCCAATTTACGATGAGTTTGTATTTTCATTTGTTTTTGCATTAATATTTTATATACACATGAACATATATTAATTGGTTTTGGATAATTATTATGTTTCGCAGGTTATATTTTTATATATGAAACTTAAAGTTTGAGAAGAATCAAGGATAAAATGGTGACATTTTAAAAATGTTATAATAATTTTGGTGAATTTGATATTTTTAAATTTAGTAAGGGTTTTTATGTAAATATCCCTAACAAGTCCACCAAAAATGGTTTCCCTATAAATACGTGACAGACCCGTAGTTCGTTATTTGCTTCTCCTCCCAAGTTTTCTCCCAATATCCCTCTATATTCCATTTCTCACAACAATGGCGTCATCGTCCTCTAACACCACCTCTGGGAAGGTCTCCAAGCAAGAGCTGTTAAGCTTCGTCAAAGAGAAAGTGGACGAGCAGATGTTTGTGCACGATTCTCTCATGTGTTCCATTGATAGGATGAACGAGGGAATCAGTATTTTCTTAAGAATTAGGGATGAGGTGAGGCGTCTCCCTGAGTCAGACCATCGTAATCAAATGCTCACATATTTGGAGGAGTTGCTGAGGATGGAGCACAACACTATGAAAGAAGCTTCTGAAGCCATAGAGGTTGTGTCAAAGTCGATCGATCTGCAGATTGCCTTTCTTGACAGTTTAGGATAGTGTTATTTAATTTTATTTTTATGTTTAATTATGTCAACATCCTTTGTATTTTGAAATGTTATGACGGGGTTTAAAATTAAAATGCTATGTTATAAATGTTATAAATGTTTGTATTTCTAAATTAAATGTTCGTTATAAAATATAATTCACCTTCTGTTTATAAAATATAATTTATATGACGGTTTAAAATTAATTTAGTAGAGGTTTAATTAATAACCTTAATATAAAAATTTATATCTGAATAACTACTTATATCTTAGTTAATAAAATTATAAACTAAAAAATACCCTAATATAAAAATTTTGGATTTGAGTAATTATTATTGAAAATGTATGGTTAAACAAAAAAATTTTTGGGGATGCCAAGTGTCTTTTTTACTAATTAAAGTATGTCAAAATAATATAGTATATATTGGTAAAGATCTAGATATAGATATTTATTTAAATATTAACCAAAAAGCTCAGACGGAGAACCTTACGGTTCAACATTACCGATCCAAACCAGGGTGAATGCTTTATAGAGACACCCGGCCCACTTTTCTACTGGAAGAACCTTACCCCATCTGAATTGAAGTCACCCGGCCCAGTACCCATTCTTTATATAGACACCCGGCCCAATCTTCTACCGGAAGAAATAAAAGGGTCCGGGACAAACTGTGTTCCTTTGAAACTCAAAACGGCAAAACAATAAAAGCCCTAAAATCCCGCCATTCCAAATTAACCAACCTATTTGTGTTCCTTTGAAACACAAAACACTTCCTTCTCTTCTAATCACTCAGGCAACCACAATCATCCATGGCACCAAAAGCTGCTAAAATCAAGGGTAAAAAGGGCGGAGAACCAGAATCCCCATTTGCAAAAGATCATAATGTCACTGCAATTCTGGACAAGCCTGCTCAAAGAGAGATGTTTCATGGCATGATTGATTTTCTTAAAGAGTCGCATCTTCACTTTGCGTTGACGGTTACGGCGGATATTTACGAAACGACAATGTCAGAATTTTGGTCGAATGTAAGTGTTTGCGCCGATGAAAATAAGGAAAAGTTCTTAGAGAGTAATATTGGAGACGTGGTAGTGTGCATCAACGAATCCATCATTAGAAAACACTTGAGATTGAGAGATGAAGGAGGATATATGCTGGTCGATCACACAAAGTACCACGAGACATTTGAGATGATCGGCTACGGCGGTGATAGGACGGTAAAAACTGTTAAGAAGGGGCAACTTCCCTACAAATGGAGGTTCTTAGCACACACGCTACTAGCGTGCCTAACACCCAAGAAGTCAGGTTACGACGACCTTGCCGCTGAACAAGCGTCAGCCTTCTATGCCATCATACACGGTGAGAATTTTAATTTCTCAAAGATGATACTGAATGGATTACTTGAAAACGCCGTGAATTATGGGTTTTACATGTACCCCAGGTTTCTTTCTTACATCCTAAAAAGCGAGTACCCATCTATTGTGTTTAAAGGAAACATTTTATATCAAAGGCTTTTAAATGATACAACCTTTTCGCGTTTGTCCCTTAACAGAACAGAGTTTCTTGGAAGGGATACGGACTATCCCATACCCAAACCACGTCAGTTTTCTGATGAACCTCACCAAGTTGAGGTTCAGACAGAGAGGGGTACTGATGTTCATGGGCAGGCAACACCAGATGTAGGTCCTACTGAGCATGTAGTTACCATACCAAGAACCCATCAGGCCTCTTCTAGTACAGACAATATTAATTCAACTTCTAAAAAGAGGAAGAGGGCCACTCTTAGAACATGCTCCCCTACATTGCAAGAAACACCAAGTGTTGAGCTCGCCAACCCGCCTCAACTTGAACAAACACAGACTGCCATAACAACGGGGCACGTTGAGGGAAAAAGGTGTAGACATAAGAAAACCAGAAAGGTTCATTTCTACCAGACACCCAATATGGTTAACTACACAAATGACCAATCATGCTCTGTAGAAACCGTCACAGAACCAGGTGGGGACAGTATGACACCAAAAGAACTGACGGCTTTGTGCAAGGGTATGCAGTCTCAAATCTCTAATCTCACACAGACTGTGGCAGCACAGGGGGGTCTCATTAAGTTGCTGCAACAAGATGTCCACGGAGAGGCTGCAAAAACTACCGGAGAGGCTGCAAAAACTACCGGAGAGGCAGAGTCTACACACACTCCTTTACTCATACAAAACGATGAATCAGTACCCAGAGATGTAAGGGAGTTCAATATTAGGAGTGCAGGGGTTGAACCTTTTGATGTGGACCAAGCATGGGATGAGGTCCCAGTTTTTGAACTTATGAAGATAGTTCCTGTGGTAACTGTAAAGGATACCTTGACGGCTTCACTAATGCTTGGTGGAATGCAGCATTCGGATATTGACAGCATACATAAATTTATTCAGTATAAGAAATTACCAAAATACAGGAAAAATTTACCAACAAATGTTGGTTCCAGCAAGGGAAAAAGCGTGATTCTTGGAGATGTGAATGAAGATGGATTCTTGTTTAGTGAGACTGAGGATGTTGCTCATGTGGTTCAGGATGATCCAACCGAGGAAAAGGCATTAGAGAATGAGGTTATTAATACACATTATCTTATGTAGTTTAATGTTTTCATATGTGGCCACTAATATTACGTTGTCACTCAGGCGGTAGAGAACAATGATGATTCATTGTTGATTAGTGATGCTGACAAAAAGGAAGAGGCAGTTTCCCAAATTATAGCGAGTGAGGTACATAACCTCTGTTACGTTATCTAGCAAATAGTTCGGAAATGATTATTGATGTGGTAAAAGATACCAATGTTGTCGTGCAGGCTGCAGAGAAGCCTAAAGAGACAGTGTTGTTTAGTGAGGTTCAGTATGAGGATTTTGGACTTCATGCTGAAGATAAACCGGAAGAGGGAGTGGTGGCAATGGAGCCTGGGGTACCAAACATTTAATTATCTTTTTTAGTTATCTAATTGCATATAATTAATTGTGTGGGAAAATAGATGATTGTGTTTGATGTAATGCAGGTTGAAGTGATAAAGGAATTTCAGGTGGTTGGTTGTCAGTCTGAAACTGAAACTGTTGCTCTACAGGTTGAGGATAAGAATGCTGGGGCAAACATGGTTATTGAGAATGAGGTAACTAACCTCTGTTACCTTATATAGTAAATAGTTTAGAAAGGATTATTGATGTGGGAAAAGATACCAATGTTGTCGTGCAGGCTGCAGAGAAGCCCGAAGAGACAGTGTTGTTCAGCGAGCCTCAGGATGAGGATGTTGGACTTCAGGCTGAAGACAAAACGGCACAGGGGGAGCCACATATATCTCCTGGGGTAACAATCAGTTATTTATCATCGGATGAGTTTATATGGGATGGGGACATGGTGGATTCCCAAATAGGTGAAGTGTTGCTATCCTATGGGGGTACCTCGGGGGATGAGTCAAATGATGAATTACCAGAGAACGAATCATCTGCAAGGGAACTTGAACCGGTTGTACAACCGGTTATTTTACCCGTTCAAACGGTTGTACAACCGGTTATTTTACCCATTCAACCGGTTGTGACAACCAAGAAATTTCATCCGGCTGAACCCATAGTGCTATCCAAATATGTTACTGACTTGACAGAGCTCCAGATTAAGTCAATCAGGAGAATGGGCACTATGGAAGATAAGTGGGTGTCTGTCAACATTCATAGATGCCTTTACATAAAGACAGTCATGCTAGGTACTATGTGTAGTTTGGTAAAGACGACGATCCAACGGACTATCGATGCTCCCACGGCTGATACCATTGAGGTGGTGGAGGAGGTAAGAAGTGAAGGGACTACATCACAGTGGTTCAGTTCTAAGGTATATGGGTTCTATCCCATTGGCCCAACCGGATGTCTTATAAACAAAGATGTGAAGGGAAAAGCTCCAATGCTCGAATACCAGGTGGAAGACGACTGGTTGAACTGCAGATACCCCCCACGCCTATCCTTTGTCAAAGAACCGGGAGAATTTGCATGCATGTTGTTCCAGACAAATTGTCTGCCCCATCATCGACAAATATGGAGAAAATCAGGAGGAAGAAAGTATTGTTGACAGGCATTGGAAGGAGGAATTCCATAAGAGAAACTATGCAGAAATGAAGCTTGCTCAGAAGTTGTATCTGTTGGACTCAAGTAGTGTTCAGTCTGTTGAAGATAACATGGATGAGAGTAACAAAACCACCAATATCATGGTCGATGATGATAAAATTCTTGCCCGTCACCTTCAGGTTGTTGAGGTTAAGAAGGAAATAGAGTATATTGAGTTGAGGAAGCAAATAGAGGATGATGAAATTCTTGCCCAGAAGCTTCAGGGTGATTACGCTGATAATAAGGTAATGGTAAATCTTATTGAGGAAGCTCTGAAGAGGTTGTTAGATGCGAAGATTGCCAGTATGGATGTGGCCCAACGCAAAAGGATAGACAAAATGAATGCTGAATCTAAAAGGTTCATTCAGGCTCAGGAGCGGAAGATCCGGCTTAATTTTAGTAAGGAAAACTATTCTATGCTGAGGGATTGGAAGGATGGCTGTGTTACCAGAGGGTGGAAAACGACTCATGAGCTCAAGGGCATGACAGAATACGAATTGTGTGAGTACATAATTCAGAAGATGAAAGAGAAGTGTGAGCTTGAACTCGAAAAGAGAACCGTGGACGACGTTATAGAAGAAACGAGGAAGAGAGATGAGATCAAGAGGGTGCTGGACAATAGTCCCTTACCTCCTGAGGCGGAGCACATGGCACTCAAGGAATATTTTATTACTGTGCTGAATGAGAACCCAAGGAGGATCAGGCCATCTTCGATCACTACCCTCAGGAACAAATATATTGAGTTGCATGGAAAACAGATAGAGGACTCTAATAATTACGACATGCATCCATCTGTGAGGGCATTACCAGCAAGCTCAACTGCTACCTATGTGCCTGCCCACACATCATCTAGTCTCATTGATTCTTTGTTATCAGGGACACCACCAATCACTACCTTTAAACATCCCCCCGCCAAAAGAAAGCAACCAATCAGAAAACCCAAGGCTAGAACACCACCCCCCAAAAAGATCAAACCTCTACCCCGGAAATATAGGATTGATGACTTTCAACCCTACCTGCCTGGGGAACCCACATCGAAACCCAAACCATTCACCCAGCCCACATTGACTAAATCAAACCCACAACCTGACCCTGAGCCGGAGAGGGTTATTGTAGACTGGAGTTATGACAAGGAACGGAAAAAATACATATTCCATACAAATCAAGGCCAAACCTTGTCTTACACCCTCTCTGAAGCCCCTGGCAAATTATCATTGTCTGAGATGGCAGATGTCCATCTCATTGGTCATAGAAGGAATACTCTCACCATGGATGAGAACTTGCTCTACTTCAAGCTGAAAATCTTATTGGACGAAGCGAGAAACAATACAGAAGAAGATCCGATCGAAATCTCACCTCGTGTCTCTAAGATTAAGTATTGGGTATACGTGGATGATGAGAAACGGTATTATGTGCACAGAGAAGATGGGACGTTCACTAAACACAAAACAATTAGTGATAGGAGAGATTGGCCCAATGATGAAGACTGGGAGACGCTTCGCTCCCTCACCCCGAACCGGGCGACCGTTGTGCGATCTGTGGAGAGTGGTGGTAAAAAATTATAATTTTGTAATAGACCAACTGTTGAATGGGTTATAACTGTTTACCGGTTGAAAACCTCAGCCGGGATGGAAATTTACACGTTTGATAATTTCAAGTGTGGCATCCGTCTTAGTTTAAGGTCCGGGTGAACTGTCTACTTAATGGATGGAATTTATATTCAACGTTTAATTATCAGAGACCTTATATATACAAACATTATTTAATTCTCAATCGATAACAAGTTACTTTAACATCAAAATAAAATAACTAACATTGTTACATATGGGACGTACCTGACTATATCCCTTATTTTTGTTTAATTAAATTATATAAAAGGAATTTTAGTCATTCCACGTGGACCCGTCAATCAATTGTCACCCCTAAACTTAGTCGTCTAAATTTTGTACTCTACGTCTAAAATTAGCCGGATGATTCAGATAAAATCATTTTCCTAGCCTACCGGGTGAACTCCAAACAGATTGTGCCAGGTTTTCCACTAGTCAGCCGGAAAAACTATTACTTTAAAACTCCCGGGTGGACTTCCAACCGGAAACACTTTCGACCGGAGATTTTAGATTCAAATGTGAGCTCCCATGTACAAAGGCAGCCTTACAAAGATGACCAAAAGAGATGAAACAGATCAGGACTTGCATTTTTTTCATTACAAAGAGGACCATTACAAAGATGAGTCTACCCCATCATTACATCACATATTAAAAACGCAAAATGTCACCACTACATCAACATCTAGTCTTAAAAATGGATCATTTAGTCATCCATCCTACTGCAACAACTAGAAGAACTAGAAAGACATAAAATTGCATCTTCATCTTGTACTTAGTCAAAGTAAGATTTTCCTTCAACATTGTGTTCTCGACTTCCAGTTCCTCTAGCTTCCTACCTTGAATTGCTCTTCCAATGTAATTAGAGTCAAGAAATTCTTTGAACATGTTATGCACATCTTCCTTCCACATAAAGAAGTCGCAATCATTTTTCTGGAAAAAAGACACAGGAGGAACTGTTCACGTGAATGGTGTTAATTGAACTTGTGTGTGTAAATCTGAAACTTACCGGCCAAAGAGGGCATCCATAGAATTCTTGGCCAGATCGTCTACTCTTCTTTTTCACGACTCTACGAACTGAAATAAGACCGTGATTGCAGTATAAATTCCCATCGCAATCGACCTTGAAGATATGGTTCTTGAAGCTTGATGAAGAGGCTGAACTCATTGTCTGTGAATGGGGGATCGCTGATGAAGAATGGCGATGAAGATTGGTTTTAGGGTTTAAATAAGGCTTTTAAATAATTAAAAAATATATATATAAAGATAATGATATTTGAATTATTTTGAAATTTTTGGGACAGTTGCCACTTGTCTGGCTAAATTTTGCAAACGGCTAGCCGGATTCTTAACGGCGGCTGAGTATTAGCCGACCGTATTTAAATCGGATGTACAAAGAAACGTGGCAGCCTCGGGTGCTACGATGAAATCCGGCTAAAATTGGTCCGGAAGCACAACCGCGGCTGAATATCAGACAGAATGTCAAGTTCTTATTGGCGATCAGAAAGTTCAAAGATTGGAAGGTGGGACCGTGTTGTTGCCTTATTGTCAGTCGAGTACACGTGTAGACCTCCCATTGTAGGAGTCAGATAGTTGTTTAGACGGAAATGGTGATTTGTCTGCTTCGCATTCGTGGGATTGGTGAGGGTCAGTTTGGAGAATTCGAATTCAAAGGGTCAAAACTGTAGTTTCAAAGTCAACAATGGTCATTTTCGTGTTTTTCCCCTTGATAGGCTCCCTACCTTAACAGCCTTACGAGCAAGGAGAATACGGGTGAGTTCAGCACTGTGTCCAATCTGTGGCAGGATTGACCAGAGTCTTGAACACGCATTCTTCGACTGTCAGTTTACTCAAAGCGTATGGGAATCAATTTCACACTGGTGTAGAATCACAAGGTTCTTTGTTTTCGGCTTCCGATATCTTATTGAAATGCATCAATTTGTACAAGGGTAAAGGAGTTTGAAGAAGATTGCCAATTTGATCGTTTAAACAACAGTATGGTGTCTATGGAGGATGCGTAATCGGTCGGTTTTTTACCGTGTCGTCTATTCTCTACCACAGATGATTGAGAAGATAAAGATTCTTAGTCATATTGGTTGATGAATAGATCTCGGTTGGCCATCACTTGGGAGCAATGGAGAACTTTTAGTTTTGTAATATGAACCAATTCTCATAATGGTGTTGTATGTTTATTTCTAGTTGGTGATATAAACATTCAACTACCGTCTTGATAGTTTTGTATATATATATTTTATTGGCCGTTCATAAAAAATATCAGTTTTGGATATCAATGACACATGTCCTAGGGTTTATCTTGGTGATTAATTAAGGCTTAAATATCACGTAGTGGTATCGGTGATGACAGGAGACTAGTTGACTGAGAGATCACTAGTTCGATCCTTGAGCTCGTATATTTTACCACCCGACCGTTCATGGAGCTAGATTTTCCCTGGTATGTGCTCGACTGATGGTCTGAGTTACAAGCACGGTTTGTGCTCGCAAAGTGTCATGGGTAATACCTTTATGCCAGATGTTCATCTTCATCTTCAGGTGGCTAGTAAGAATTTAAATCTTTGCGATTGTAATTTGTAAGATTTGATTGTTAGTTGTGTAATAAAATGGGTTATTGGCTTCAAATAATCCTAACTTTCACCTTTTGGCCAATAACACTCCCAACTAACGAATTTCCCTCTGGCACTCCCAACTATCGACATATTTTCCTCCACCACTCCCTCTGTTAATTTTCTTTAACCCTGTTAGTCATCTGCCTACGTGGCCATAAGCCACGTAGACATCCACATAATCATTTTATGCCATGTAGGACAGCCACATAGGCAGATGACTAACGGAGTTAAAGAAAATTAACGGAGGGAGTGGTGGAGGAAAATATGTTGATAGTTGGGAGTGCTAGAAGGAAATTCGTTAGTTGGAGTGTTTTTGGCCAAAAAGTGATAGTTAGGGAGGGGGGAGTGGTAGAATTTTTAGGATTTTGAAGAATGGGTTGTAACCAATAGGAGGGTGCCACGCAGGAAAGAGAAAAAGAAAGAATTTTGAAGAATTTTGAAGGATTTTGAGAGGGAGTGGTGAGGATTATGAAGAATTGTATGTTAATTTATTTTTAATGTTTTTGAGTTATATATATATTGTAATTAATTTTAAAACACTATATTTATTTAAAAACACCACATTTATTTTTAAAAAAACATTACATAATAAAGAAAAAACATGACATTACTTAAAAAAAAACACACTAAAAAAAACATTACATAAGAAACTTAGATATTATTATTTGAAGTTGACGCCCTCTGGAGACGGTCCCTCATCAAGGTCCAAACCTCAACGTGTGAAAAACCCTTTCTGTCATGTATTTTTCGGTACTCGCACAACGCCTTAAACATCAAACCCGATTCAAGATCCGCCAAGGTAGCTTTTCGTTCAATTTCGAAGTACACGCTTTCGAAGTTGTTAATCTTCGAACTTATTTTTTGCCATCTCGAGTTCATTTGGTGTACGGTTTTATTCGTACCACCAAGTTCTTTGTTGAAATGGTCAAGCACTCTAGCCCAAAATTTATCCGCCGTTGAGTGATGAAGAACCTTCTCATCGGACACGTGGTAGAATGCGCGAGCCAAAGCGAGCTCCTCGTTGGTAGTCCAAGTCATTTTGAAGTGAGATGAAAGTTGAGAATTTTGAAGATGAAAGGAGATGAATTGGTAAATGAGAGAAATGTGAGAGTGAAATTAGTGGTGATATATGTATATATATATATTGTAAAAAGTAAAAGAATTTTTTTTTTTTTTTAATCCAAAGAGCCGTTCAACGGCTATAAATTTTTTTTGCCGTTCGGCGAGATGTCGATTTCAAAACTGGTTTTTGCCGTTGCCGATCGACCGGCGGCGGTGTTTGCCGCCTAGAATTTCGGCGCCGCGGCGCCCACGCCGCCCACTCCGTCCGGCCTTAGGATTATTTGAAGCCAATAACCCTAATAAAATTGATTAGAATGTTAACCAACAAACGGATCAACAGGCCAATTTCCGGATAAAGGGCTCCAATAAATGCCGTTAAAAAAAGGCTCCAATAAATGATGTGTTAAATTGCTGTGTGTATTAATTAACATCCAATGTAGAGGTATAGAAGTGGAATATAGTTGAGTTTTGACGAAAAGATTAACAAGTGGTGATATGATCTATTATGTTTATGATTAGTATATTGATCTTTTGGTTGAGTTTATAATGTAGGAGGTTTGCCTAGAAGCAGCCACCTTTGAAAGAGTGCGTAATAGCTCACTGATCGAGATTTACATAACAAAACACTTTTAAAAGAATTAAAACATGCCATTCTTATTTTAGTACGGATGTTTATTATTCGAATCGGATTCAAATAGTCTGAAATTCGATTCAACTCGAATTCAAATAAGAAATTTGATTTCAAATTTTGGTTTATCAAATCGAATTCTTATTTAATTCGACAAACTAATTCGAATACTAATCGAATCAGTGGTGTATCGGTACTGGTTATCGTGTATCTACCCACTGTCCCAAGTTCGAATATCATAGCGAAGAAACCCAGGAGCACCCCCATCTCCCCGATCGGGCCGGAACCGGACAAGTCCGTAACCCTCCCTTGTGACTTAGGATCAAACACAAGGCCTAATTCTTCATTGTCTACTAATATCTCACAAAGTGTTGTAACTACGACTCGAACCTAGGTCATTCAACTACCGAAAATAGTTTTTGCCACTACATCAACTTTACTTGATATTTGTATATAATATATGACTTATTATTTATCGGTCATCTTGTAAAATTAATTGGGCTAAACATGTATAAATAACCTAAATAAGAATAAAATATATATTTTTTTATTTTGATAAATAATATAAGATGTATTATTGATTAGATATCTTGTAATATGCATTCATCTTGTAATATGTATTGAGCTATATATTTGTTTTAAATTAATGTTTAATTAACGTTCAATTTCTTTTAAGTTTAACCTAGCAAGTTTTAGCTTTCAGCTCATCTTCATCCATCTGATCGACTTTCTCAAGTTCCCCATTGATGGTTCATTGGTTTCTAACCTAGCCACTCGACGCCTCGACTATTCTGGTTCAGTAGTTCTTAACCTAGTCACTCGACATCTCAACTACTCTCGTTCAGTGGTTTTTAACCTAGCCACTTCATCACTGGTTCAATTTTTCCTTCATTGTCGTGTTAAAGTCGGTTTTGACTTTCGAGAGTGCTTAATATAAATGAAAGTGTCATTGAATTATTGAAATACTATATGTAAATTACATATTAGAAAGAGATGTTGTAACATTCCAAAATTTGAGAAATACGTGGCTAATGTGATAGATACATGTGATATATGTGTTAGATAGCTAAACATGATAAAATGTGTAGAAAATGCATGTTTGCCCATTACCGGGTAATAATTTGATAATATACATGTGGATTGATAAAATGGGATAAGGAAATGAAATAATATGTGTTTTATATCAAAGATAATTGATATATATATAATGTTAACATGAAAAACATAGTTAAACGTTAAAATGATAGAAATAAAGATATAACAAGATGTACAACACCTAAACAGAGAAACGTCACATAAACAAACCAAGCTTCGATTCGCGTATGAATATTCGACACGATATTCGAGGAAACGTCTAGAGGCGAACTTTATAGAATATGATAGATATTGAAAAAATAAAGACCGTAGGCGCAAACATATCTCAAATCCAAGTTATAACGAAGCGGGAAAACGCAAAATAGTGATTTGGGCCCAGTTTGTAATGAACTGTATTTAAGCACAAGCATCACTAAAATAACACCGGAGCGAAAATAGAATATCAGGTATTACTAAATACTTGGGTTATAATTGTTATAAAATATAAAAGATATATTAAACTCCCGTAATATATTAGTTACTTGAGAATTTTTATAAGTCGTCTGTGAAATATTAAATTATTTAATAGGTTCAGAATATGAGGTATAATACATTAATACCTACCTATTAAATAATACACAACAATATCCTAAAATATCTAAATATCTTGGTGTCTCAATATCATTCATTTGAATGATTACTTATTATGACTCATCAAATTTTATCTTAGTCACATACTTATGTGTCCCAATATCATTCATTTGAATGATTACTTATTATGACTCATCAAATTTTATCTTAGTCACATACCTATGTGTAAACATTCCTTACTTACTCATCGCATAAATACATACGTGTATGTTTCACTTGAGATTTCCCTCCTGACTCATCCATCTATCTACATGCTATAAGTAGAAGTCTTACTTCAATAGATTTCATTGCTAATTTACAAATTAAAGCTTAGAAAAACCCTAAAACTCTCAAGAGCGTTCTTAGCTCGAAATCAGTTGATCCAGAAGGTCTTAAAAACTAATTTTCTACAGTCAAGCCTTATTTGGTTAAATTATGGACCATAACAGAGATTCTATCCAAGTAACTAGTAAAAAGATAAGGTGAGTTCTATGAGCCCACTCCTAAATGTTATAAATGTTTTCGGGCTGATATACATACAAATGTTATAAAATGCATTCAAATGATTTATAACTGAAAAGTTAAATTTATTGAACTGTTAAAGTATTAACTGTTAAACTGCTTTTGAGTGAATATATTAATTGTTAAGGTGTTAGTTGTTAAATGAATATATAACTGTTAAATTGTCGTTGGATTGATATATACGTGAACTGTTATGGAAATGCATTAAAATGCATATGCGTGAAATATCTTGAATTGATAAACTGTTAGAAAGGCTTTTGAGATAATATATATAGATAAGTATATGTATATGCTATGTCATGAAGATGACGTCAAATCATTTATACGTGTTATAACGTAATTATAATGACTGTGATGTGATGTGTGCTATGCTTGCTTTGAACTTAAATAGTCAAGTGATAAATGAATTATTAGTAAACGTTATAGTGAATACGTATGATTATATGAGAATAGGTGATGTATTTGCTTTATTATTATGTGGTGGATACGCCGATGGTACTTCCTATATATAAGCATAATAGTAATAGTTACCCGGTATATCAGAAGTGTGGAGGATACGCCGCTGGTACATCCTGTATACATACACCAATGGTAAATTGGGGGATGTCCACTTGTTGCAGTATATGAAGACCTTATCGCTGTTTTCTAATAACCCTAAGTCACTTGGGTATTTAACTAGGGGTGGGTAGTAGTACTAGGGGAGTTGGGATTATTATAGAAAGATAGATCTCTGCTTATAGCGGATGGAAGGTAGATCTCTGCTTATAGCGTATGGAAGATAGGTCTCTGCTGATATAACAACGGATGGGAGTTAGTAGGGAGAGTATAGCTTAGTCTGCTTATAGCAGATGGAAGTAAAGATATAGACCGAGAAGCAATCGTAAGGTTAGTATAATGGGGTAAATGGTTGTATAGGGAATATTTCCTGTTAAGAAATATTATGTGTTGTATAATTATGATATCTGTTATACTTGATAAATGTTTGTGTAAAAGGGATCTTGCAGGTCCAAAGGTTTTAAACCTCACGCCGACGTAAAGTTTTTAAAATATAGAACTCACCAGCATAAGCTGACCTTTTCCAAAAATATGTATGTATGTCAGGTCAGGGTGAAGCTTCGACTAGTTATGAGAAGGCCCTTGTAATATGGGATTAGACGGGCATCTATCGGAAGGAAGGAAGGAAGGTTTTGGCGAGCTAGCATAGTTATAGCAATAAAACGTAGTAATAGTTAGTATCTCGTTATGTAAATTATGTTTTACTTTGTAGTACTTGGCAAGTAAATAAGAGTTTTAAATTTCCGCTGCTTAGTTATCTCTGTTATTACCTTGAGTTCATGAGTAAGTCCGATGCGTGACCCTTCTAGAGCCAAGTCTGGGTGGGGGCGTAACAGATGTTTTTATGATAAGCTTTTTATGTAACTTTTTCTACCATTGATTGGTTTATTCGAATATACCTGAATTTGATTCGAATTCGACAAAGCTTATTCAAATCGAATTCGACTAATTTTTTGAATCAAATTCGAATGTAGTTTTAAAAATTTCAAAGTTTAAACCAATTTGATGCGGATAACTTAAATAACTCGAATTCGATATGATGAACACCCTTACATCCCACCCCTACCCACCTGGCCACCAATTGATCACCATTGCCACTAACAGTCACCGTTGCCCCCTCCCAATGTCTCGCGTCGCTGCCTGCCATAGATCGTCACTTATTGCCACATTTCGTAGACTGTAACGTGTTGCTGCCAAGCCCAGGCCATCATGGGTCTCCCACCACAATCGTCTGCCACAACCATCACATGATGCCGCTCGACCTCTAGCTAACATCAGGTGTCGCCACTTGACACAACCACTGTCCCACTTGAACTCCACGTGTTGCCTACCTATCCAGAGCCGCCGTATGTTGCCTACCACCACCAATCTCGTTTGCCGCCGACTAATTCCATTCATCCTAGCTAATTGTTGGGCGTTAGTCCACCTAACCCTCGATGCAGTTCTTTCTAGGTCACCTCTCCCATCAAACCCCAATCGTCGTGCAATAGTTGCCAACGTAATCGTGGTTTATTTGACTAACTAGAGGTTGCTTGACGCACATTATTGCCCAGTTTGTTGCAGTTTGAATGTCTAGTACGTTATCAAGCGTACGTTGCTGTCGGTTTTTCCTTGCACTGGTTGAAAATCAAATCATTTTAAAAAGTAGCGTGAGGAGTACGCAAAGAGAAACATATGACGATATCATGACTCGATTATAGACACTGATTACTTTTAGCTATAATTTAATTAAAAAAAATACACTTTCTAATTAAAATTATAATTTAATAAAAAACGTAATGTTAATTAATCAAAACACAAAAAATACAATAATGTCTTTTACCTATTCTATCCTTAATGTCAATAAATAACATCAATGATACAATATGAAATACACATAGTTATGTTTTATAAATATTGGTAACGACTAACTAGTGATATTTTTAAATTCCATTATAACTTGGAAAAAACTATGAAATATTTCACATGAAAAAATTATAGTCAATTGATAAAATTTCAATTCCAATTAATTTCTTAACTAAATACATTAATAATCAATTCACATTCTAATTCCAACAAATCTCGTGAACCATACACATAAAAAATAATAATCATCGAAGATTCAATAATTTCCATTTAATAATATGGGGTCAACCTAAGCCAGCTAAGCTTTCTAAATTAAACTATCATCACATTGCCCCGCAATTTGCAGTTTGCTATGTTTTATATTCAATTCTGCATGCATGATTTTGTTGTCAATCTTCCGTTAATTGTTTGGAATAAGTTAATTCTTGTCGTTTTAACGAACAATCATGGATACTTTTGTGCTTCTACCTATAAACTTTTCATAAACAACTTTTTCCGTTTTTTCCCGACTAAAAGGCTATGGATTATGAATTTAAATTCTGTAATTAAGTACAAGTGTGATGGTGATTTTACTATCAAAATATATATGTTTTAAATACTCTACCTTTTTTAAGTCATAAATCAGAATATTGTAATTAACTTGAGATATCACGTTGCAAAACGTAAATGTTGTTCATTATTTAGCTTGTTCCATATATTTAGAAATGGTCGGTGAGAATTTAATGCAATTATACCCACAAAGCAAGTTGCATGTGTGATGTTTTGTATGTAAAGAAAAAAACATTGACTTAACGTATAGAGTTCATCAAAAAATGCATGTGACAACTTCTCTATATAACCCTCTCCCCATTTTCCTATCACAAACACACAAAAATTCAAACAATCACAAAATGTCACAAACTTTCCTTTCTTTCCTATACGTTTGGCTCGCAATCTTCGCCTTATCGACCGTTGTCGAGTCTCGTTCTCGTGCAAGAATGTATATCGACTCGCAATGTAAATCGACAAGATATCCTGATATATGCGTTCAAACTCTTTTCCCCTATGTAAACAAAAGAGGACTACCAAGCCCACAACTACAAGCTCAAATTTCACTAGCAACATGTCTATCTACGGCTCGGTTTACAAAGACCTACATGAATATGGTAGCGAAGAAATTGAACCAAACGTCGAGTTCTGGAGACTATCAGGCGATGGAAGAATGTCTGCGTCAGATTGACGATGGAGTGAAACAAATTACGCAATCTTTTAAGGAGTTGCAACAAATGGGAAAGGACGGGGACGAGAAGTTTTTGTGGCACGAGAGTAACGTGCAAACTTGGGTTAGTGCTGCCTTGACGGATGCCACGACGTGCATTGACGATGTTTTGGGGGGTGTGATAAGCGAGAGCGAAAAGGCTATGATTCGAGCGAGGATTTTGAAGGTGAAGCAACTCGCTAGCAATTCTCTTGCGTTGTTTACGCGTTTCACGACGAGATATCGGGCATCGCGTGGCATCAAAGTTCCACAAATGAAGTCGTAAAGTGTATGATTTGTTATTATAAGTTGTTCCTTGTATAGTTGCATTAATTTGTTTCTTGGTATGTTTTTCGAATCGTTATAAACATTCTTGAATTGTTATTTGGTTGAATTTTAATATGAAATTATACATTAAATGTTCGTGAGTTATGCAACCTTGGGACAAAAAGAATACCAATTTGAGGTCGCACTAGGCCACTAGTTTATGAAAAAGACAACGAAGAAAAACCTTTCTATCGTAGTAAGTTGGGTCAATCAAATATCTTACATAATAATTAATTGACATTTATCTTACATCAAGTGGTGTGGTGGTATCAAGTTTAAATTGGTGACACGTAGGATGTCACGCAAGTCGCAAGATGTGGTCACGGCGAAATTAGAAATTTTTTAAGAGGTAGCACAAATTTTTTGACATGGGTTTCGGGGCAGCGTCTCTGAGAGAGTGGGGTTTAAGGGCAGAACCCCTTGGCTGGGGTCAAGCTTGTTATTGTTCAAAAATAGTTTTCTTTAAACTTTTTATTGTATTATAATGTGAGCCCAACTTCATGGGTATTTAGGTTAGGTAATTGTTTAAAGTTTTTTTAAGACGTAGCACAACTACGTAAAAACCTAAAAATTTAATTTTTTTCCACTTCACACACCACACTTAAGGCATAGCACGAGCTACCCCTAAACCTAAGGTAGTTCGCCCCTGGATGCAGTGTGAAAGTGAAAAATTATTTGTGTGACGAAAAAGAAAAAGAAAAAAAAGAGGGGGAAAATCGTATTCAATGCCCATGAGCGGCACCACGCCACAGCTCTGAAAACGCCCCTAACAGCGGTGTAGGGTGTGTTTTCAGACGTTTTCATCCCCTTTAACACCCCTAAAACGGAATGATTTCATAAGGCCTAATAATTTATACCCTACCTTATTTAATTTGGAACCCCCAAATTTATTTACAAATTAACATCAAAAGCTCTAATTTAATAACCATTTTTGGTCAATATTAGGGATAATTTGATATATAAAAGTTAAAATCCTATATGTATCTAGCCATTTAGGGATGCAAATGAGTCAAGTTGCCGTAAGCTACTTAGCTGGAGCTTGTTAAAAGCTTGAATCGAGCCGAGCATAAACGAGCTCGAGCTCATTATATGGCTCATTTAATAAACAAACTTGAGCTCAAGCTTTACATATCGAGTTTGAGACGGATCACGAACATAACGAGTCATTTACTTATATATTTTTTATATAATCTAATAAATATCTATTTAGATAAATCAACTTGTTAATATTCGTTTAAAATTTTTGATAGAATGACCAATACACCGAGTCACCTATTATTGTACTAAATCAGGGAAACCATTACAAGAATTAGTAGCAACAGAGAGAGGCCCTAATCTCTTCTCTCTTTGTTTTCTTGTATTTTGGGTTAAAGAATACTTGATAATTGGATTGGGTTAGAGAGAGGCCCTAATCTCTTCTCACTTCTTTAATTCTTTTCTTGTATTTGGGTTAAAGAATACTTTATAATTGGATTGGGTTAGATACTTGGGCCTGTGATAACTTGGGCTATTCATAACAAAACATTTGTAGTAAGAATGATGCAAGTAGGAGTTTATAGAACACTTGTAATTTAAGTTTCATCCTCAAAATTCACTCCATTACTCCAGGCCTCCAGCTTATATAATTCAATGGCGTCGCAAGACAAGTGTTATAGAAGTTACTAGTTTAAAGGAACCGAAATCAAAGGACAATCTTTTTCAAGCAACCTACATTTTCATCATAAATACTTAGGATACATGGTCGTGGATACGAGTCTCATGGATGACGTCACCGAAAAAACAAACTGTCTTGCAGAAGTGAATTAAGAACAACTAAAAAAGAAAGATAGGTAGAGAGAAAGATGAAATTTATGATTTTATTGATGAAAATACGGTTACAGATCGAAATATAAGAAAAATATAGCTAAGGTGTAAAATTCTCGATACTCAACTTAGTCTTGACTCCGACTATTTATAGAACTTAAAGCTCGCATCTATCAGTGATCTGCACAGCCGATGACTACTGTTATATTCCAATCATTGTGATTCCATCCGGCACGTGCTCTATAATGTTTCATAAAAGCTTACACAATTGTTAAAAAGGACTTAATGATCATGAACGGATGTGAACCCGTATCCAATAACCACTTTACGTCATCTCAGTATATTCCAACAAAATCTTTTAACGAGATAAAAATCATCTAAAAAAATTATTTGCGACGCATTTCCGATGATATTTGTCAACATGTTTGCATAAAACAAACATTAGAACATCTAAAATATGTACTATGCAACCTCGTTTTTTATTAATGTATTATATGTATCTAAACTACACTTCATATTTATAATGACAAGGTTTCAACTTGTGATCTCATTATATAGTTCATCAAGAGGCAAAGCCCGTTTTATTGAACCGTCAAACCCTAATGGTTCCTATACAACCTTGAACAGTTGAACCTCCTGATTATAATTATACAATATTTGTATCTTAATTAAAAAAAATCATTTTATGACAGTTTTCCACAACCCTATATTTGTTTTTATTTTTAGTTATTTTACTATATATGCAACACGATTGTATCTATATTTTACTAGGTTACGTAACCCGTGTATTACACGGGTTGAGTTCATAACATTAGATGCATATAAATAGATAAAAAAAGTTAAAGTAATCAAATTATTAATTATGTTTGAAAAATTGTTGTTTAGTTTTCTTAAATAACCAAATTATTGAGTAATTTTTCACATTCACATTAAGTTTGTCATCAAAAACTTAACGGTGTTAAGTTTTTTAACGGCAGGACCACTATCAGTAAATAGGGTGAAACTTGGGACCACCGATGGTTATTTTTAAAAGTGAGATTATTACCGGCCAACCCTCAAAACTTGAGATTATTTAAATCCAATTTTCCTTTTTTTAAATGGAAATTTAGTTTTGATAAAGTTGGTAGTTATACTTAATTGATACTTAAATATGGTTTTGACATTTGACAATACTGATGTGGACTATTAGACAGTATTGTATTTATGTATTCTAGAAGGTAATTATTGTAAATGTGTAGATTATATATAGGATCATTGTAATCTTTTATTATGAGAGAAATATACAATACGTAATCCTAGAAATGAGACATGTGAATTCCATTTTATTTCTTTATTAAGATTAAAGATTTTTCTATTATATGCAGTTTATTTGAGAAAAAAATGTATTTTTATTCTATTTTTGGCGACAAAACATATTGTTTATTCCGATCCATTAACCTTTTTTTACAACAAAACATATTTTTTTTATTTACTTATTTACTTATATATTTATTTATTTATTTATTTTTTCATTTTTCGGCATTTCTGTAACACATCTGCAACGAACTGAGTTTAAAAAGAAAAAAAAATCAAAAGTAAATAGAAGAAGCAGAAAATAACTATAAAAACCTTCTCACAAATCAACAAGATTTCTTGATTTGGTAAACTGTCAATCGTAATATTTGGACGACAAGTATTCAAAGAAACTACAGTTTGTTCCATAAGCAAGTTAGTTACGTGTGAGATATACATGGAACATATATCGCACGTAAAGAATTAGGATTATAAAAATACATATGACCACTCTATATAATCCCCCTTCTATCTTCTCATTTTCACATCCTCAAAACACACCAAAAAAAAAAAGAAAAAAAAAATCACAAACATGGCACCAAACTTTCATTCTTTCTTTGTTCTTTTTTTCACGATCTTCGTGTTTTCAGCTGCCGTCGAGTCTGTATCTCGACAAAGGGTGTATCTCGAGTCACAATGCCGATCAGCAATGTATCCTGATCTATGTGTTCGAACCCTTTTGCCATACATCAACAAAAACAGCGTCCCTAGCCCACAACGGTTAGCTCAAATTTCACTAGCCTCGTGTCTATCAAAAGCTCGGGTAACACGGGCCTATGTGGACATGGTAGCGAAAAAATTGAACGAAACAGGAAATTCTCAAGACTCCCAAGCCCTGGAAGACTGTGTTCATCAGATCGACAATGGAGTGGATCAAATTACACGATCTTTTAAGGAGTTACAACATATGGGAACCGATGGGGATGAAAATTTCGCGTGGCATGAAAGCAACGTGCAGAGTTGGGTGAGTGCCGCCTTGACGGATGTGACTACATGCATTGATGGAATCACGGGAGGTGTAATTGGTCGTAGAGAAAAGGCTATGATAAATGCACGGTTCTTGAATATGAAGCAACTCGCAAGCAATTCGCTTATGATGTTCACTCGTTACACAACAAGATATCGTGCGTCTCGTGGGATCAAGAATCCTTAATTAAAACTGGTTACAAGCTAGTTGTGTTATTTCTAAGTACGAATAATGTCGTATAATGTATTGATATATAGTATGCTTTTTATTGTAAGTAGGTATACCAAAGTTGGTGTGACCTACACAGGTGTGTTTGTTTTTCTTGTGTAATTTTGATGATTGTATTTTTCAATTATCTATCCAATAAACACAAATGCCAATAACATGATGTCTTGGATGTTGGAAGTATTGTGGAGTTTTCTTGTTATTCAGATGTTTGTAGGTTTAATAAAATATAATATGAAACTCACACGGATAATTTATAACGTATTATTAATTTCAATATTATATTAGTTTTTCATTAGATGACCATTTTAAAGTTTTATTTAAGTTTTTTTACTAAAACAACTATTTACTCCATTAAGCTCTTAAATTATATATATACATTTTTAATGTCGGTCATAACTCACAAATGCTATTGTTCATCGTTTTTTTCGTTTAGATATAAGTGACTGCACTCTCTTGCATAGTTATGTCTATTTTCTCTTTGTAATGACACACTCTCTCTAGCTAACTTCTCATCTTTCTCTTTCTCTTGAGAACGCCCCCGTCTCTATTAATTTGCATCTTTCTCTTTCTCTCGAGGATGAACTCATCTGGTCCTTTCATCCGTGAAATACCAAGGTTATTCGCCCTATTAGTCTTCACGGCGTTGCGTGGTTGCCGGATCTGAAGAATATCGTCAAGGCCGCCGGCTGTGGGATTATGGTTTATTCGGTGGCCAGGTGGTGGTCATATCCACTATTGCATAGATCTGACTCTACGGAGGGTGTGATGATTTTCTACTTTGATGATTTTGTTGGAAATTCAGTAACGATTCAAACAGTCGTTCGATCAATTACAATACAGAATATAGATAATGAATGACAATTCAACAGAGATAAATACAAGCATAAACACCACCGTAACACGATCACGAGCAGCAACAGTATAAGTTCCTGCAAACAGAAGAACACAGAAACGAAAAACGAGAGGAACCGGGCTTGTGTTTAACACAATTCCCTTAAACAGATTCGACGTCTGTTCCCAGGGTACACCGGTTCAAAACTGTGTGTACAGCCGGACGAGATACTTGCCTGAAACGAAACCGGAATGAAGCAGTGGACGAAGATCAGCAACAACACGACGTTGGAATTCTAGTTTTCTGTGTGTTCTTTTGCTCTAAACCTGTGTATTTATACACGCAAACTGGGCATACGAAGTGATCATCATTAATCAGTAATGAATGATCATGTTTGGAAAGCCAAAGGCCATTTCTAGAATCATCTCAAAAAATGGTTCGAAAATTAGCAAAAACTTGTCACGCTCGGACACAGGTTTCGGAGCTGCATTCGTGTCCGCAGGTCGCGCGGGCACGAGTTCAGAATTTCGGCTTGGAAACCCATTTTTCGCACCCCCCCCCCCCGCTAGAGTAGATAATGACACAAGTGATGTCTATAACTTTGAGGTTTATCCTTATAAACCAATTCACATTTTGTTCCCACACCAATGTGGGATAACTCACATCACATTTTCCAAACTTGAACAAAAATTCTTTTGAGATAAACATCTCATTCACACACATTTTCCAACAGATTTATCCTTTCTTTCTCTCGCCGTTATCTGTGTGACCTAGCCGCCTTATTATACATGAATGG